>OX030950.1:151102664-151642634 GCA_943735915.1 Pherbina coryleti | reverse complement strand
CGGTCTCCATTAACGGTAACTGACTCTCCAGCATTATTTCGGAAGAAGTATGGCCCAATGACTCCACCAGCTCATAGAGCACACCAAACAGTCAGTTTTTGTGGATTCTCTTCACTCCAAATGCGGCAATTTTGCTTGTTGACGTATCCATTCAACCAAAAATGAGTCTCATCACTGAACAAAATTTTGCGATGAAAATCAGCATCGAGATCAATCTCATTTTCGGCCCATACACCAAAATCACGACGCATTGCATGGTATCGCGGCTTTAATTCTTGCACAAGCTGGATCTTGTAAGGTCGCAAGCCAAGATCTTTGCGCAAAATCTTCCATAAAGTTGATGGACAAAGCTCCAATTGCTGTGCACGGTGGCGAATCGATTCATTCGGGTCCTCTTCAACATTTTGCTCTACAGCGGCAATTGTTTCTTCGGTGCGCACTGTTCGACGTCTCTGCGGATGCGTATTATCACATAGAGTAAACGTAGTGCGAAAACGACCCATGGTTAACCGAATTAATTGCTCTGATGGACGAATATGTCGACCATAAAATGGACGGAGCTTGCGGTAAACTTCGCGAACTGAACCATTATTTTCGAAATAAATTTGCACGATTTGCAAGCGTTGTTCTTTTGTCAACCTGTTCATGATGAAATGGCAAACCAAACTGAACATAAATGACATTAGAGTTGCCAGATTTGACCACAAAATGCCAGTTTTATTTCTATTCGAAAAACAAACCCCTAACAAAAACACCCATTATCTATTAAAATTACCTTAGGTTATTTTATTCATTTATAATCGCACAATTCTTCTGGAATCTAGGTAAGAATTCAGCTTATTAAAAGCTCACTCCCATGAATACTTGATGACTTAATGAGCTTAATTAGTTAATTATTTACATTTTTTTAAATATATATATATATATATATATATATATATTGTAAGCTACGACAAAGCCATAAATTATGTTTTTTTTTTAATTTCTGCTCGAAAAAGCTGTTGAAGTTCCCAAGATTTGTTCCAGGTTTCATCAAAGTTTCGTTCTTTTTCTCCAAGTCATTTTGTTCTTAATGAGGATTCACATTTCGAGTTAGTGCATTTCTTATAGAATAAGACCCTCATCAACAAAAACTAAAAATAAATAATGCTTCGAACAATCAAGCAACACAGTTGCTTATTTTTGTGATCCTTTTTAAAAAGGAATTTATATGTACGTGTTTCGTGCTGGTTGAGAGGAAAACACTTGTTCATATAAATTTTGCATAAACAATTTGTTAAGATTTTTATTGCTCCTTTTGTTTGGTTACATTTTCACAAATTATTCTTTTTATAACGTTTGAAATTTTATCCTTTTTTTTGAGGATGTTCTTATTCAGCAAAATATATTCAACGAGTACAACATGTTTTTAGTCTACTTAAACAATCTAATTTGTTCAGCTCATGTTTATGTGCTCTTATTCTTATTACGTACGTAGAATTTACAAATTTTTCATGTTCAACACGAAGGTTTTTTTGCAAACTTGGTTTTTTGCCTGATTGTTGCTAGTAATTTAAAAAAGCTCTTAAAAATTTCCTTAAAGGCAAATAGAGTCTGTTATTTTTGCTAATCATCAGCTAATTATATCTTTCGTTGTATTTACTTAAAAACTTTTGTGGAATTTTTTTCTCTTTTAAATTTTTTATGTTAGCTTATATTTAACGCTGTCTTCTTTTCGTGTAATTTCCTTGTCGTTAGGGTTTAGCTTGAATTATTATGGTCGTCAATTTAATTGTTGTAAAAAATACTTTATATTCTTAAATTACTGCGTTTTTTGGGTAAAAATAAACTTGTTGTTATGGCTTAAATTAATTTTAGCTGTCGGTTAAATTAATATTTTATTTCACATTATTTTTGTTTAAAGAATAAGCATTCCATTAGCGATTCTTGCATCAAATTCTATTCCATATATTCATGTTTTGAATTTGGTCAAATGAAAGTCCACAGAGCTCTTTAATGCCATTGTTTGCTATAATTTTTCCAAAGTCATGCCTTATGAAAAGAATGTTTGTGTCCATTGAATATATTTATTTAACATTTACATCAGCAGCTAATTTTTTGCCATTTGCAGCCATTAGTAATAATTTTCCACAACCACACACGACACACACTCATACAAATATAGAATTACACGCAATCAATAGCTGCCGGATATCCGTTTATAATGATTTTATCATCCGTTTATAATGATTTTATCAGGCATGTGTTGCCACCAAAAGGCATACAAAAGCATAACAGTGCATATTTTTGTTGTTCGTGTTATTATTATGGCTAAGAATCATACAAAACTCTTTAACATAAAGCAATAATTTTGTAATTTCTAGTATTTGGAATAGTTTTGTTTAAATTCTTAAAAACGTGAAATATTTTGTTAGCTTCTGCTTTTTTTAAATAAAATGAACAACTGTTTGGGTGTCTCTTTAATTGTTTTTTTTATTATAAAGTTGATACTTATATGGAGATAATTATCTATCTATACTATTTATTTATACTATATTTATGATACGTAAAAGAAAATACGGGTAACAGCTAGTTAAGTATAAAATGCAATGTCTTTCAACAATTCCTTATTTACTAGTTTCGCTTTTCAATATGTTAACACTTATACTGCTGTCCTAAGAAAGAAAGTCACATCTCCAATTTGTAGTTATGAAATTTTTAGCTTTTTCGTTTTTTGCACTAGAAGTGGAGATGTGTGACCATTTTACTTAACGTTTTTTAGTCATTTCCAGTTGCAAATCGGTATCCTTAGCTTAATACAAAAATCATAAACTCATTCACGGTTCCGAAACTGCCTTATCTCAATTTTGGCGTTTTTGACTTTCTTTCTTAGAACGGCAATATACTCCTCAGACTACTATCTGTCTTAGTCCTTACGTTCAAAGTAAATAGCTACTTAGCTTAACATTTTGTGAACAAAGACATTTTTCTTTAAGTTAATTAAGCATTTTAAAAAAATGAATCATATTAAAAATCATCACTTCAATTAACGACCAGCATCATATCTTGATATATGAGACATAGACAAGAAATATAACAGAAATTTATTTTGTCAAAAGAAAATTGAACAAAAAAGAAATATTGTGGACACACCCGTAGGTTTTGTCATCTTTATTCTTATCCTCATTTGAATCTCTATTCATTCCTTTGTTCCTAAACTTATCCTTATGTTAGTTCTTTTTCTTATTTTTGTATTAATAATTGTTCTACACCTTGTCCAAATTCTTCTTTTAATCAATGGTCATATCCCTGACCTTATAATTGTTCGAATTTCTTTATTTTTCTTTATTCCACTTCTTTTTCCAATATTTGCCCTACATCTATTTCTTAGTGTGTCCTTAGAATCCTTATTCAATGTCTTAGCTCAATTCTTGACTTTGTTCTTCTCCGAATCGTTCTCCAATTCCATGTTGGACAATCAATACATATTACATTTAAAACTTTCTGCTACTTCTACTTCTGGTGACTAGTAGTGAAATTTTACGTAATACATTTTTTTCACACAAACTAACCTCCTAAAATATGGTTTTGTGGAACATTTGAGCACCAATTATGATTAAGTACGAAATAAATCCTGAAACATATTTTAAATTTTGACTTATTTCAAGTTGGAATTCAAGTTGAATTTTCCCACAAGTATTCCCACAAATATTTTCGTGAGACATTTTAACCCGTTATATTCCTGTTTTATGGGTATTTTTAACACTTTTTCACAAAAAGGACATAGGTAAAAGACCCAAATTTTGAAGAGTTATAGGGTTGAAATATTCCACAAAAATGTTCCTTGCAGTATTTAACGTAATTGCGCTAAACACATCCTATTATTAAAAATAAAGAGGTCACATAGTTTCCTCTGCCGATTCACCGTACGGGGAGGAGGTCATGGGAGGAAATTTAACCCAATCCCTCCTAAAACTCAGACGTAAACTTTCAAAATACCGATATACGTATATTTTTTTTTGTCCCTTCTTCCAGAATCCGTTGTCAGACCTTGTTATTTTTTGTGTTGTGCAGTAGAGTGGGTCGAAAAAAAAATTGAAAAGTTTTAGTTTGAGTTTCAAGGCAACTACAAAAAAAAAAAAAAATATTTTTGGACTCCCTTAAAAACTGTCAAAATTGTATTTTTTCCCATAACTTATGCATATTATGTCCGATCTTAGGAAATGCTATACCGTTAAAAAGGGCTTAAGGGGACTTTCTCCAGAATAATTTTCAAAAAACAATTTTTTTTACATATTTCCTTCTACATTTAGAAGTTACCTCCGGAAATTTAATCAAGAAATTCTCACTAGAATAAAAGTTATAGTTATATTTGCAACGACGTCCGCGCATGAATAGATACTTTGGTAAAAAGAAATTTTAAACGCGTTTTTTTCGAAACTACCATTTTCAAACTGGTCAGGACATTTTTTTCCGAGTCTACCTTCCGACCGATTTTGATAAACCAAAAATAATGTTTGATTATTTATAAGAGTCCTATGAGCGCAGCCCCCGCCACGACAAAAAAATCGTGCTTGGTGACTTCAACGCCAAGGTGGAAAAAGAAAATATCTTTGGTCCAACAGTCAGAAAGTTCAGCCTTCACGACAATACCTCCGATAACGGAATGAGGCTGACTGACTTTGCCGCAGCGCGAAACATGGTCGTTAGTAGCACTAGATTCAAGCATCTCAATATTCATAAAGCAACTTTTCTGTCTCCTGATCAAAAGACGCGCAACCAAATTGATCACGTTTTGATTGACGGAAGACACTTTTCCAGTGTTTTCGTGGTGCCAATATAGACTCGGATCACTATCTTGTCGCAGCCAAGATCCGTACACGCCTGTGCGCAACCAAGAATGCACGCAATACAGTCGAAAAGCTGCAATCAAAACGAACAGCCGAAGACTTCGCTACTCGACTCTCACTCCTGCTTCAAGAAAGCACTCCTCCGATCGACGATATATGCGCGCAGTGGAATCACATTTCCCACTCTATGCGTACGGCTGCAGAAGAGGTGATTGGCTATCACCGCCCTTGCCGAAACCAGTGGCCCGACCAGGAGTGTCGCGACGCCACTACAGAAAAAAAAGCCGCCTACAAAGCCACCCTGCAGTCGGTTGTAACGCGTGCTTCTAAGGAGCGATACAAAAAGAAGAGGAGGGAAGAGAGACGTATTTTCAGGCGAAAAAAAAAGAGAAGCGGAAATGCGTGAGTGCGAGAAAATTGAGATGCATGGTGACAGGAACGAGGTCCGAAAAATTTTCGAAAAAATAAGACGCCTGGCCGAAGGTTTTAAGACCGGGGCCTCTTCCTGCAAGGATGAAAATGGGAATCTAGTGACAGATATCCAGAGTACACTGATGATGTGGAGGGAACACTTCTCTAGGCTTCTGAATGGCGACGACGACAACAATCCCACCAATAGAGATGATATCCTGGAATCCCCAATTTTGGACGACAGCGTTGAAGTTCCGCTGCCCGACCATAGTGAAGTCTTGAAAGCTTTAGCTCGGCTTAAAAACAACAAAGCCGCAGGAGCCGATGGCTTTCCTGCTGAGCTCTTCAAGAATGGAGGCGAAGCTCTATTTAAATGCATTCATGAGCTTATATGCAGAATATGGTCGGAAGAATGCATTCCAAACGATTGGAACCTCAGTGTGCTCTGCCCAATCCACAAGAAAGGCGATTCCACAATTTGCGCCAACTACCGTGGGATAAGCCTTCTGAATATCGCATATAAGGTCCTGTCGAGCGTACTATGTGAAAGACTGAAGCACATCGTAAACAAGCTGATTGGACCTTATCAGTGTGGCTTCAGACCTGGCAAATCCACCATAGACCAGATATTTACGCTACGACAAATCTTGGAGAAGACCCTAGAAAAACAAATCGACACACACCATCTTTTTGTCGATTACAAAGCCGCCTTCGACAGTCCAATAAGGAATCATCTATATTCCACCATGTCTGAATTTGGTATTCCTGCAAAGCTCGTCCACCTTTGCAGAATGACACTGAGCAACACCAGCAGCACAGTTAAAGTCGGGAAGGATCTCACTCCTCCATTCGATACCAAACGAGATTTCAGACAAGGTGATTCCTTATCGTGCGACTTTTTCAACCTAATGATGGAGAAGATCATCCGAGCTGCTGATTTAAGACGCAGTGGCACGATATTCTACAAAAGTATTGTGCTGCTGGCGTATGCTGATGATATCGATATCATTGGCCATAATACGCGCGAAGTCAGCGCAGCATTCTCCAGGTTAGCGAAAGAGTCGAGTCGAATGGTTCTTGTAGTGAACGTAGATAAGACGAAATACCTAGTGTCAACAAATAAACAGTCCCAGCGTCTTGGAAACCACGTCACTGTTGAAAATATCTCCTTCGAGGTTGTTAAGGACTTCGTCTACCTGGCATCCATCATTAACTCTTTCAACGATGTCAGTATTGAGATAAAGCGAAGGATAACTCTTGCCAACAGGTGTTTTTTTGGGCTGAGTAGGCAATTGAGAACCAGAGCCCTCTCTCGACGAACAAAACTCACGCTCTATAAGTCACATGCCCGTCGTATTATATGCAGCACAAACTTGGACGTTGAGCAGTTCTGATGAAAAGACTTTGGGAGCCTTCGAGAGAAAGATCCTTCGTAAGATATTCGGTCCAATCTGCGTCAATGGCGAGTACCGAATTCGATGGAACCACGAGCTGTATGAGCTGTACGCTGACATCGACATAGTTAAGCGCATTAAAATCGAGCGGCTCCGCTGGGTAGGTCATGTTGAGCGAATGGAAAACGACGCTCCAGCGAAAAAAATATTCGATTCTGTGCCCGGTGGTGGTCAACGCAGAAGAGGACGCCCACATCTTCGTTGGAAGGATCAGGTGTTGGATAACCTGACTACACTTGGTGTTTCCAACTGGCGCCAGCAAGCGCAAAACAGAAATGGCTGGCGCAATTTCTTATACGAGGCCAAAACCGACCTTTGGTTCTAAGCGCCAGATAAGTAAGTAAGATAAGATAAGTATATATAAGAAAAACTAGATAATAAGTCTCTAAGACTTCAAAAAACTACCCCTTATTTTTGATATAGGGGTGAATCGCCCCAAAAAAGGCGATTTTTTTATTTTTCCAGAAGTATTCATATAAAAGATTCAAAATATAATGAAGTATGTATTTTAAAGACTTATTGTATAGTTTTGAGTCTTATAAATAGTATCTATTTTGAATTTTACGAAAATTTGTTAAAGAAGATCCACAAAGTGTCCTACAGTATAAAAACAGACTTCTTGCATGTAGGCCTCTAAAAAAAAAAAATAAATAACTGGCCATTTCAGCCCTTGAAAGGACTTTGACCTAGCTTCTTATGATCAATTGTGTTGTGCGTGTTATTAAGTTTGTACACAATCGACCGAGAACCGGACCTACATGCTTAACGCCGACTCCGAACGGCGATGAACGGAAAGTTCTCGTTCTCAAGAAGCTTTACATGGCATTTTGATTACTCTCTGAGGTTTGCCATTGTCTGCAGAAAGGTGGCGGCCGTACAGAACAATTATTTTAATTCAAATAATTTTCTGTCGCTGCTGGGGTTCGAACCAGGGTTTCCAAAGTTCTTTGACATAGCGGCCACGCACTTTAACCAACTACGCCACGGACGCCACTATGTAGGCCTCTACAGAAGTCAAAAGTAATTCAAATCGAAAAAAATTTTTTTATGTGCTACAGTTTCCTCACAGAGTTTTTTTACTTTCGAAGTCAGATTGATCTATTAAACCCTGTTACCTTGATTTACCCCCCTGAACTCAATTGTAGTATAAAATTTTCTTTATAAAATTCAAAAGACAAAATCATCAACATTCCAGGTAAATAAAGACATTTTAATGCCATATTTTTCCTAAGATCGGATATAAAACACATAAGTTTTTTAAAAAATATCATTTTGGCGGTTTTTCTGGGGGTTCGAAATTTTGTTTTTTGTTTTTGGAGCTGTCTCGAGGTCATCTTTGAAATAAGGGGTGGTCTTTTCAAATTTTTTTTTATGGAGACCGATCCAGTGACTATTGTACAGTCTTATATGCCGTGAGAACCCAAATTAAATAGTGCCCAAAAGCTTTTCAGCCAAGTGCCTTGGTAGTCGATGAGGTAGCGTGCTCGACTGCCACCCCAGAGGTCCCGGGTTCGAATCTCGATCAGGCCATGGTCCTACGCTTTAACCTTTCACATTTGCAATTTTCTTTCCTTTTTTATAATTAACTGAAATTGAAAACTCTTCAACAAAAACGACTTGAAGTCGTAAGAAGTTTGTGGATGTGATTGCTTTATTATAACTTGAATGTTTATACGGCTTTTCACCACACTTAGAACATGCTACACATGTTTCAGTTAATTGCCCCTTAACTTCCACTAATCTATCACTCCATTTCGAACCAAGGCAGACTTGACTGAATAGGCTTTACACCTGAAATGCTGGGTTCAAACCTCAAAAAAAATGAAAACCAAAACTATCTCATGAACTTTCACTTTGGGATAGTCTAATACGATATCATGAATTCTGTTCATAATTTCTGCAAACAAAAAAAAAGTGCTTGTATGATTGATTTTGGTTTTTTTTTTGATTGATTTGAATGAAGCAGATTCACCATAACACTTGACAATCCATTCCTTTGCTTGTCCAGTATTTTTTCATTGTAAAAAACAATGCTTTATTAAAACTCGAAATTCACTTTATTTCAGTGTTACAAAAAGAACAAAAAGTGTCAACTTCTAGTGAGTGTCACTAAGTAACTACTGCCTCAAATTGGCTCAAATTTTGAAAGATGCTAGATCTTAATAATACCGATTTGAGCCTAGCTATGTCATCCATGTGTCAGACCAACGACTGATAAAACAGCCTAATATATCAAAAACTATTTGTTCTGTTGTTTGGTTATATTTTTATTTCCAATGATGTGAAGATAATTAATTTCCAGTAATTTTTCAATGAAATTAATTTAATATTTTTTATACATTAAAGTAAAATTCCAGCTTAAAATCCAGCAGTAATTTAAAGAATGTTTACCTGAAACTTTAATTTGGAAATTACCAAACCTATCGTCCCCTTTTTATGATTACAATTGCAACGAATGGTCACGCAATATTCACAGCTTTGCAGGCTTAATTAACTTTTGTTGATTCTTTCAATGACGGAAACCTTAAATAACGGCCTATTTCATCGTTTCTCATGAAAGAGGTTCACAACAAGAATCGATTGTTTTATGCTTTACATGGATTTTATTTCAATGAATCCTCGTTGTTGATTTCAATTACAAGCTTCTCGTTTAGCGGCTCATTAGACAGAATAATATCCTGGCTGTAATTGTGTAAAAGAATTTTATTTCTTTTTATGCCCGTGGGCGGAAATTGGGTTGCGTTGAATTGGTTCGAAGTGGATTGATACGGGTTGAGTTGTGCCGTATTGAGTTGAGTTGAGTGAATTGAAGTGGCTTGAGTGCCCAGTAGCAGCAGCAAAAAAACTTTGCTGCTGTCCATCTCTGACAGCAACAATTGAATTTCAATGGACATTTTTTGCATTGCAAATATTTTTGCATGTTGAAAAAAGTTTTAAATTTTCCAGACAATTCAATTTTATTTGAGCCTACGTGCTTAAAATAAAAGTAATTAGTTTGAGTTTTTATTTTAAATGCTGAAGGGCTTTGGGCTTAACATGATATTTAAATTAATTGTTATGGAATTTGTAAAATTTAATCAAACAAAAAAAATTAGATGCAAACATTTATTCCCTAAGCATTACGAGTAGGTTGGAGCAAAGGCAAAAATTTTTAAATCCAAAAAGAAAAGGAGGTATTCTCTAGCAAATGCTTAAACAGTTCTGAATAGTACAAGCTATATGACAGGGTTTTTAAAGAGTATCAATTCTTTAGATTTTAAAAAATTAAAAATTAAAAATTCAATAAAATTCAACGAATTAAATTTTTTGCAGCTAATTTCTCATATAGCTCTTTCCTGCTGCTCAATCGCTCGATTTTATTCGTCGTCAGCCACAATCGCACACAAAAATAATTGCATACTTGTCTGTCGTTCTCTAGCAGCGCGTTTCTCTTTGTGTTGTTTGTGCTAAAAAGCTTTTCACCACTATGTTGAATTTTAATTAGCTTTTTCATTGTTACGATGTTACTGGAATAGCAATAACAAATTAGGGTGACAAAAAAGGTAACAAGAGTGCAGTGGCAATTGATTGTTACCGTAGCACCAGAATAGGGCTGTTTGAGAAAAAAATATTAATAAAATAATATTTATCCAAAAACTTTTTTAATTTATTCAAAAAGCAAGTCAATTTTGCACCAATAACGCATTTGCATAAATCGACTACGTAAATATTTAAAATTTATTTAAATACATGTTTAATTAAATAAAATATTTAAATAGAATTAATAAAAAATATAATAAAACTATGACGAATTATTTTAAAATATCTTTCAAACATTTAATATTTGAATAATTATTTAATTTAAAAAACAACATATTTAAATTCAAATGTTATTAATGGTTTTATAGCATTATTTTCTTCATATTGCACCAACCATGATACAATGTAGCCTTGAGAATTCAAGAATAATATATGATAGATTACGCCAACAGTGCGCAGAAATGAAAATCTACTGCGCAGCCTACGTCACGCGTGAGAGTCACGTGACACTTGCTACGAAATATTCAATAATACATATACACAAAACACGAAAGGCCAGCGAAATTAAAGCAAAACAACTGTGAAACAAGGTATCATGGTATAATAATACAAGGTAGCATTGACAGTTGCTAGGGAAAACATCTCCTGTCAAAAAATATACTCAAAAAAAGAGCGCTTACAATCCGCCATTGAAAACACAAACAATGTTGAAAACGTTGAAGTGAAAAAAACAACAACCACAGCAGCTGCAGATGCATATACACAAAAAGCCTTTTGACAGGAGATGTTTTCTTGTAGAAGAGAAAATAAGCAGTTGTCAATGCTATCTTGTATTATTATACCATGTGTGAAACTACTATCAAAACAAATCGAGCAACGTAGCTGCTTTTTTTCTGTGAAGGGGTAAACACGGAAGTTAATGCCCCCATGATACATGCAATTTTTGTCAAAGTTTGTATTAAAAAAATTTATAAAGGGTCCGCCATCTAACGTTTTTTTCAACTAGTGCTTATTTCGTGAATGGTAACACTTAGCACATGTCTGATTGGACAGATAATTAGTTTTATCCTTCCGCTGAACGAATATGGTTGTGTATACGCTTGAACAACGCTGGGAAATATTGCGACATTACTTTGAAAATCATGGTAATGTTGCAGAATGTGTGCGAAAATTGCGTATGGATTTTGGAAGAACAGAAGCACCGTCAGCTCCGTATGTTCGTTATCTTGTGCAAAAAGAGAAAGAAATTGGCATCCTCATCGATAAACCAAAGCGTGAAAAGCCAAGAACAGTGCGTACACCCGTCGTTCTCAACAATTGAACATTTCAGAGACATCATTGAGACGAATTTTGCATAAAGACCTTGGTATGACGCCATACAAAGTCCAATTGGTTCAGGAGTTAAAGCTAACTGACCATCCAATGCGTTTTCGCTTCGCTGAGTGGGCCTGCGATCGACTTACAGGAGATTCCGATTTTGCCAAAAAAATCATCTTTTCATATGATCTTTTCATTTTGATCTTGATGTGAACAAGCAAAATTGTCGCATTTGGGGCACAGAAAACCCGCACTCATACATTGAAAAACCGATGCACCCAAAACGAGTCACTTTTTGGTGCGGATTTTGGTCCAGAGGCATAATTGGGCCATTTTTCTTCGAAAATGAGCAAGGAGTGGCCGTTACAGTCAATGGCCATCGTTATTGGGCCACGTTGAACGAATTTTTGTTCACAAAAATTGAAGAGGAGGATATTGGCAACATTTGGTTTCAACAGGACGGCGCTACGTGCCACACAGCCGAAGCTACACTCGATGTTTTGCGGCCTGTTTTTGAAGACAGCATTATCAGCCGCAGAGCTGATGTCGTTTGGCCACCTCGGAGCTGCGATTTGACACCGTTGGACTATTCTTTGTGGGGTGCCCTCAAAGATAAGTGTTACGCCGACAAGCCAGAGACAATTGACGCTTTAAAAGACAATATTCGTGAAGCCATTGGTGAAATACAGCTGCACACAATCGATAATGTGCTTAAAAATTGGACCGATTGTGTAGGCTACTGCATGGCCAGCCGAGGCAGCCATTTGAAAGAAATTATTTTCCATTATTAACCGAAAGGATTGTACATTCAAATAAAAGAAGAAATTTGAGAAAATATTCAGTAGTTTTTTTATAGCATTTTCAAAAAAAAAAAAGTAATTTGGCGGACCCTTTACTTTATTCTGGACTAGTGTTCTTTCTTGAGAAGTATAAATTTCATTTTAAAAAACAAACATTGCATTAGAAAGTTATAAGTTTTTCGAATGTAATCCCCTATAAAAAATTTTACTACGTGTTTCTTTTTAGTCAGTTTGACATTTTCTTCTTTCTCACAGCTGACGTCACAAAAAAGATAGTTCTCAAAAGATATATTATTCTTGTTGACAATTGGCTATTTTCTCTAAAGCTGCCCATCGCACTCACAAATCATCTTGGCCAAACATTCAGGCTATATTACCCTTGTAACAAAAACTAAACGGGAACTATAAGAAATTTGCAACAGCAAATAACAGAGAGAACCAATAAACTGCAGGAACAGAGTGCGATGCAGAGTGGAGGCTATTTCAGCTGAATGGAATATGTGTGTAGGTGTGGGATATAAATAAAATTTATATACGGGAAAAAAACGAGTTGTAAGGAAAATATTTGATTTATCCACGTAAATATTTAACCCTCTGCAACTGACGTGCTACAAATTTGACAATAAATCTGACGTGGGGTCTAGCAGACCTCACTTTTAAATTGATTTCCTATGATGAAGTTTCTGATGGTAAAACATTTGGGAGTACGCTATATTCTTTTTTGATAATGCATAAAAAGAGAAGTTCCGCGACAGGGATTCTTTTAACAAAAGTGAAGGGTTGATAAGAGATGTTTATTTAGAAATATGTTGTAATATTTTGAATTTCATAGCCCGAACACAATATGCACGGCGAACGGCGAGCAACACGTCTCCAATCTGTCGTTGTAGAGAAATGTTGAGCGACTTGATTATAATACACGCGACACTAGCAAACTTCAGCAGCATGTATAGTACACAAAAAACAATGGCTGTTTTCAGCCGACTCAATAGTTGCCGTTTAGAATAACAACACAATCAGAGCTGAAAAAGAAATCCATTCAATTTAATTTTATTTTCAAAAAGTTGAATGAGTGAATAACGAAATAAGAATCTATTCAATGAATGCAAAATTCATTTATAAATAAAAATGTTATTTCACATTCAAATTTAAAAAATTTATTAATTATTCGTTACATTTATATCAATTAATGAATAAAAAATCAATAATAACTAAGAAATTAGTAATAAATAACAAATGAATAACAAATGAACAATGAATAAAAAAATGAATAACGATTAAAATATAATTATATCAAAAAACAATTGCAAATTCTAAAATTCTTTTTGAATTGCATTCTTTGTGTCTAGTTTTCATATGAATAAAAAATTGAAAAATTGACAACAAAAATGATTTATTGAAATGAATAATTTAATTAATTTTAAAATTCAATGTGAATTAAAATTTTATTTATAAATCAATTTTGCATTAATTTATGGATTTTTATGTCGTTATTCAATTGTACTTATTCTGAATATGAATGCAGAATTAACAACTCTGAATAGAGTTCAAACAAAACATCTCTCACTACCATCGCTACCATAAATTTCATAACAGTTTAGTTTGCTGCATGCGACCAGTAATAACCAATGTAAACAATGGCGGAAACTTGCTTTTGCTGCCTGTCAAATTAAAATTAAATTCAAGCCGACGGCAATGTCGCGCGACAATGTTGAGCGACAAGTCTCCAAAATACGTCCCATAAGACATACATGTAAAAAAAAAGTGACAATTGGCGCTGCCGTTCGTCGCGCGTATTGTGTTCGGGCTATCATCCCGCGATCGACTAAAAAGCATTTAGAGATCGACCAGTAGATCGCGATCGCCAGTTTGGGCACCGCTGATATATAACGTTCCGTGAGTGGAAGGAATGGATATTGGATAGCATGTTATAGCAGTTTTCTCATATTATTGGGCGGTTGTCTATATCACGCTCTACGATTTGCCCTGTTTTGAGAGAAGCGCAAGCTCTTGCCTCTTCCATTAGATGGAGTAAACATGTTCTCATCTTGACGGGGCTGTAGAATGCTGTCGTATTTATTTATATTTAACAGAGGTTCACATTGCTTTGTTGGTGGCTAGCACAGTGGCTTTGCCTAGTTTTATCTTTTCTTCTCTTTAGCAATTAGAGTAGAACACCGACTTTTTCTCCAGTTTTAGAACTGCAGGTGCATTTCATGTTTAATATTAAGTGTAGTTCAAGTTCGTAATTTAAAAACTATCTTCGACGAGTTCAAAACAACTTATTTAAGGGGGAAACCATACCTCTTTTTGTTTTTCAAAAAATTTTTTGCATTTTCTTAAAGCCTAAAGTCTTAAGAATATGTGGTGATAATTTCAAGTCAATATCTCAAAAAATAACAAAATTATAGCCTAGTGAGTGAACCGCATTCTAGAGCGCGTAGTGCTGGCCCTTATTTTAAACTCGTTTTTCTCGAAACCATGTTTTCTAAGTCGGTGACTAAGATTTCTCGAAGCGCAGTGAGCCGATCGTTTTGATTTTTTTGCAGAAATCATTTGATTCATAATAATGTCGTACTTGTCATAGGATTTTTTTTTTTTTTTGTAGTTTTGTTCATTTTTATAGGCAAAATTATGACGAATTTTTGGTCGAAAATCGTTTTTTTACGTTCGAAAGTCCATCATTTTGTGAAAAATCAATATTTTCAAAAACGCCTATGACAAGTTCGAGTTTTAAGTATCTAGTTTAATAATATATATAATTTTTTTGTTTCGCATTTCACCTTTTTTTCAGAGCGCTCTACAAAAAATGCTGTATTGCCTTAATATTAATTTTTTTTTAATAAAAAAAAAAACCAAAAATACTCTTGAATGTGTATATTTTTAGGTATAAAAACCTTCATTTAATAATATCCCATAGGTTTCCTGAAAAAAAATTCACAAACATGACCTTTTTTTCGGCCTCTGGCTATATTTCCCCCCTTAAAGTCCGTTTTAAACACATGAGTACATTTATGCTCTTTAAAAAATCCATAAATCTTTTAGCAATATAGCAACCACTTCAAAATTTCAAAATATTTGCTTTCCTAAAAAAATCATTAAATGCAATCCTACAAAAAAAAAAAAAAAGAAAAAAAAAAAAGCTTCTTTCGAATTTTCGCAGCATATCTTTTCATCACACCGACTGAGCACACAGCCACAAAATCAACTCACAAACACATAGAGTGCATTTGTGTAGCTGAAAATGTAAAATTTTTACGATTCGACATCGAGAAACGTCAGCAACTGTTGCTGCTGCTGTTGCTGCTGCTCCGCCTGCTGTTGCCTCTTTGGGTAATGTTAGATGTATGTAATTTTTAAGTTATACACAACGACGACACTTAAATTTATTTGCTAACACCACAGGGACGTTAGAGAGCGGATATGTTCTGATGTCATAGAAATTGTGCAGCAGTAAATTGAAATTCTTGCAATGGTGTACAAATTTTTGCTGTTTCTTTTCTAGATCTTGTCAGGAATGAATGCAGTGGGCACCGATGTGCAAGAAATTTAAGAGATTTCGAAGAAGAAATTTAAGTTTTAATGTTGTGGCGTCTGTGGCGTAGTTGGTTAAAGTGCGTGGCCGCTATGTCAACGAACCTGGAAGCCCAGGTTCGAGCCCCAACAGCGAAAGAAAATTATTTGAATTAAAATAATTTTTCTGTACGGCCGCCACCTCTCTGCAGACCTCAGAGAGTAATCAAAATGCCATGTACAGCTTCTTGAGAACAAGAACATTCCGTTCATCGCCGTTCGGAGTCGGCGTTAAACCTGTAGGTCCGTTTCTCGGTCAATTCTGTACAAACTTAATAACACGCACAACAAAATTGATCATAAAAAGCTAGGTCAAAGTCCTTTCAAGGGCTGAAATTGCCAGTTATTTATTTATTTTATTTTTTAAAATGTATGTACTCGGTTTTGTAAATATTTCCACTTAAAAACTTACTTTTATTCTTTTATAAAAAATTTTCATAAGATAGTGGGTGTTATAGCCGCATAATGATTAGTTTTATTGAAAAAAAACCTTAAGATTTGAATTTTTTAGAGCGCCATAATCTATATGTTTTCCAAAGCAAAGTTGCCAAACAAATAAAGCTCTGTTTGATCTTGGTTAAGAGCTGTGGGGTTTGAAAATCCAATAGAAGACTGCAGCTTTGGCAAAAAATTCCAGGAAAACTATTGATATCCAGGTATGGGCAGTACTACATTTAAAGCTTCTATGTTGTTTCTGTGTTTGTCTTTTGTCTTTGCTTTTTTGTTGGGTTTTGTGTTGCTGCCTGAAATTTTGCTGTCTATTACTCTCAATTGCTCTAAGCTGGCTCCGAAGCTAACCCCGTGCTCATAGTTGCGCATTAACCATGAACAGCTTTAAACACTGAGCAAGTCAGCAATGGCCTGCTGAACGTAGCCATTCTGTGCACTCGGTAACCCTGTCAAGCATCGTAAGCTCACCTTATTGAAATGAAGCTCTCTCTTACGTGTGGTGAAATATCATGAACCAACAAGACAAGATCAAGCAAACAGCAGTGCGAGAAAAAAGTATTTTTTTTGTGCCACGTCATCGGTCTCAAAAAAAGCTATATTGCATACGTTTTTCATGCAAACATGTGAAAACTTAAATAAAAGTGGAAAATTATAAAATTAACAAGTTTAATTCTCGAAAAAGTGTCTGAATACTTTGTTTGTTTATATTTTCATATAGTAACGAAATTTAAAGTAATTTTTTTTTGCTGTTGCAATTATTGCGCGTCGCTACAGCACTTTTCATTTTTATAAAAAACAAAAAAAATTACTGAATTATAATCACTAATAATTCTTTAAAACTTCAAGAAATAATTTTTCACATATAATCGCTACACGTAAACAAAACAATTTGTGACCGATGACGTCAGACCTACCAGCTTTGTTTTGTTTACAATATGAACAATGGAAAATGAGAAGTAAGTGCATAGAATTAATTGCATTTTGTTAACTTTTTATACAATACTTGTTTTTTTTTGACAGGAAATATGCTACGCCGACGCAGCTGCGGTGTGATCTTTATATAACTTATATATTAATTTTATAATATAGTAAATTGAATTTATAATTTATAAATTTTTATTCATTGAAAAGTGCTGAAGAACCAGCAACAGTGAATTTGACATAGTTTTTTATTTTCATTTGCTCCAATTTCGATTTGAGAATTTAAAAAGTAAATAAATTACTCAAAACACGAGCATTTTTTAATTAATGCAAGTTGAAAAATGTCTTCTGTTTTGCTTGTTACCACCTTTAGGTGGTAGCAATATCCACCGATAACGCTTAGTCGCAGAATACCAACAGAGTATTCAAGTTAATAAAAAGTAAATTTTTACGGTAACAAGATTAACGTTACCGCGAGAGAATTGATCTGTAAGACTAATAAAAAGTAAAAAGAGCTAAGAGTAAAAATTAACGAGAATTAGCAAAGATGTGCAAAGATCGTAAAGACATGGAACAGGAACAGACAGGGAACACGTACTTTTGAAACTTGAAGTGTAGTTTCTGTTTTGTTTAATTCACATTTAGTTTAGTTTAACATTCACATGAAGTTCTAGCTCGTGAATGCGGTAGATATTTTTTACCTTCTTTACTTTTTTACTCGTTACGCGCATTCACGTGAAATCGGTAGTTCTACTTTTAACAGTTTGAATTTTTACTATTTGGAACTTTTGAAATCTATTTCAGCTGTACTTAGATAAAAACCATAAAAAAATATAAAGTAAATAAATTGCTATAATGCCGAAAATCTTTTAAAGTAGCTTTTAACTAAGGCATGGGCTTTTCAGTTTTTTTTTATATACAGTATGTTTATGATAAATGGTACGGCTATAGAATTTATAGTTAATATAATACTTTGAAGTGGTAAGGAACCATTGTTTTTTTTTTTAATTTTAAGGTAATAATTCTCAAAAAACCTTAATAGAAATAAGTGAGTTGATTACAACCATTAAATAGAATAAAAAAATTATTATTTATAAAAAATGCACTTCATGTTTTTTCTTGGAATATTTTCGCTTAAGCTTTTTGAGGAATAATGATTTAACTTTTTATTAAGATCAATTTCTAAAAACTAGTTTCGAAACTGTACCTTTTACTTTTGTATAAAATTACGATATGTATTTTTGGTTTGTTTTCTTTTTTTCCAGTGACAATTCTAGGTCACTCTGTTAAATTTAATAAAATACTCTCAACAAAACATATCCTTATCATAATTGACTTCTTCTCTGCTTTGCCTACGACGTTTCCGCTCAATATCCGCCATCTCATTTTTGTATAAATAAACATAAAGAATTCCTTGAAATTATTTTAAGAATAAGGAAAATAGAGACAAATTTTTATTTTGATATAAAAATCTAAGTCACTTTAAGTTATTAAAAAAAACAAAAAACCAAAGAAAATGTCCACTTTTTTAAAATTTTTTTTTGCACTGTAGGACAATTTGAATGGTAGGGTTGGCGAAAACTCCGAACTTTAAGATTTTTTCAAAGCAAATACCCTGATAAATTAGCTAATTATTAGACAATGAATAGTTATCCAATTTCTAATTCGGAAAGTAAAGTTTAAAAACACACTAAAAATGCCGATTTCGATAAAATTTTATTTACGTTATAATGTCTGAACTGTGCCATTATACGTGAAAGACAAAACTCACGGGAGTTTTTGCAGGATTAGACAATGAATAGTTATCCAATTTCTAATTCGGAAAGTAAAGTTTAAAAACGCATTAAAAATGCAGATTTCAATAAAATTTTATTTACGTTATAATGTCTGAACTTTGCCATTATACGTGAAAGACAAAACTCACGGGAGTTTTTACACGATTCAATCCTTTTGAGATAATTATCGAAGATTTTTGTGCACAATAGGCTTGGGTAGTTCATGAACGAACTAGTTCAATTGAACGATTCCCACTCATGAACTATGTGAACTAGTTCAGTGTTTCTCGTTCTTTTAGTTCATTTTAGTCAAAGAACTAAGAGATAAGGAAGCGGTGAAGTTGAACAGAAATGAAGTATTTTACAAATACAATGTTAATTCACACATTAAAAAAAAAGTTAATTCACACACATAAACAGTCAAACAGGGCCTCATTAGGTTATATCGGAAATAAAGGCGAAAACTTTTTGGTGATCAGACGTATTTTTATTATTTAATTTTTATTGTATTTGAAATCATAGGTATTTTACAAAAAATGCCAAAAATACGGGAAAAACTTTTTCCCGGCAGGACACTTAAAAAAATCTTGCAAAATACGGCACGTCCCGTGAAATACGGCACATATGGTACGACTAGTCGTTCGGCTCATTAGCATATTTTCGGGTGCAAAAATTGTGTACCGGGTAACCTAGTATTTAATATAAGATATCACTGTCATGTATAAATTTTTGACCGAAAAAATAAGTCATATATTAACTTCTATTTTTAACCGAAAAATAAACATATTTTAACTGGTATTTTTGACCGAATAAATAAAAGTAAATAATAAAAAAAACAAAACAAAAAAATCGGTAAAAATAACCATTATTTATTGACTTTTTTGAAGAAATTTATAACAGTTACGGTCCCTGATTAAAACTTATCTTCAATAAAAAAAAAAATTAGGGCCCTAATGTTTGCCACCCTAAGGAATACATGCGCTCATGAAGCTGAACTTTTGTTTTGACAGCAGCTCTTGCACATGACTCATGCACACAAATGGCGGGAAACCAACAAGCTATAAAGCAAGATTACCTGTGAAACTTAACCTCCTTATTATGTGTTTTTTGTGAACTTTCACAACTTTTCACGGCACAACGCATGCTTATTTAATTTTTTATTTTATTTATGTTCGTTTTAAAACAATTTATAGCGATGACAATCGCTAATTATTTAATATTTTAATGTTTTTTCACCACTCATTTTCTTTGTTTTGATGTGCAAGAGCTTATGTCAAAAAATCATGCTCTATCTCGCTTGAAAAATTCTTCAACACACGCATAGAATGTGTGAGTAGAACACCACTTCCTTATATTTTATTTCTATGATTTTAGTTCAATTGATATTGCAGCGAGTAGGAACAAAACGAACGAGAGCAAAAATAACTAAATTTACAAAGTTTTGGTTTGAGTCCTTGGTTTGAGACACTTTTCGTGTATGCACTAAGAGAAATGGTGGATTTGATGGCTATCACATACTGAGACCAAGTTTGTTTCATTTTATATACCTGGACATGAACAAGTAAACGAAACGAACTAAAAGACCTAACGAACTAAAAAGGGGCTTTCACATGGACGTACATGTCATCCGACTTGGGCATGTCCGACGACATGTACGATCGTTCGAAAGCAAATGAGACGGTCGGACCGACATGTCGGAAGAAAATCGAAAATTTTTGATTTTTCTGCCGGTCGTTCCGACATGTCCGACGTGTGAAAGCATGTCGGTCCGACTCGCTGCATTTATCATTTCTATAAAGTTTTCATCGAGTAAACATCGGCTTAGGCAAAGCAAAAAAGGTTTTTACTTCGTTTTTTTACCGATGTGTTACGCTCGAGAGTCTGCAAAAAATAAAGTCGTCGTACATGTCCGATCGTTTGAAAGCTAAACAAAATATTCCCGTTAGTTTGTCGTCGTACAATGTCGGCTGACATGTACGTTCGTCTGAAAGCCCCTAAAGAACTAACGAACTAGGAGAACAAATGAAGTAAACCATGTAACGAACAAAAAGAACACGAACTTAAAGAACTAAATGAACGAACTAGTTCATTACATATGATTGAACTAAAAAGAGCGATCTCTGTGGTAAACTAAAATGCCCAAGCTTAGTGCAAACTCGGGTTCTAGCTCGGCCATGACTTGACGAATGTTGGTATTTAATAATCAAATCAAGAGTTTGAAGTTTATTCACGTAAATATGATCTTCTGCGTATCCACACACAAAAAAGTCCAGAGGCGTCAAATCGCACGATCTCGCAGGCCAATCGACATCGCCAAATCTCGAATTAAGTCGTGTTGAAACTTTCTGTTGTAACAAGACCAAAGTTAGGGATGTTGTGTGACTTGTGGATCCATTTTATTGAAATCACATATCGTCCAGTTTCATATCTTCAATTTAAGGCTAAAAAAAATCGATTAACTTACGGCCATAGCGCTCGAATTGACTGTAGCGATTGCTCCTTGATCGTTTTCAAAAAAATTTGTACCAATGACACCATCAGACCAAATTGTAACTTTTTGCGAATACTATGGCTTCTCCACAATAGCTTGGGGATTTTTAGATCCACATTTATGGCAATTTTGCTTATTTACGTATTCACCTAGCGGGAAGTGGGTCTCAACGCTAAAGAAAATTTGCTTCGAAAAATCAGCATTTAATGCCCGTTGTTCCAATATCCAATCGACGTATATTCTGCCCTGTCCATGGCCAGCAAACTTAAATTCTTGTGTGAGTTAAACTTTGTATGGATGAAAATGCAAATTCAAATGACGAATACGCCATAACGAGCTGTAACACAATCCCAATTGCAAATTCCGACTATTCTCACGAGCAGCCTGTCCAAAGCCAGAATAAAGGAGGAGGTGCAAATGTAGAGGGACTACCCAGATCTTGGAGTTGGTCACCCAAAATGGGGAGTAGGTGGACCGTTCGACTTGATCAACGGTAGCGTATGCCTAGGAAGCAATAGCAATGATCCTTGAAATTTGTTAGCACGGGGATTAGTCGTTACGCTCGGCAGACGTAAGATCACAATTTCACTGGCACATTGGCATTGGTCTTATGGTGGATATTCTTGTTAAAGGCTGTTTAAGACGGTGAAATTTGGTGTTTAAATTGTTGAACAATGAGATGTTCGATTTGGGTACTCTGAGGTGAAAAGTATATCTTAGTAGGTTCGGAGTGCCAGATTGAAAAGGTGCAATTAAGTGGTGATCACGTGTCACACACAGTCAAATGCGATGTGGTCAACGCTGAAGCACCAATAGTGCTGGCTTTTGCCACCACAGTCATGTGTCGGTGTGTCGAGGTAAATCTCTTTTGCCCGGGAGGGACTATCGCAGGGCTGCCCCTTAGGGAAGTATCGTGCTGGCTGTGGTAGTTCAACGTCGCGGAAAGGTCTGTATGAACGGTGTAGAGTTGCGCTTTATCAACCGGGTGGCAATGCCCATAAATTAATTGTCAAAGATATTAGATGGGTCTCGATTTCCACCAATAAATGTGGATGGTGACCCGAAAAATCATCCATAATTGGTACTGATGTGTTCCAACATTGGTTGCTATCCATACAGTATATTTATTAATTTAAATCAAACATGCCCACGTAGTTGCCCGTATGGCCCGCGTGGCCCTTCATATAAATTTTTTTCTATCTTAATTTTGTCTTTGCCATGAGCCAACGCCAAGGAACACCTGCAAATACAACAACACAAACCGCACTCGTTTAGTGTTTAGCACAAAGTTCTAGCGAACTTTACAAAAACAAATGCATGCAAAATAAAAAACGCACACTCGATGATGTCGATGCTAAAGGTGATTGTCCCGTTACTTGTGTGTCAAGTACTTTTTCATGCAAGCATTGTTATTGTAATAGAAAATAAGTCTTGTAATTGTTTTTGTTTTGTTTCGTTTGATTTTTTTGTCAAAAGCAACGATGAGCACGTTTTGTGTTTGTTTTTTTGTTTTTCTTAAGCATTGGCCCGCGCCTAAAATTTCTTGGGCCTCACTGATTTAAATATACACTTTAGTATGGTGTGTGAAATGAACTACTGGGTAAACTAGAACTAGAGGGGTGCGGGTGAGAGCCTACGCCGACGATGTTGCTATCGTCACCTCAGGTAAATATGTGTCCACCCTCAGAGATATTATGCAAAATTGTCTTAACACTCTCGCAAACTGGGTTACCGGCTGTGGACTTAGCGTTAACCCCGATAAAACCGAGTTAGTGATCTTTACCAGACAACACAACTTGCCCACTATCAGTCCTCCAAAGCTGGGAAATACAAGACTAAACTTCTCAGAACAAGCAAAATACTCATTTTAGATAAGAAACTAAATTGGAAACCCAACCTGCTCGAGAGAGCCAAAAAAGCCAATATAGTCCTATGCACATGTAAGAAAGCAGTGGGTAGCAAATGGGTATTACAACCTAGGGTAACTCACTGGCTTTATACAGCTGTTATTAGGCCAATATTGTTATACGGTGCTATAGTCTGGTGGTCAGCACTAAACAAACAAACACACCTCAATATACTTCGCAAAGTTCACGGTCAGCAGAGCTGTGCATCAGTGGAGCGCTAAGAACCACTCCTACTGACGCACTCGATACTATGCTCCATCTAACTCCACTAGATATCCTAATTAAACGAATAGCTGCAAACACAGCGATCCGCCTAGAAGCCACTTCCCAATGGAAAGAGGGCACAATAGGACACTCTGACACCAGGAAACTCACTCCTCAAATACCCAAGAACATAGACTACATCACTCAAAAACTTTTATTCCACAAAAAGTTTGATGTATCAATCTCCTCCAGATACGAATGGGAGATTGGAAGCCCTCCACCAAACAATGCCACCAGAACAATGCTACACTGATGGATCAAAACTAGATGGCAAAGTAGGGGGAGGAGTCTACTCTGAATCCCTAAACATTAACCATGCCTTTAGGCTCCCCGACCACTGCAGTGTCTTCCAAGCGGAAGTCACTGCCATACATGAAGCAGTCACTTGGCTTCGGATGAACGAAATATTAGCAAAAGATATTTGCATTCTATCTAATAGTCAAGCTGCTTTGAAAGCCCTGGAATCTGTTGAAATAACATCAAAAACAGTCCTAAGTTGCCGCAGATCTCTAAATGAGATGGCAGAGCAGCTCAATATATTCCTATGCTGGATCCCCGGACATAAAGACTTCCAAGGTAACTGCAATGCAGACGAACTCGCTAGAAACGGTACCATCAAACCCCTATCGACAGATAAGGAACAAATTGGAATACCTCTCGCAACATGTAAGCTACTGATAAATGAGCTATCCCTTGAAAATACCAACATCAGGTGGTCAACGGGTAGTACATGCAGTATAACGCGTCAAGTTTGGCCAACACTGAACTTAAGACGCTCAAAAGAACTAATATCCCTTAGAAGGGACCAAATAAATATCGTAATAGGCGTTCTAACAGGACACTGCCTGATTGGAAACCATGCCCCAAGACTGAATATTCCCCATAACGACTTCTGCAGAAGCTGCAGAGATGAGGAGGAGGTTGAATCCACAACACACCTTCTCTGCACATGCCCAGCGCTGGCCAGAAAGCGCCATCTCTTCCTAGGTAACTGGTTCTACAGTGACCTAGACGAACTCTCAAAAACTTCGGTCTACCGAATACAAAGCTTCATAAATAGCTGCAACTGGTTCAGATAGAGTGGAAATAATTAACCCCTGGTATCACAACGGGCCAAACTGGCCTAAGTGTGTCACATAGGAGACAGCCACGTCAACCTAACCTAACCTATGTTGTGTGACCGGTGTTGAAACTACTATGACGGGGCGTTGGTCGCATCTGGAGTCATGGACGTGACGCCCAGAAGAGGTTTGATGGACGTTGTATTTGTTTTAGCATGTAGTTGCTTTAGCATCAATTCCATGAACCTCGACCCCATTGCCATGGGGCAACTTGAAATTAAGCCCATACGGCAGGTGCTCACGTTCAATAAATTGGAATTTCAATCCCAATTGCTGACTGCGCCATGGAAGCAGCGATATTTTCGGTGGAGCGTATACTACGATGATGCACATACCTTGCAATATCTGTGACCGATCCATTTCCACCATATTTTCCATGCAAATGATAAAAAACAAATCTTGGATTCTTTACAGGCATATCCTCAGCATTAAAATTGTATCAAAAGTTTTCCGATATTCCCAGTTTTAAATGACTTTTGGCGAAGCCATACAACTCTTCCATACAAGATGCTCCATTGTGCATCGTCAGAGGATAAATTTCTTTATATAAAAATTTAAATGTGTTTTTAAATTAAAAATTCCGCAAAGTATGTTGCGCTGTATATCATTTATGCAGAAATATATTTAAACTTGTCGTCGCAGGTAAACATGAGAGGTCCTGTGCTGAGTGTCTAAGCAATGACTTTGCTGGAAAAATATCTGAAATACTGACTTAAATTCCAAGAAAATAAATGTTGGCTACCTTCATGCTCATAGCTTTATTAGAACAACTATGAGCGTGGGTGTGTGTGTGTGCGTGAGTGTTTATGTTTGTGCAAAAGTGTCTTTATATGTGGCAACATATGTGTGGCAACATATGTGTGCTCCTGTATGTCTTTTGTTGACTTATCTTCGTTTTGCTGCTTTTGCCGCTTCGTTTAATTCTGGCTTGTTTTCACTTCGCTGTTTCTTAAAATGATTCATTTATTAAGCGCGCTGCTAAAGCTTCTGACTACGTGTGCCAATATGTGTTGTGTCTATATGTGTGTGTATGAGTATGTGTGAGTGTTTATTTAGGCATCTTCATCATTTCAAGGACTTGTGGCAAAAATGAGTTTTATTCTTTGTTATTGTAATTTTTGGCTTATATTTATTGTTTTTGCTTCTGACTCAGCTCCTCCCAAGGCTTTGCGGTTAAATCTATGCTAAGAACATTGTTGCTAAGCAAGCTGCAGGGTTAGGCTAGGAGGCTGCTTTAAAACCTATTCGATTATATTGCTTGCTGCGGGTGTGATCAATGTTGGGTTGGAGTTTTGTGGGCGTTATTGATGGTTTGCGGTCAAAATGAAATGACTTCCTTGAAATGGCTTAAATGGTATTTTCTTAGGTTGTTTTCAGTCAGTTGAAATTTTGTTTTGTATTCATTACTAGGAATATTCCGTCTTGTTGTTTCAACTGTACTGTTTTTGGTTAACTTGAAGCCATGTGTATTTGCTGTTTTCAAACTTTTGACAGCTTCATTTATTATTATGGCTTCACCACTAATGCTCTTTACTTGTTGACGTTTGTTTTCTGTCCTTGCCTAGCACTTAAATATGTGAAAATCAACAGTTGTCAGGATGACCTTGTTTGAAAGTCTAGCTGAGGCACTTTTTGTTTTAGAAAGAAGTCAATTAATCATGTTGAGTGTTGATATCCTTGCAGTCATAACAAAAGTACTAATTGAGTCCTTATAGCCAAACATGAATAAACTTTTTCGTACTGTTTTCAGTTAATGCATTAAAAGTTTCTACTTTCGAACAAGAACCCTTTTTTATTGTTATTGTTTGCAAACTATTATTTTTCGTCATTCTATCACAATAAAGCAACAAAACAACTGCAATTTCATTGATAGGTCCATGATAAGAGAACCTTGTGGTGCGACATGATTCGAGGGAACATATTGAATTTATTTTCAATTAGAACAATTATTTAAAAAAAATTGTGTGCTTTAGACAAAAAGTACTTTAGACAAAATGTGAAAAATTGAAAAAGGTCCACCTTCTACTGAACCACAAGCGAAGTTTAGGTTTAGGTTTGCGAACTTTTACCGTTTAAATAAAGAGCCATGATTAAGCAAAAACAAAAATGCAACACTTCTTTTTTTCATCCAAAAATTTAAATTTCAAAATCGAAAATTAAACTGAATCGAAATGAAAATAACAAAAATCCACGAAACTTTTTTGATTTGAAACATGTTCACATATGAATCATAATTGATAGTTCTTTTGTTTCGAAAATGAGCTCTAAAAGCAATTTATGATTTTTTTACAAACACTATTTCTGAATTACATATATTAATTGATTGATTTCACTGACTGATTGATTTAAGCACTAGAAATGGTCGAGAGGTAATACAAATGGATGCGTGCCATAGGTAGTGTTGTCAAATATTCGAAAAAAAAAAATAAAAAACCGGTTTTTTTAATAACACGAGAATGAGTACTATTTAATAAATTTCGAATATTTGAAATTTAAATACCAGCTTAAACCAGTTATCCGGATTCTATGATATTTTAAAGGGTGTTTTTTAAGTAAACATTAAATTTGATTAACACATGGTCCAATAAGTCACGAGACTAAGTAATATAAGAACTTTTTTTTTGCGAATATTCTTCTTTATTTATCAACATAGGTTCCTTCAAGAGCAATACATCCATTCCACCGCTTTTCTAACTTTTCAATACCGGTTTTGTAGAACGACTTGTGCTTAGCCTCAAAATACTCTTCAGTTTCAGCCATCACCTCTTCATTGGAGCGAAATCTCTTGCCGGCAAGCATTTCTTTAAGGTCAGCAAAGAGCCAGTAGTCGCTGGGGGCCAAATCTGGCGAATATGGTGGATGAGGAAGCAATTCGAAGCCCAATTCGTGAATTTTTGCCATCGTTTTCACCGATTGTGACACGGTTCATTGTCTTGGTGAAAATGGGGCCGACTTTTCGCGATTTCATCCTTCAAACACTCCAATAATGCTATATAATAATCGCTGTTGATTGTTTTTCCCTTTTCGAGATAGTCGATGAACAAAATTCCATGCGCATCCCAAAAAAAAAAAAATTCCATAACCTTTCCAGCTGACTGTTGTGTTTTTGGTCACTTTGGCCTGCTTTCATCGGTTCTTCACTCTCCACTCAGCTGACGACCGTTTTGATTCCGGTGTGTAATGTTGGATCCATGATTCATCCATTGTCACATACCGATGCAAAAATGCATGTTTATTCTTTGTAAACAGTGCCAAATAGCTCTCCGAATCATCGACAAGTTGTTGTTTTTGGTCCGGAATGAGAAAACGCGGGACTCATTTGGAAAGCAGCTTTCTCATCGATGTAAATCGAAATGTTCCTGTAATGTTGTTCCCACACTGCCTTTCGATATCTTCAGAGCCTCAGCTAGCTCGCGCACCTTCACTTTATGGTCAGCCAATACCATTTTGTGTACATTTTTTATGTTTTATGGAACAACTGCCTCATTTGGGCGTCCTGAACGTTCAGCATAATTTGTGTCTGTACATTAAGGGAAATAACGCATATTAACATTATCCACGCCTGAGTATATATTTCATTTAATTATTTACGTGGATAAATCAAATATTTTCTTTACGTTTTTTCCCGTATTTAAATTTTATTTATGCCACACACTGACACACATATTCCATACAGCTGCCAAGCAGCCGTCAAGCAGCAGCAGCATCGCACTCTGTTCCTGTGCGATGCTGCTGCAGTTTCTTCGCACCAGCAGTTGCAGTTTCTTATAGTTCTCATTTAGTTAATGTTGCAAGGGTAATATAGCATGGATATTTGGCAAATATGATTTGTGAGTGCGATGGTGAGTGCGATGCATGATGAATTCATGTAAGGTGAAGTGACAACACGGTATTTTCTCAAGAATGTCACTCCACTCTACATGATTTCATCATGCATCGCACTCACCACCGGACTCACAAATCATATTTTCACAAAAAGAAAATAAAATATACCAGTAAATGGCGTTTGATATGGACGCAGCTTGTGGGAAATATTCAAATAAATTGTTTTTCAATTTCAATATTTTTATATAAATTTTCCTTAAATGCGATAGTTTTATTTTCAAATAGTAAATATTTGAAAGATATTTAAATATATTCGTGCTTAATTTTAATATATTTCTTATTAATTCTGTTTAAATATTTTAATATTTTGTTTAATTAAAAAAGTATTTAAATAAATTTTAAATATTTACGTAGTCGATTTAAGTAAATGCGTTATTGGTGCAAAAATGACTCGCTTTTTGGATAAATTAAAAAAGTTTTTGGATATTTTTAATATTTTTTTCCCTTAGTATAGGACCAATTTTAAACTAAGCATACCATCGGCAAATATTTGCTTTTGACGGAGCAGAGTCCAAATAACACTTTTGAAGCCATTGCTCAGCTTGGACAGTAATTTTTCTCATAAAAAAACAGTGATAAATCAACACACGGAATTGCTTTGAATCCAATATTTTGAAAATATCAACAGTAGCGTCACTTAAATCACTGCAACTTCTGAACTAAACGTTAGATTGTCATGAAATTTTTAAACGTATTGTTTGAATGTTGGAACTATCGAAATACCATATCGATATTTCGTTAGAGGTGCCACCTAGTAAATAGTCTCGGGACTTATTGGACCATGTGTTAAAAAACGTATTAAATTTGATTAAATAGCCATTTGTTTATATTAAGTCGAGAGAATGAACTCTGAATTAATTTTTAAACACAATTTCGGGCATATGCCCACCACGGCTGAATCTAATGAATGTCAGCCGAGAGACAAACTTTACTGTCGACCGCAAAACGCCGATTAGCCTCATAAAAAAAAAAAAAAAAAAAAAATGGTGCGATGACCCCGTCAATCAACGGACCGCATTAAACTGTGCATTTTTCAGGATTTACCGACTTTTCAATAATCTCATGTTGAAGATCTTCACTCCATGCTATACCTTTGCTTATTGACAGCTCATTGAACTAAAAATTATCCTTTGCCGATCAAAATTTTTCGTTAAAACGGATAAAGCGGATGCAATGCCAGTATATTTTGGGACCATGTACTGAAATATGAGCTTTACAATTTGATCAAATTTATAAAATTGCAAAGACTCCCTAATAAACATGAAACCGACAATTTGCAATCTGAGAATTGGATGGACAGATAAAACTATCTGAAGTTACCTTTAAATAACACCCTATACATGAATTCGAATAAAAGTTTTACAACTTGAGAAACAAAAACAAAAAACCTGCATATTACACTGCTCTACACGAAAACTGTACAAGATATCCCACACATACGAGGGGTACTATTTATATTTAGGAAACTTGCAACATTAATGTCAATAGCTAAAATCTGGCATCACCATAATAAAGTTTGACATTTGTTACCATAAATGTACTCACAACGTTTTGATCAAAGAACTAAGAGATCTTTTATTTCTATGGTTTTGATGTACAAGTGCTATTTGTTTTGTTTACAGTGAGTTAAGAAAATCAATTTGTTCAAAAAATGGAAATTTCAAGGGAAGGTTTTCGTTGGATTATTTTTCACAACTTTCCACGTGGATTATCTCAGCAAGAATGTGTCGACGAACTCAGTTCTTTGTATGACGATAAAGCTTCGTCAAAAACCACAGTGTATCGCTGGTATTGTGAAATCAATCGTGGTCGTAGTTCGGTCGCCGACGAATTCCGTGAAGGTCGTCCAAAATTGGTTGTTGTGCCACAAAACATCGATGCAGAACATGAACTAATAAAGCAAGATCGTCGACATATCGTGAGATAAAGGTATCCTTGCACATTAGTTATACTTCAATACATTCGATTTTGCATGAACACTCATTTGTCGCGTCGATTGGTGTAAGGAAATGACTAAAAAGTTCAATCGAGGTGTTTCAACAGACGTGTATAAAATCGTGACAGGTGACAAATTATGGATATATGCGTATGAGCCGGAAACAAAACAGCAATCGACAGTATGGGTATTCCAAGACGACGCAAATCCAACAAAATTTGTTAGCGCACGAAGTCTTCGGAAAAATTCGCAAAACCAACCGTCAAAGACGAATCATTCTCCATCATGAAAATGCGAGCTCTCACACATCTCGTCAAACATGTGCATTTTTGAGCAGTCAAAACGTCGAATTGATGACTCATCCGCCATAAAGTCCTGATTAGGCACCCAATGACTTCTTCTTGTTCCCGAATATCAAAGGTAAATGCATGGTCAACGATTTACGAGCGCCGCAGAAGCAGTTGAAGCTTTCAAAAACCATGTTTTGGAGGTGTCTGAAGAGGAATGGGAAAAACTGCTATGACAAATGGTTTGAGCGAATGCAAAAGTGTATTGATTATCAACGGGAATATTTTGAAAACCAATACAGCCATTTTCATTTAAAAATTTTTGTTATTATTTGCTATTCCTAAAATATATATAGTACCCCTCGTATATTTCATAAAGTGCTAATATATGATGACTCTGCATTTACAGAATTTTTGTATCATTTCGAACTTTTTGTCAAGGACCTCATAATAAAATTTTCGTACCTTGCCTTGCTTGGTACGTCATAAATTTGCTTCTACTCAATTGATTTTAAAAACGTTTTTATTTCAACAAAGGTAAGACTTGCAGTTTTATATTCTAATTTAAATAATAGAAATTTGTCAATTAATTTCAAAATAATAGACTGTAACAATTACTAATAACAATTTAATAATTAATATTATTAAGGGGGGCTATATACCCAGAAATTTTTTTCAAAAAATAAAGTACTTAAAGTAACTTAAAGCCTTAAGACTCAAGAATATGTGGTGAAAATTTCAAGTTGATATCTCAAAAAATAACTCAGATATAGCCTAGTAAGTGAACCGCCTTCTAGAGCGCGCAGTATTGGCCCTTATTTTCAAATGCGTTATTCTCGAAACCATGTCTTCAATGTCGGTGACCCAGATTTCTCGAAACTCAGTAAACCGATCGTTTTGATTTTTTTGCAAGTTATTTTATACATAATAATCTCGTACTTGTCATAGGATTTTTGAAGTGAAACTTCTTAGGCGGCGCTTCGAAATTTGAACGAGAATATTGAGGAGTGAAATTTCAAGTTCACTTTACTTCATTTCGTTACACGATAGAGAAGAAAGATGGGTTTTACAGTAGAGAGAATTAGAGAGATATACATTGTATAAAAGACTTAAAAAATTTGATTGTCACCGCAGGGGATCGAACATGCGAACTAAAGGAAATCATGCGAACGGTTGTTTAAGGAAATCTATTGAATAAGGCTGTTAATATTAAAATCTACTTTATATACCAATTAATCAAACTACTTTTGCTGTAGATGCCCAGCGGGAAAATAAAAAGCGTTCCTAGAAATAGCGCTTTTTATGCTTATAGAACTCATATTTTTATACACATTTTGTTCACAACGATAATAGCGGGGAAATAGCACAGCAGTAAGACATTTGATTGCAATGCCAGTGGTCCGAGTTCAATCCTCGCATCTTATAAAATTTTCTCGCTTTGTTTTTTGTTTTTTTTTTTTAAAGAGCTTTTTAACTATTTGTTTGTTAAGAAGCTCTTTCATCCTAGGATATCAAATATAAATTTTAATATGAATTTGGTTTACTTAAAAAGCGCTTCAGATGTTTGAAGCGCTATGGCAGAAGCGCTTGTTTAGTGCTTTTGAAGCGCTTCGATTACCGCTGGGTGGCAAAAGCCGCAGATTGCGTGCTGATTGCGTTCTATATGTGGTAGACATGGGTGTTGCCATGACTCGGGTAGAAGAGAGAAAGATTCAGCGAAGCAGAAGTGAATAAGAGAGTTGCCCTGAGCGCATTATGATTTTCGCAAAGTAGACTCTCATACTAGGGCTGCCATGCCAATATTTTTTTATAATACCAACGTTGGTATATCTTTAATTCAATATATTAATATAACCTCTATGAATTTTGCTCATATTACACATAATATATTATTATTCATAATATTGCGATATAAAATTATATAGAAACCCAAATTCATGAAGCATATGCTGTCGCCCATGACGCCAACTTGAGACTGTGCGCAAGAAAAGTTGGAATAAGTTCTTTCAATAGATAACTATTTTATACATATTGTAGTTATATAATTCTATATCGAAATATTATTAATAATAGTAAGTATAATATGTTTGATATAAGTAATATTAATACGTACATATGTTGAATTAAAAATATATCAAGTTGTATTCTGTATTCACATCTATATGTAAATACGACGCAAATTGGTTATCGAATTAATTGCTTTTCGGCCATAGGTCCATACCAATGAATATGAAATAAACAGAATATTTTTTTTATAAAAACTTTTAATTGTATTTCTTTCGCGTAAAAAGTTCTCTCTTTGCCTTTAAGGTTCGATTATGCAATCGTAAAGCAACGCAACGTAACGTGACGTAGAGTTCTATCTTATGAAAAATACGTGTAAGTGGTTAGTGAAATCGTAACGTAACCTAGCGCAGCGATGGGTTCTATTCCAGATAGAACTCTACGATTGCATAATCGAACCTTTACACTAAAATGGTTCTTATTCTAGAAGAGAAAGGGTGTATACAAAGAAGAAGTTTCACTTCTTTACTGTATACACGGTATACTGTATTTTTTTTTTTTTTTCTTAGCTTCGTTCATTTTTTTAGGCAAAATAATAACGAATTCTTGGTCGAAAATCGTTAATTTACGTTCGGAAGTCCGCCATTTTGTGAAAAATCAATATTTTAAAAATCGGCTATGACAAGTGCGAGTTCCAAGTATCTAGTTTAATAATATTTTTTCCGTTTTTTGTTTCAGTTGAATTCAGGAGGGGCAATCTTTGTCACCGCATTTCAACTTCTTTTCAGAGCGCTCTACAAAAACTGCTGCTAATATTAAATTTTTTTTAATTAAAAAAAAAAAACTAAACATTCTCTTGAATGTGTATATTTTAAGATATAAAAACCTTGATTTAAAAATATCTCTTTGGTTTCATTAAAAAAATGCACAAACATAACCTTTTTTTTCGGCCTCTGGGTATATAGTCCCCCTTAAAGCACCAAACAATTGCATTTGGTGCTTTAATGTTACTTTAAGCGGTTCTTTTAGAGGCCTCATGACGCCATTAATTTTTTGTTTATTTTTATTATGTGACCGAAAACCTCAGCTGTACTGTTGTTCCACCACCGATAATAACGGAGTTATAATTCTATGAAACGTTTTTTCATTGTTGTTGCATTTTTCCTGCATTAAGCGCTTGCGTCTGTGATGTCGTAGCCCTATATTTTTTTTTTTTCATTTTCGATATGAGGTTACGAAACTATTTTTGCTGTCGTAAAATAAAATTTTACGTAGCACTTCTACTCAGTAAGTAATAATTAAATGCGACAAATTGCATTTTTGTTGCACAACCTGCTACCTTCGAGACCTGACGACAATATAATTGTTTTTCTTTTTTTTTTCATAAGGCTAAGTATAAATCCATCACTTTCGTTAAATAACATTAACAGAAGAACATTCCACATTATTCAAGTTTCAAGGTAACACCATAAAATATAAGTCAATAAATAATAGTTTTATTAATAATTTCAAAACTACACACTTACAAAGTTATCTTGATTTTTAGAATTTTATTAATGAGTATTATAATTGAATATTGACCTCTCAGCTGAAGGTCATATTGAAAGGTTTCTAAATAAGCGTGGCAAAATCATAGCCAACAGCAGGTTTTCAATGTCATATTAGTGCAGTCCATCTAGACAAAAATATTGAGTTAACTCATGCGGAACGTTGATTGAACATCAGTGAGAATTTGCATACAATTTCATTTTGATTACTTGCCGTTATGGCCGTTATTACTATGGCCATCAAAGCAAAATATTTACATTTTAATGAATTATTCTAGTTGAGGCGTGAAATATTGTTTATTTTTTATTTTTTTCTGCAAGCAGTATTTTTGTTTTTATATTTATATAGAATTAGTTATTTTTCATATATGTTCAATAACTGTTCAATATCTGTTTGGCCTAAATAAAAAAAAAGTATTTTTTAATTTTTTTGCCCAAAATTCAGTTTTATTATTGAACATAATCTATCTTCATTTTAATTCGATACAATTAGTCAATCGATATTTCAACATTTCAATACCTTTTGTATAGTACTAATTGTCCAACTCTTTAATAATACGTTTCCAGTTTAATTTCTTCATTTGATGTAAAACTTTTTCCCGAGAGCCATTTTTTGAGATTGGAAAAAATAAATAATAGTCGCTGAAGAATACACTCGATGGAGAATCAATTCAAATCGTATTTTGTTGAGTTTTACCATTGCTCTCAATGACTTGTGAGATGGTCATTGTCGCGGGATATTCATTGATTTTGTGATTGTCTTACACAAAATATAACAGCCAAATATGGAAAGTATGGATTTATTTATTTATTTATTTGTTGGCCAAGCAAGGCAATTTACTTATTCTAACAGGTTTTATTATTATTTTTATTTTATTTTTTTATTTTTTTTTCTCTCCCCTTTCCTTGTTTTGGTGTTCGAAGATATGCAATTCGATGTGGGCGTAATCCGCCCACCTAAATGACATGATTTTACGAACACGTCAAAAAGAAAAGGCAAGAAGAAAAGAACAAATAAAAGTAAAAGTAAACTAATTACTTACACTGAAAAAAAATGTTTTAAAATTGACGACAATTGTTATTAATTTGACGATATTTGTGTTTAAAAAAAATAGCTTGCAACAAATTTCGTCAAAGTAAGAGCAAATGTATTTAAAAATTTTGAAAAACATATGAAAAAAAAGTCAAATTAACAACACATTTTTTGAACACATTGTGTATAATTTTAAGCTAACTTTTTTTTTTCAGTGTACATACTAGTATATTTTATACATATTTAGTAGTAGAAAAGGAAAGAGGAGAAGGAAAGTAAATAGAAAGAAAGCTCAAAGATTGGGTTGATTAGGAAGAGAAAGAGATTTGGATAGAGATCGCTTGAATGAGGATTTAGACATGGAAGGTGAGTAGTGGTCGGATATACTATTAAATTCTCTACAGCAACGGCTGATGGGTTCATTACTTGCATATGCAGTATGATGCCGATATTCAGTTAACAGCCGAGTATGTCTTGTTCGTCTTATAGGGTCATTGAGGGTAATCTTGTTAGAGATGTATTCGCAATTAGTAACACCGTTCAGAACATCGAAAGTAAAGTACGAATCCAATACCGTTGTTCTTATTGATAGCGGCATCAAATTTAGTAGGCTGAGTCTGTGTTCATACGGTGGAAGGCTACAATATTCGCTGGGGTTATAAGTCTCTCTCAGAGCGAATAGGACAAATTGCTTTTGTATGGATTCGATTCTATCACTATGGGATTCAAAAGCTGGATTCCAAATAATGCAGCCATATTCAAGTATTTGGCGCACTAGTGCACAGTACAGGGATGTAGTGACCCATACATTCTTGAATTCATGTGCTCGTCTTTTAATAAATCCGAGCTGTTTGCTGGCCCTGGATACAATTTTATCATAGTGTAGATTAAAACGCAGTTTGTTGTCCAAGACCACTCCAAGATCAACTATATAATCGACCCTATTAAGTTCGATATTGTTGAGGCGATAGTTGTAATTCGTAACTTGGTTTCTACGGGAAAAACTTATCACGTTACACTTATTTACATTGAGGTAAAGTTTGCTTTGAGTACACCACGTCTCAAGAGTTAAAAGGCTTAATTATAAGAAGTTGACATCTTCCTGCGATTTAATTACGTGGTACATTTTTAGATCGTCCGCATACATAAGATGTGGAATATCCTTCAACACTATGGACAAGTCGGATATGAAGATATTGAAGAGAAGAGAACCAAGGTGGCTACCTTGCGGTACTCCAGAGGAGACCTCGATTTTTTTTGACAAGATTCCTTGGAATTTAACATATTGGGATCTACCATGGATATAAGTTGATAGCCAACTAAGTAAAGATCCAGAGAAACCGAATTTTTTTAGTTTATATATTAAGATGCCATGATCAACACGATCGAAGGCTTTACTGAAATCAGTATAAATAGCATCTATTTGGTCTCTATTCTCCATTTTACTTAAGACGTCGGAAACCATGATCATAAGGTTAGTGGTGGTGGATCAACCTTTTCGAAACCCGTGCTGCTGCTCGTTTAGTCGAGGGTTGGCAAGGCGTGTTAGCTTTTCGCATATAATTTTTTCAAATAGCTTTGGGATGGCTGACAAAATTGCTATGCCTCTATAATTTTCAATTGAACTTTTTTCATCGTTTTTGTATATTGGTATTAGGTGGGAAGTTTTCCAATAAGAGGGAAACACTCCAATAGAGAGTGATTTTTTAAATATTATATATTTATAAGGGCAAAAGTAGTTGGTCTAAGCATCGCACCAATAACGTGGGGGGAATTAGGTCTGGTCCAGGTCCTTTGGTTGCATCTAAACCCTTTATTGCGCTTGATGTGTCTTCTTTTGTCAAGCTGAAGTTTTCAACATGTGTTGCGAATTCGGAGTGGGGGGAAAAACATCAGACTGAGTAGTTGGTGGACAAAATACCTCCTTAAAATGATCCGCAAAGAGGTTACATATTTCCTGAGGGTTGGAAGAGGTAACATTAACTTTATACATGGATGAAGGGTAACCGGCTGATTTTCGCTTCAAATTGACAAGGTCAAAAAATGTTTTAGGGTCCTGGACAATTTTTTCTCCAATTAAGTTTGTGTAAAACTTGTAAGCTACTTCTGATTTGAAAGAAAATTCTTTCGATAACTCATCATATTTGAGCCTCATTTCTTCGCTTACATGCGCAGTGCTTTTGAGGAGTATGTAAATTCTGTTTCTCTGGTTTCTCAAGTATCTGAGATCTGCATTTAGCCAAGGTTCTGAAAGTTTGTTTTTTTTCTTTATTTTAGGCACATACCTTTCTATAGCTGTAGAAATGTAATGAAAAAATCTCGAAATAGCGCTATCTAAGTCCAAGTTCGATAGAACACAACTCCAGTTAATACCATCTAGAAAAGATATTATGCTTTCGTAATCGGCGTTAAGAAAGTCGTACACAATGGAGTTATTGAAAGACTTGGTAAAAGAGATATTAATGTAAGAGAAAGTAACTGTTAAGGCTGTATGGTGGACAGTGTTAGCAAACAAATTTTCTGCTTCGGTGGTTGGACCAACCCTCACTTCGTCATATGAGTTAGAAAAGATTAGGTCTAACCACCTGCTATTTTGGTTTTATGTTGCAGAGACTTGCTGAAGATCATTTCTATAAAAGGTATTTAGTAATGTAAAGTCTATGGAACTTGAGAGGCTTACAGGCAGAAGATAGTTGTCGTTTTCGTCAATGACAAATGATATATTTGGACGGTTTAAGTCACCAAAAATAATAACTTTATCTTCCTCATTTAAAGTTGCCGTAAATGTAGTGATTATTTGTATAGATTTTTTGTTTCTTTTTTTTTTAACACCAAAAATGCCCCCTTTGCCACGGGCCTGATTGTGGCATAACGTTTTGAAAGCTTCCTCTATATCTAGGGGGGCAACTTTTCCACTGATATTTTAAAAGTGGCTTTTCTTAAAAGGCATTAGTTTGAAATAATTTCTGCCGTGGATTGCAACAAAACATCCTTTTTCAGTAAAGTTTTCGAACATACTCATTTTAAAAATTGCATGTAAACGTAATTTTTCATCTGAACATTAGCATAATTTTAGGCATTTCTCAAATTGGGCTTTGATAAACTTTGAAAGCAAATTGAGTTTAGTTCACTTTCACTGTGCATAATTATACTGGGAACTCAAGAGTTTATTTTCAGTTCAATGACTCATCTTTGTACACATCTTTGTACTGGAAACTCAAACTTAAGTTTCTGTTTAGACATAGCTTAAGGAAAGAATATAGGTATGTGAAATCCCTTGCAGCACACTAAAATAAAATACATCTGTCCATAATTTATAGCTTCACCAAAGTACTTCATTCAGTAGCCATCTGCAAAATATTTGCTGTTTTATTATTTATTTGATTGTAAACCAGAAACACCCACCTTAAATCTTATCCAAAAACGAACGGTGAACACATAAATTAGGAGAGAAATTTTATATTTTTCGTTAGTGGTATAATAATGTTGTTACCTTGCTAGAACGTGCAATGTATCTGGTCTGGTATATTGTATGGCATAAATAAAAAGCAATAAAATAAATGCTAACATTGTCAGGTGCCCGACCAGCATAACCGAGCTCAAATTGACAGGTTTTAACGAACTAGCAAATAATAAGTTTTCCATCCTTTAAAATATGTAAAAAAAATTTGCGGAGATAAAACTTTCTTAGAAATTTGTTTTTTGTATGAATGCGTGTGTGAAATGTTATCTTACAAAATTTACGAAATTCCAAAATACTTGTAAAGAATTTCATTAACATCATCATGAGTGGGCGGTAAAAAAGTTAACTATGTATTTCTTCATAGAATGAAAAAAAAATGAATAAACTTTTTGACATTTACTTGATGACATGAGAAAAAATCCGGAGCCAAACGAGTTTGCAACATGTGGCACAGTGTAACGTCTTAACCCGAATAGACCGGGCGCACCCATATGGTAACACAAAATAAAGTTACAGTTAAAGCACCGTAGCAATCGGGCTATTCAATACTTATTTTGAAATCAGCGCTTAAAGTTATTCAAGAATTTTTTTTTATAAATTCTGGAACTTTTTCATTGTTCCTATGCGTTATGGTTAATGTTGTTTGAATTTATAACGTGTTATTATTTTAAAAATACACAAGTTGTCTTATTTTTATGACATATACCCTGTATTAAGTGCTTTAAATTAAGGATTTTTTTCTTAACGTATTTTATCCATTAAACTGTGTGTAATACGAAAAAAAAAGAATTTATTATATGTTACAGCAGATGAGTATCAAGTGTAACGAAAAGATGTGACAACCTGACACCTAAAAGTAAGCCGTACTAAGAGCAGAAAAAATTGGAATTGGTATCCACGGGCAACCACAAAAAAAAAAAGAAGATGGATACATAAGGAAACATATTTTCTTTATCACATAAGAGTTCAGAATTGAATGACGAGTTGGTTGAAGGAAAATAAAATTGTCGATTTTTATGTTATTTCAGAGTTTATCAAAGGAATTGGGTGGGCACGCAAAGTGGTAAGAAAAAAATTAAAGCAACATATAGTGTTTGCAATATTATAGTCGATATTTTGAAATCAATTGAAAATACTATACACGACTACTATCAAAATTTTGTTGTTTATTTTCAGTGCAATTATACATAGTTTTACAAATGACAATAATGAAATACTTTAGTACAGAACAGTTTGAAATTATTTATTTGTCTATACAGGGTGTTTCACGAAGTTCTGGACAAATTTTTCCAGCGTATTTCTTGGCTCATTTCTTGAAGAAAAGTCCACTAGAACCATGTCCGAAAATGTACGGGTGCGAAATGGCAGCGGGTTCAAAATTTTCGGATTGGCGGTCGGAGGGTAGTAGGGTAAAGTTGTTAACTTCTGAGCCAGTGGTCGGATTTGTTTGTTTTTATGCTTGTTGGAAAGGTCTTTTAAAGGCTTTACAAATCTTTACAAACTTAGCACCAACCGTTGTTTACGAACTCGAGCTGTATGCTCGACGAATGACGACGATTGTTATTCGAGTGGCAAAAAATGACGATTGGGCTTGTGCAAATCTCTGGTATATAGTAATCATACAGCAGACTAGACAGCTGTTTCGTTGACATGCTACACCAACTCATCAGAAATCTGTTCACCATTAGCTTTTTTAGCTACACATAAAAAAAAAAATAAAAATAAAAAAAAGGCTCATTATTGTTCCCAAGAAATTGCTTTGTAACAATTCTAATTTTTTAATTAAATTTAATGTCCTTTCATTAATAATATTGAAACAAATTTGAGCTTTAGGCCAAGTATGTTGACAGCAAGACAAAATGAAGACAATGAAGTCAACAACAACGGCTCTGTATAAAGCAAATCGTACAGCAGACTAGACAGACTGTTTCATTGGCCGCTACACCAACTCATCAGTAGTCTTGCATGACTTTTCAAATGCACATGACTTAAGGTTATGCCTAACAGTATGAAACGATCAAGGTTAACCTTGACACAGGGTGTATCAAAAGTAGATAAGAACTCTGTTACTAATGTAAAAAGCGTTCTCTCTGCCAAATAAACTTCTGGGTAACTTTCTCGGCATAATTGGCAGTATAAGTAGGATCTAAGTAGCTTGAGTGGATCACTAATGCAAGACTACTGATGATTTGGTGTATCGGCCAACGAAACAGTCTGTCTAGTCTGCTGTATGATTTGCTCTATACAGAGCCGTTCTTGTTGTTGTTGGTTGTTGCCTATATTGTCTTCATGTTGTCTTGTTGTCAACATATTTGGCCTAAAGCTCAAATTTGTTTGTATTCTAATTTTTCTTAAGAGTTTCAAGAGGAAATAAAAAACCTTTGTTTCCAAAGATTCCAAAGGGTCTTTCAATATTTGGTTAGCAAATCCTTTGTAATGTCACCTAAGATACCTGTTCAGGCAATTGAAGCCTTCCAAATGAAGTCAGTGTGGATAACATTTGAAATCTCAAAAGACGAAGAAAATCACAGGCCTTTTTTCACACAGCAATTGTGGAAGACTCAATGCAAATAATCCTATTTTCGAAATTTCGATAAATCTTTTGCATAATTGGGGATGTATTTTGGCGATGGCGACTCCAATACTTGCTTTGAGAGTTAAAATTGTTTGCGGATGGTTAGCATAGACTTTTATTTGTATTCCTTGATAAAAACAATATAATAATTTACAAATCATAATTTTGAAAGCATAGACCTTACTCTTAACATAACCTCAAAGGAAGAAATGGTTTTTGATTGCGAACTTTTGGTGGCCAAATCGTGAAATTAAACGACCAGGCAACTTCTTGTCAAAAACTCAATTGTTTCTCGACCTGTATGGGTTGTATCAACATCCTGCCGATTGTTTCTTGACTGATATGGCTCGTAGCACCATCCTGTTGAAAGAAGAGGTTATCAGGGTCAGTATACTCCATCTCCGACCACAAATAAATTGTTTTTTATGTCTGTCACACACACTATTGACTGTAACGGCTTTTCCGTCGTCTTTTTCGAAAAAGTACGGCCCTATCAATTCTCCGCCTTACAATCCGCATCAAACAGTCACTCGTTGTGAGTGCGTTAGTATAACCTGAATCACTCACTGGTTTCTGGATTCCCAAACGTGGAAAATGAGCTTCGTTACAAATTCTTCGATATTGATATTTTTCATTAAAAGAGTAGGTGTTTTAAAAGTAACAGTATTTCCTTTTTTTTTTTATTTTTGTATTTCCTTGCAAGAAAACCTTCGGCACCAAATGGGGGATGAGACCCAATCTATTCCATTGGATGTACACGGCTATCGTCAGACCCATACTAACCTATGGCTCGATTGTATGGTGGAAAGCCACTGAGAAGACAAGCTACCTCAACTCTCTCTCTAGAGTACAGAAATTGGCCTGTCTAGGAATAACAGGTGCACAACGATCAACGCCGCAGGCAGGCCTGGAGGTCATATTGAACCTACTCCCCCTGGACGAGTACATGAAAACCACTGCAACTAAAGCGGCGTTTCGACTTAAGGAAGCTAAACTTTGGAGGCACTGGACGCATGGACACGCCTCTATACTCACAAAGTATAGTCCTGAGGATCTCGCCACCACCTCCGATTACATCACCCCAGAAATAGATTTTCGGCAGAACATGTCATTTCCCTTTCCAAAACGAGAAGAATGGGATTCGAACCACCCTTTTAGTGAACACGATATCCAGATCTTCACTGATGGATCCAAAATGGAGTCTGTCATACAGACTTCCAGATTACTGTAGTGTCTTTCAAGCAGAAATTTTTGCGATCGAGAAAGCAGCTACGACAATCCAATCAAGGAACATCAATCCATCAAGGATTACAATCTTTGTTGACAGCCAGGCTGCGATAAAAGCACTTCGCAGCGAAACAACTAAATCGAAATCTGTACTGAGCTGCCGGCAAGCTCTCATCAGAATCATTTCTCCCCACAAGATCAATATCTGCTGGGTCCCCGGTCATCGTGACATAGAGGGAAACGAAATAGCAGACAGACTGGTTAGGGAGGGCTCTGAACTGGAAAGAAGTTCTGTGATTGGGTCGATCATGGCTCCAATCGGAGAATTCAAGAAGAAAATAAATGATAAAGCCAGAAATAACACAAATAACTCTTGATCAAATAGAGAAGACTGTGTTATCTCCCACCATCTCTGGTCTAAGCTCTGCGAAAAAAGGACCTAATCCCTACTTTCAATGAGTAAAAATGAAACTCGCATCTTAATAGGGGTCCTCACGGGGCATTGTTGTATAGGCACAATGGCCTCGCGACTAGGAATCCCGCATCCACACTTCTGCAGAAGCTGTGGAGATGTCGAGGAAACAGAAACCATCAAGCATATACTTTGTTAGTTTCCCAATCTCCAACAACGCCGACTTCGCCACATGGGAAGCAGAGTGTACGGAGAACTGCAAGAGCTCGTGGACGTACCACTGATGGATCTTTTCAGATTTATACGGAGCACCGGTTGGTTCAAACAACCTTGCTCCAGTGCCTAAGACTCTATTTGGTTTTGCCACAGTAGGTCCACAGCCATAGGAAACCACAATGGACCAATAGGCCCCCGTGTAGGCAACGTAAGATTGCCCTTCCCTCCTAACCTAACCTAACCTATTATATTTTGAGCTTTATTCCAAATAATTCATGAAGTAACAGGTTGCCACAACAACAAAAGTTCTTTGCAGAACAAACCGCTTAGACTAGACCACGGTTTCGCCGGACGCTACTCCGACTCATCAGTAGTCTCTGTGATTTTAACTAGTCCACTAACTTCACTTTATCAAAGCAGTGTTTTTCTACTCTTTTGCTGGTCGCAAAATTTCAAAAAGTTGACTGCATTGATTCTGTAAAGATTTTGTTGTTGCGCTTTTTGTTTTGCTTTGATAAAGTGAATTCCGCTTTAGTTTTATTGCTGTTGAGCTTATTAGCTTTTCAAAGTTAGTGGACTGCTAAAATCACAGAGACTGAGAATGAGTCGGAGTAGCGTCCGACGAAACCATGGTCTAGTCTGCTCGGTTTGTTCTGCAAAGAACTTTTATTGTTGTAGCAACCTATTACTTCATGAATTATTTAACATAAAGCTCAAAATAGAATTCTTAAAAATATGTTTTTTAAGAATTATAAAATTAAATAAACATTAAAAATGTCACAATTTTATAACTCATATAAATGTAAACAGTAAGTATTTTTATCCTTTAATGAATCATCGAGTAACGGAAGGAAACTCAATGTTGGAAAATACAAATTGAAAACATCTCGAAAATCATCTCGAAAACTTTCGCAAAACGTTAAACTTCACTTGTGGTTCGAAAAGCTACTGTCCTTGTTATCTTATGGTAACGAATGCCTTATTTAAAATTCATGACTCAACGCCACATTACGTTACGTGACTCCCTAACTAAAATGCTTAAAACGAGCTTTGCAAAGCGTAACGCATTCGCATATATCTGCCTAAACTTCCTTTGTTGCATGTCTTCTTTAAAGCTCGATACAAAAAAAATAAATTTATGGATTAAATGGTGGATTACATAAAAAAACTCTTTTGCAACAAGTTATAAATTTTTCATGTGAAATTTAAACTACGTCATTGTGATTTGGAAGTGCGTACAAGGATTTGTGTGTGTATAGTTAGTTATATGTATGTATGCAAGTGTGCTGCAAGCACTTTGCCTACATTTTAGTTTTTTTTTACAATTTTCCCATCCTTGCATAACTGCTTTTGAACTCAAAGCATAACAAGGATCACCATCATAATAAATTTTGCTACTCCACTCCATAGAATAAGGCTCCACTTCCTTGCTTTGAGCTGCTTTTGCACACATTTTATACGCAACACTTAGATACTTTTTTGCGCTTATGGTAAATGTTGCAGGCAACAAAGTTGCCGTCATTGTTAAACATTTTCTTACGTTCAAAGCTGCTGCTGCTGTAGCCGTCGTCGTCGTTACTCTTGCCTGCTGCTATTGTTGCTATTGTTACCTTAATCCTTTTATAAGGATTTGTGCAGGTTTTAAAAACCGTTTAATTTGACTTTTACTTCAGGTTGCTTTGAGTTGCTTTCGAACATCGTTTACGTTAAGCCTTGTTAAACATCTGGTATTTTTAATTAAATTTTCCAATGTTTGCCTTTGAAGCGTGAAACGTCTTTGAAATTTTCCGTCAAAAGCTGCTGTAGTGTAAATATATTAGAGCAGCTTAGTAAATGTTTTAGCCGGATATGTATAACTTTGTTTTTCAGTTGAGACTTCAATTTGGCGGGATGGGTGGTATACTTGAATATTTATTTATTTTCTTGTAAGTTTGAACGTAAATAGTTAAAATAAGACAAATTTCTATCCTAATTAATTGTTATTCTAAGCATTTTGGTTAGTTAAGCTTTGATGTGGTCTTAAACTTAAGAACAAATTTTATAGTGGTCTTGCAGTGGAGGGTCGAAAAAAGCTAAGGCATGTACCTTTTACCAGTGCTTAATTGAATTGATTTTAATAACTCAATGAAATAAATTGTGGGGAAAATAAAAAAGTTAAATTTTCATAAAATAGGGTGAGTTGATTGTGTCAAGGTCACTCTCGATGATTTTGAAGTGACAAGGTATCTTTATCCTGTTCATTATTTATTAGGAATAAATAATACACTTACGCTTACCTATAACGCTTACCTATAACTGTCCTCATTCTTCTCTTTATTCTGTCCTAGTAAATGTCCTAATAAAGGGTATCCCAGAAGTCAATGACATTTTAGTTTTTTTAATAGAAAGCATTGTTTTGTTGAAATATCTGTGTGTTTTAATTGAATTATGATTAAAATGATATTTTCCATAACATTCTGACAGAATTGCATGTCGCGATATCGGGACCCATTCACAGTAACTGCGTTTTCAGCTGCATTTTGGAAAAATAACGTTCCGATGACATCGCCAGCTCAAAATCCACACCAAACAGCAGGGTTCGGACTTGAAAATTAGAAAATCGCAGTAAATTAAGGAAAAAACGCAGTAAAACGAAATTTTTCGCAGTAGTTTTTTTTTTATTTACAACCATGTACGTTAATTTTATACTAATAAAAAACACCTAAATACAAATATATACATAACTGTATACTATGTATTTGCATGTTGCAGAACTATATTTTTTACGGATTCAAAATTAATATGACTATTAATTTAACACTTATGCTGCCATCTTTCTAGTTTTTTATAAAATTTTATTAAAGGTTTAGTTATACTTGACGTAATGCAACGTTACATAAGAAATTGCCTGTGTTTCCTGTCGTTTGTAAGATAAATAAAAAAATAACCCTAATAATGTTTGTTGAGAATAAATCGCAGTAGATTTGAAAAAACCGCAGTAACGCAGTAAATCATTCAATTTTGCTAAAAAGCGCAGTTGATCTACTGCAATTGCAGTAAAGTCCGAACATTGCCAAACAGTACACCGTTGTGGGTGTAAGGGAAGTTATTCGAGATGTGTGCGGATTTTGCGAACCATCTCCGCAAAATTTTCACATTTTTCACAATTTGTACATTTTACGCGACCGTTCTCCATGACTTAACCACCATACTTGTTGTAGATTAAGTACTCTTCGTTTACCAAAAAAAGCAAGGAGTGTCAAAATCAAAACAACCGTTACTTTTGGAACACCATTTACTTGCCCTACTTCTACTTCAAATTGTTTTTTTTTATCCATATCTCAATTTCTGAACTTATACTTGTTCGATTTCCTTCCCCAAACCTTGCCTGAATTCTTGTCCTAAACCTTGTCACAATCATTTGCTTGCTTCAATCTTACCACAATCTTTGTGTTAAATCTTTTTCTAAGGGTGTCCAAGTCCTTGTCTGAATCTATTTACCAATCGTTGTCATAATCCTTGTTTAATCATTGTCCAAATCTTTGTTCTACTCCTTTTTTTATCCCTAGTCCTTATCTTTGTCCAAATCCTTGCTCTCATCCATTTTCTAATGCTGGTCTTAGTTCTTGTCCAAATCTTTATCCTAATCCTCGTCATATTTTTATTGTTATTTTTATGTTATTTTTATGTTTGTTTCTATTTTTATTTCTCTTTTTATTTCGCTTTCGCTTTCACTTTTGCTTTGCTTCTGCTTCTGCTTTTACTTTTGCTTTCGGTTTTCCTTTTGCTTTTGATTTTGCTTTTGCTTTTGATATTTTTTTGTTTCGTTGCTTTCGTTTTTTCTTTCGCTTTCACTTTGCTTCTGCTTTTCCTTTTGTATTCGCTTTTGCTTTTGTTTTTTGCTTTTGCTTTTGCTTTTGCTTTTGTTTTTGGTTTTGCTTTGCCTTTTGCTTTTGACTTTGAATATTAATTTCAAATTGAATTTGAATTTGAATTTGAGTTTGAGTTTAAATTTTAATTTGAATTTGAACTTGAATTTGAATTTGAATTTGAATTTGATTTTGAGTATGAATTTGAATTTGAATTTGAATTTGGATTTGAATTTGAATTTGAATTTTATTTTGAATTTGAATTTGAATTTGAATTTGAATTCGAATTTGAATTGGAATTTGAATTTGAATTTGAATTTGAATTTGAATTCGAATTTGAATTTGAATTTGAATTTGAATTTGAATTTGAATTTGAATTTGAATTTGAATTTGAATTTGAATTTGAATTTGAATTTGAATTTGAATTTGAATTTGAATTTGAATTTGAATTTGAATTTGAATTTGAATTTGAATTTGAATTTGAATTTGAAATCGAATTTGAATTTGAATTTGAATTTTTATTTTAATTTGAATTTGCTATTGTTTTTACTTTTGATTTTTAATTCTCTTTTGCTTTTATTTTTGCTTTTTTTTGCGTTCGCTTTTGGATTGGCTTTTGCTTTTTCTTTTATTTTTGCTTTTATTTTTTCTTTTGCTTTCGCTTTTGAATTGGCTTTTGCTTTTTCCTTTGTTTTTGCTCTTGCCTTTTCTTTTACTTTTGCTTCAGCTGTGTCCTTTGTTTCTGCGTTTGCTTTTGTTTTTGCTTTTTGTGGCGTATTACCTTTGCTACTATGCAATACATTGATACAACGATGCTTCATTTACATTAATTTAAGTGGTTTCTTGAAGAGCCTCGAAATATTTTATTTTTTTTTTGTGCTTTTATCAAATGGATAAAAACTTTAACCTTTATAGCAATTCCATAAAATTTATCGTAGCGCCAATAGTTTCCGAATAATAATTTAATGCAAGGATTTTGGGTCTTTGCTGCATTTTCAGAGCATTAAGTGGTTTGTGTTTGCTTCAAACTGCGACCAAATGTTTTTTATATATTTTCGTTATAAATTCAAAGAATCAATCTTTGTAGAACACAACCATTCCTACTCACTATACTCAAACTGCGAATACGCTTCTTGACTTGTTCTTTGTGGACAGTGAATCCAAGATATTGCTGTACGACCAGATGTCACTCCCATCTTTTTCAAAACATGATGTTATATTCTTAACGTTTGACTTCCAATTGTATCCTACATCTGAAGCCATAAGATATCGGGATTTCAAAAATATTAATTATCCAGAACTTGAGGAAGCTGTTGTAAATATTGAATGGAGTACCGTATACAGAACGGCTTCAGTTGATGAGCAAGTTAGCTTCCTAGAAAGCAATGTAAAGTATTTATTTGATGAGTATGCTCCATTAAAATGTAAACAGATTAAGAGTCAAAAGCGACCTTGGTTCAATACTAATATAAAACATCTCATAGTTCTACGTGACAGAGCATACAAGAGATGGAAGCTATTCAAAACAGCCGAAATTTACAACGAATTTAAGAACATGCGAAAAGTGGTAGTAAAGGAAATACATTCTGCAAAATTATTCTACTATAGTCAAAAGTTTGCTAACGCTGCAGGAAGTAAGCAAAGGTGGAGGGAAATTCGTAGCATTGGGATAGGGATAAGCAAGTTAAGGGGCGCGGAAATTACCGAAATCAACGAGTTGAATACAAAATTCGTTAATTTTCCCATGCCAATGGTCACAACTAACTCGTACCTTAATGTCTCTAGTACCATCACACAAGAAGGTCCTTTCAGTTTTTATTGCGTTGACCAAGCGGATGTCCTTGAAAGCATACTGGCAGTCAAATCAAATGCTATGGGTTTGGATGGATTACATCCACTTTTCTTTAAAATTCTACTTCCAAAAATTCTTCCTTATGTTACACACATTTTCAACACGGCAATAACCTCCTCAACTTTTCCAGCAAGCTGGAAAAAAGCAAAAATTATTCCGATACCCAAGCCCGGCAATGAGTATAGACCCATCGCTATTTTATCATTTGTCTCTAAAGCCCTGGAGAGAATTTTACATAAGCAGATCAGCAAGTTTATTCAAGACAACAGCTTATTAACAATTCGACAGTCAGGTTTTAGACCAAAACACAGCTGTATTACTGCGTTGGTTGACGTTGTCGAAGATATACGATCTGCCCTGGACGACAACTTAGTAACTTTTTTAGTACTTCTGGATCACTCAAAGGCTTTTGACACAGTCGATCATTCAATTTTGCAAACGAAATTAGCAAACTTATTTAATTTTGGCCATACTGCTGTAAGTCTCCTGGGTTCTTATCTCTCCTCTAGGTCTCAATCAGTATGTTCAGGTAATTCAGTGTCGGAATTTCTCCCAATCATAAGAGGTGTCCCTCAAGGCTCAATCTTGGGTCCACTACTGTTCTCGATGTATATTAATGATCTTCCCGATGTTTTGTATGATTGCTCCGTACGCATGTATGCCGACGATGTGCAATTATATAAAAGCTGCGACCGCAATGCAATTAGTAATTGTGTCACTTTAGTAAATAATACTCTCACCGAAATACATCATTGGGCCACGCGAAATGGGCTGTACTTAAACCCAAAAAAATCTAAATGTCTTGTGATATCAAAGCGACCGATAGATATGACTGATATCCCAAAATTAGCAATAGGAAACTGCAACATTGAGTATGTAGAAACAGCAAAAAACTTGGGTATTACATTTGACCGCACACTGTCTTGGAATAATCACATCAACTCTGTTACTGGAAGGGTATATAATATGCTACGCGAATTGTGGGCAACCCAGTACTTCACTCCGTTAAGCATCAGAATCCTACTTGCTAAAACATATCTTGTTCCAACTTTGCTTTAAGCAACGATTAACTGTCGCATTTAATAATATTGCAAGGTATGTTTTCGGATTGCAACGTAGAGATCATGTTTCCCTTTAAGCCAAAAAATTGTATGGTATGACCTTCGAAAATCTGCTTAAATTTCGTACATTGGTTTATTTATACAAAGTCATAACAACAAGAGAACCGTCATATTTATTTGAAAAAATTACTTCCGCGCGGTCAAATCGCGTTAAAACAATAATTCCAAGGCGTTATTCGTGCCTAACTTCAGAGCGGCAATTCTTTGTTTTTTCTACGCGTCTCTGGAACGCACTTCCTACACAATTAAGATTTATTGGTAACGTAGTGCAATTTAAAAATCAGCTTGAGCAGTACCTATCATCATTGCAATAACATTTCGAATAATAGTTATAACATCTTATTCTAAAGTTTTATTTTAGTGTTCAAACCACAAATATGTATAGTTTTAAAGTTTCACTTTATTCTTTTTTTTGCTGCTTTGAAACGCTTTTACGCGTTATTATATTATGTTTTAATAACAGTGTTTAATTTCTAGTGTTTTATTAAACTATTTTAATTATTATTTTATAAATATTGTATACTTTTTATAATTCATGAAGCTGGTGCTGTCATATAAGATCTCGGTCTTGTTGTGCTAGCTAGTCTATATTAATAAATAAATAAATAAATAAAAATAAAATAAATCTGCTAACTTATTAAATTTTATACAGCGCCGTTGCATTATTGTTACATTTTCGATTTGGAGCAGCGCTCTTCGCATACATTCTATGACATCATACATTTTTTGGTAATTTTTTTCGAGATTGGTTCTCACCTCTCACCATAGCTAGTGATTGAATAATTAACAAGTAATAATTCCATGTTACAATTTTACAGTTTCGTTGCTTAAGCAGCTCGTTCCATTTGCCGATTTTTTTTTAATTTAATTTAATTTATTCGATTTTAAAATAACAGGGTATAAATCCCTATGTTAAAGATTACAAGAATCTTATATTGAAAACATAAGTCACTTTAAGTGTAATTATTTTAAAAATACATACAAAAGTTTTTTTAAAATACAAAAATTATAGATAAAATACAAAATTTAAAATTTAAAATACAAATAGATACAAAGGTTTTTAAAAATGCATACAACGTTTTTCAAAAATAAATACAATAGTTTCAAAGCAACAGATATCAATCAATCTTTAAATCTTTTAAAAAGTTCTTTTTTGAAAAGCGCGGCGTTGCAGATATTTCGAAGTTGATGTGGTAACGAATTCCAAAGCCGTACTCCATAAAGGAAAAATTGTCGCTCTGATATTAGAAGATTGTGTCGCGTGTGAATAAGCTGTCTTGAACGTTGAGAATGCGCAAACCGAAGTTTTTCGAAAAGATACGATGGCTCTTTGGTGTATATTACTTTATGTAAAAGAAGTAGAGTACGAAAATCTAGCAGTTTATCAAAGCTCATCGAGCATATTTGCTTCGCGCGATGGGATATATGACGTAGTTTATTTTTTTATTTTTGCTTTGAGGAAAGAGAATAAATCTTCACTGTAGTACCATATCTTTCATCTTAGTCCCATACTCAGTCAGTTAAATTTCCCTGCAACGCAGTGCATTTTGAACTTTTTTTTAAACTTTTTGGAAAACCTGTGCGTTAAAGTAAAAGTAAAATAAAATAAAGTTTAAAGTAAAAAATAAAATATGGCACGAATGCACACGCCTTTAATTTTGTCATAATCATAAAGTGATCATAGAATGATAAAATGATCAAATTGTGTTGAGCGTGAAGTCAAGCTTCTTATGATCAAATTGTGTTGCGCGTGTTACTGGACCTACTAGTCTTATGCCAACTCCGAACGGATGTTCTCAAGAAGCTTTACATGGCATTACGTGTATTTACTCTCTGATTTGTGCCATTGTCTACAGAAGGTGATCACCGATCAGAAAAATTTATTTCAATTGAAAAAATTTTTTGTCAGCTGGGATTCGAACCTGGTTTCGAGTTGGCATCGAGTGGTTTACACATTTCTTAACGCACTCGGTCACGGTTGCCATAACTTATAATCATAGTTATGTGAAAAATGTACTGAAAGTTAAATGAACGTTATTTTTTCTAGAGTTTATAAGTTTATTAAATATATGTACAGATTTAAACTTTAATATTTGCATATGAACAAAATGTGCCTTTTGAAGTAAGGTCTGTCGCAGAGAAAAAAGTCATTTTGTTTTTTTCTTATTGCACAAAATCCGATGGCTTGTATTTTAAAAACTCGTTTCGTTTATTATTAAAGGAACGTTGAAAAATTAATCTACATTTGAGTTGTACCCAAAAAAATACACTTCTAAAAAGTTGATAAATTTTTGATAAAGATCCTCTATTAGGTTTTTTACCGTTTTTTTTTGTTGACTGTAGTGTATGACCGATGCTATTTTTGACGAAATATTTCGATGTTTTTCGCAGTTTGTTTGGTCTTCTCAAGATTTGTTTTTATTTAAACCAAATATCTTTCGGTTGGCCGAAGTTTGGGACAATTCGGAGAATTCGCAATTTTTGGTACCAAGGTGGCATTGTTGACTTGGTACCAATCCATAGTTCTGTGGGAGAAGTGAGCTATTGCTAGGTCTGGCAAAAATAGTACTGAAGCTTGGTGCTTCATAAATATGTATAAAAGAGAGCAAACGGTGCCCCAGACACTCTCTGATGTAAATTTCGGTGTTGATGGTGAGATCTGTCACGAATTCCTTACTTCGAAGGACACATTTGCAAATGGCCTCCTAAGCCATGTATTTCTTTGGAAATTTGGTATGATTTTGTGTTGTAAATTTCAAGGATACTCCAGCCTTGTTAACCACTGTATAATATTCCTGTCCAGGTAACTGCTTGAAATTCGCTATGCTGTACGTTTCTTCGTCCATGATCACCCAGTCAAATTTAGGAAGGTACTCGCTATACAGTTTTCGAGCCCTCTTCTTAGCCTCAGCGTCTTTTTTTCTGACTTATCGGGTCATTTTTGCAACCCATAACTCCTCAGGTTGTACAATTTTTTTATCCCTTTAAGAGTTGATATCGATGTTCCCGCTGTTGCCACTACATTACGTAACGAAGTTTCTGGATTGATGAAAAACAGCCGCTTAACACTTTGAGCCACCTCTTGATTCTGGATTTCTTTTTCTACCAGACCCTGGTTTCTTTGATAAGGAGATAGCCTTTATCATTATGGTTATATCGACGGTGCTTACGAAAAAAATCTTCCGACAGAAAATTGCGGCGAAGAAAATCTCTTTATTCAAAATGCGGCAGAAAAAATCACTTTTATCAGATTCGGCGAAAATATCACTTCTATCAAATTCTGCGAAAAAAATCACTTTTATCAAAATGCGGCGAAAAAAATCACTTTTATATAAAAATCATTTTATAGAGTACTGTAAGGAATTATAAAGATGAAATAATAAATAGAAATAATTATTTGAAAATATAAATTTTTTCAGAAAAATTATTCCCGCTCCTTAAAAAATACAGCGTTGTTAACGTCACACTCTGAAAAGAGATTTTCTTCACCGCATTTCATAAAAAGAGATTTTCTTCGCCGAATTTTAAAAAAACCGATTTTCTTCACCGCACTTTTTTGATATGGATTTTTTTCGCCACATTTTGCAAAAACAGATTTTTGTCACCGCAGTTTAAAAAAAAAGGATTTTCTTGATCGCGTTAAAAGAAGAGATAGTCTTCGTAGGAACCGTCGATATGATTAGAATATGATTAGAATTTATAGTTTTATGGTTCTTCCGACAATTATTCTTCCTGAGTTATTTTTATGCGTAGTGTCGGGATCTTCCATGTATTTTCAAATAATTGCCTTCCGCTCTTGTTCTTGTTGAGAAGACATATTTCCACTTGCTCAATTAGTTCATCATTATTTTTAGAAACTGCAAAAATTATACTTAATTTAAGCTATGAAAATTGCTACTAAAGAGTTAATACTTATTTATTAAAAGACTAAAAACAAAAGGACTATTTCTGGGACAAACTTTATATGCAAGGATATAAACTTTTGGGTACAATTAACTATTGCCGACAAAAGAGATCAAATATCAATCCAATTGTAAGTCGATGCTAAATGGTTTTCTTTCGTTTTTCCCCCACATACACTTTTCTCCACGGTTGGCAATAAATTGAAAAAGGGTTTTTTTCACTATAATTTAAATACATTTGATGTTTAAATAAAGCGAATAAAATTTCAGAATTAATCACAGATAAAAGAAAATAAATGAAAATTCTTTGAAAACAATCATAATGTCCTCTACAAACAGAGAAACATGAGGGAAAAACCAAATATCCTTTTTTCAGCAAGTATTAAGCAATGAAAATGCTCGACTCAGAGTTAAACAGATGGAAGATATACAGGGCTTGCCACGTCAAAGTAAATTTTTCAAAGAAATTTTATATGAATTTTTAGCTTTGTGGAGAAATTAAGTTTAAATTAAAATTAAAATTTCAATATTTGTTTCATTATAACTACCTAACGATTAGAAAATAATAATGCACATATAACGAATTCTCGCTCGAACTGTAAACTTGATGATGTGGTTGATTTTCTTAGAATTGTAGGTTATAAATGAAATTTTTGGAAAGCAAAAATAGTTTTACATTAAATTTTATTATATTTATTATTCTAATGAAATTCTCACAAGTTAAATTCTTTGAAATTTTCTATGGCACAAAATATTCCCTCATCATTATTATGGTCATGATTGAGAACAATGATTTTATTACTTTTGAATATAGTTCCTAACTTCTTGTTTAATGTTGGACCGGTTTGATGGCGACGGAAATAACGCATGTTTTGGTAAGTTTGAGGAGGGTGTAATTCAACGACCTTTTCCACAATACAATCCTTTCAACATCTTTCATCATCCATTCAACATCTCCCTTATACCGAACACCCTGTTAGTAGAATCTCTTAAAAATTGCAAAAACTTAAGCGCTCAATGAAGCACTTTAATGAAAGTTAAACGATGGATGCCTTTGCTTAAGAGTGTGTGTGTGTGTGTGAGTTTGCATAACTAATTGCTGCTTGTGTGTTTGTTTTGGCCTTCTCGTTAAAAGCGTAAATTTCTGCTGTAGGTGTGAACGTGCCGGTCACGACACTGTTTTAAGCACGTTAAACCGTTTAAAGCTCTACTTGATACTTTTACAGTTTGCAAAGTTCAACCATGCAATTAATTTTGGAATTTTAAAATTAAAGCATTAAACCGTTATAAGCCGAAAACAATTAAGTCGGAATTACGTTTAATATTAAATAATTTTTGATAAATTAAAACAGTTGCAAATATTTCATTAATTGTCGATAAGTTGGTTTAATATTATTTAAGGATATTATTTGAACAATATTTAAATATAAAAATTTCTGACTAACGATCGTAGACTAACGATATTAAAGGTTGTATTAGGCACGTTTGCAAAAACAAGTTCTTAAAACGCGAAGGAAGGGGCCAGATATTCAATCTCATCATTAAAGAATATACAAGAATATGTACTTTAGACCGTCTTGCCTTATAGGAAAAAAAAAATAATGCCGCACACCAGCTAATCTGAAGAATTATTGAAAAAAAGTTTCGAAAAATAATTTTTTTTTTACCGAACGTAGCGATTTTTGACACATCTATACCCCCACGTTTAAAAAACGTAAAAGGTATATATTAATTTGTCACTTCGTTTGTAACGCGCATAAAGAGGCGTGACCGGTATAGAAAAGTAAGTATGTATGTATATTCTTGATCAGCGTCACCACCCGAGTCAGCTTACCCATGTCCGCCTGTACGTCTGTCAGGCAGAAATTCGATATCTTAGCTAGGATCTAAAAAATAAAGGTCAAGTTCGAAAATGAGCCAAAACGGATGAAAACCACGCCTACCTTCCATACAAAGTGGCTTTATCAAAAAGATGAAATCTCTTTAATTTCCACAAAAATTAATATATGTACTTGAAATTTTGCATATATACTTTTCTATTTAATATACACTATTAGTATGAAATTCAACCAAGTTGGATGAAACACACGCCTACCTCCCATACAAAGTGACTGTATCAATAATGGAAAAATCTTTTTAAATTCAACAAAAATTAATATATGGATTTGCAATTTTGCATATGAACTTTGATAAATAACACATATTTTGTATACGAAATTCAGCAAAATCGAGTGAAAACCACACCTACCTCCCATACAAAGTGATTTTATCAAAAAACAAAAGCGAATATTTTCTGTTAAAACTATGAAGAAAATGTTTTTACAAATAAACATTCTATGGACCGCGTAAGACATTGAATATACTTTGGTTCGGCCGTGTGGGTATTTTAACTTCGGCCCAGTCGAAGATCATTTCTTGCTAGTTTTTGGTTTTTATTGTTTTTATATCGGTCGACACCATATATGTACATTAGAGTGGCCCTTAAATTTTGTTTTTAGAAATTGAACATGTGCGGTGCTCTCATTTATTTCTTATCATATCAAAAGTATATTGTGAAAATTTCAAGAAAAAATATTAATATTTAGACGTGCCGCAAAGCGAAACTTCATTCAAAATATGCCTTTATATTGGAAAAAATGGTTTTTTTTCCAACAATAATTAAAATGAAGACTATTTAATGTTCTTTTCTAATCTACTCAACATAATATCGTATTTTACATAACATTATCTCTCAAACGAGCTACCATCCGTTGAAATTGACTACAAAGTGAGAAAACTACAACTATTTTGTCGAGCGAAAAAAAAAATTTTAATTTTTTTCGAAAATTATTTTACTAACGCTCTACAATTATGTTTAACCGATGAACTTATTACATTTAAAACAAAAAATATATTTAATTGAATCTACTAAAAGTGAAAGCACTGGTTACCTTCTAACATAGATGTCCTTCAAGTATTATTTTTTAAGATAAAAACAGTGAAATTATCTTTGAATACAAGTGCAAGTCTTACTATAGAAGAATGCAAATTAATTAAACACTTGTACTTTTTGTGTTTTTAAAAAAGTTTATTATTTTTTATTCACTTCACTTAAACACTCTAGGAACTCAACTGGCTGAGCTGGACTAAAAACCTAACTGTGAAAATCAGTTCTTCTCTTATTTAAAGGCTTTTAATAAAAACAAAACTCAGGATGGCTTGATCGCGTTATTATAAACAAAAGTATTTCATCACAAGATGAAATATTGCATCAGCCAGAATATTTGCTGACATAACAAATTTAAGCTTAAGAAAAAGAATCTTAAGACAAAACCATTCTTGAATCTTTAAGATACAATTTTCTTTACATTTACAATTTACTTATTAAATAAAGGGTGATCTTAACTTGCATAGATTTTTGGAAAAAGGCAAGCATACCTACCAGAGTTCCCCCATCGATGTGTTCAAAAGTTGTTAGATTTGCACAAATGTTCGAAAAATTAACAAAGAAGTCAGTAGCGCACAACAGAAAAGCAACAAATTAAGGAGACTTTATTCTGCGATGAGTTTTACAATCTATTTGATATTTCACACAGGGACGTTCTGAACCTAATCCGAATAGAGGAAGACAGCCAGTTTTTACTACTCCAGAGAGAAAATGGAAGACCCGGTTGCATGATTGACGTCTTAAGAGCATGGCAGAAGCTCAAACTTATTCGAGTTTGAGTTTATTATATAAACTCGAGGAGAAGAAGCGGGAGAAAAGTATGATTTATAAAATAATTAAAAATTGGTTTAGCTTTATTATTTGAGATCTTACGAGTATTATAATGTAGAAAGAGCACAGGAAAAATATCATATGAATTACAGTTTCCATGAGAATTAGTACTACCCAGATAGACAAATGTACCTTTTCTCCTGCTTTTGTGTTGTTCGATGAAAGTATTCCAACAGAAATTAAAGTTGACATGGCTAAAAAAATCCAGGAAGATGACCAGTTTGAAAGTGATAGCAGAAAGAAAGTATTTTTATATAAAGAAGATATACAAACACCATCTTCTTTTGGCTTTTTGAGACTTTTTATCACCATCATCAATGAAATTTTCCCAACGTTTCAAAATTGGAACAGATTTCCTTTGTTCTAATCTGCACTGATGTTCTGAAAATCATTACTTCTCTTAAATTACTGAACGACACAGCTTAACATACGGTTAAATTAATAACTGATTTTAATAGCCTCCTAACTAAGAACACAAACCAACAGGATTATCTCCTAAAAGTATATATGTATTTCTCATTATTTGATTGAGAATTTAATGATTATCCGGGACTATCGTAAGAAATATCCAGGATACAGTCGTGAAATTTTATTTTGGCCCCACGAGCAATAACTAAAGTAAAAACAATTATCAATAATAAACGGTGTTAAGTTTAAATAAAAAAAAAAAAATTAAAATAATAAATGTATTGATTAAGATTTAATTTTATGTGGTTATTGTTGTGTTAGAAACGTACAAACTTTATACAATTTATAATTAGAAACATAATTTTTTTCAAAATAATTGATTTTACTTATGTATTTTCGAAAAAAGTATTTTTTAAAAATAGTTTTTTGCTCCACTAAAAATTTTGAGTTTTCGCTTTTTTAACCCGATTTCGACACATAATATCTCCTTGGAAAGAAATGTTTATGCTCATGGGCCAATAAAAGATTGAAAAAAATTAATTGCATTAATTTCATTTGTTTTCGGAAAAAAAATATTTTTTAAAAACAATAAAAATGTAATTTTCGTATTAGTTAACCGTTTTCGACGAATGATAGCACGTTGTAAAAATAAATTAAATGCCTAATGCGATATTTTGTTTCGTTGATTAAAAAATCACACAAAATTGTCTTAATTTTAATTATTGTTGAAAAAAAACAATTTTTTCCAATATGAATGTGTATTTCGAATGAAGTTTCGCTTTGCGGCACGTCTAAATATTAATATTTTTTCCTGAAATTTTCAGAATATAATTTTGGCATGATAAGAAACAAACGAGGGCACCGCACATATTCAATTTATAAAAAAAAAATATCGCATACAGTTAAGGGCCACCCTAATGTACATGTTCGTTGCAAAAACCAATAGTTTTTGGCCCATCTTGCTGCATTTTCAAGGTATGGCGTTCTTCCTTATTTTTTAAGATTATCATATCGTCCGACCTCTCTGCCTGTGTGTGTGGCCTATCTTGTTCCGTTTTTGAGATATGGCGATTTTTCTAATTTTTTAAGTTAAAATTATGTTATCGACTAACCCTCTATGCTTTTGAGTGCATGGTGCACTCGGTGTGCTTGCTATGAGTTCCCGTTAGTTTTACTTCAGTGTTGCTCTATGATTTGATATTTTATTTTATATCAAAATTTTCAAAACACAACCATACGGACAAAGAGTTTTCTAGACATGACATTATTGTTCATTTTGGCTTCGCTTTATGCAGTGTAGACCTTCATATTGTACACTATTCAAGTACTATGAAGAGAATGTTTTGTGCAGCTCTTTTGTACATATTGATAACAAAAATAACACAAGCAGTTCCTGAGAAATATTCGTAAAACAATTCGCTTCAACAAACGACATGATGTTGCGTTCGCGACTTCGGCACGAACAAACACAACAACCATAACCACAATATGAGTAGCTACTAAAACATTTATGCATTCCTTTTTAATACAATGAGAGATTTACTTCTTAGATTTTGCCATTTGTGATTTTGTTAAAGAATTAACATAATACAAAGTTAGATATTCATTTCATTCGCCATACAACTGATATTTTGACATATGTTTACATTTATTTAAATGTAAAAATGTTAATAAAAGAACATTGGCGCCAAATCGTGGACACCTACCGTATAGGCTTAATTCCACGTTGCTCCATAGCATGGGACCGAATCATTGCGTCGGCCAACACCCCGTTGAGGGTTCAAAGGTACCAATTTAGCTCCATGTTGTGATGAGATTTCGCAACCCTTGGTTTGGGTGGAGGCATATCTAACACCTCCTTCCGTACTTAAGGGTACAGCACCCGAGTTTAGAATACAACTTTACACCGAGCAGGATTGCTCTACCCGCGATATAGATGGTAAACCACAGCTACCACGATGCTCCCCGAAGGCCCAGCCCAGTAAGTCAGCCTGGCAAAGCCAGGGGCCGCTGACTACCCGTGGTACCAGTTTTCAAGTCCTTGGTCAGACCTCGTAGCAAGCTACTACCAGTTGAACTCATAACAATTCCAGACTGTTCGCCACTGGATCTCGACGGACAATTATCCTCGCCGAAACGTGAATTACGAGTCCTGAAAACTTCCCGCGAAAAGTTGTCACTTGATATTTTCTGGTTGTCATTTACCTGCATATTTTGCGTCTTATAAATTTAAGTTCTTATTGAATTTAAATATGTTGTTTTTAAAATTCAGTATTTTTATATAAATTTTCTTTGAATGTGATAGTTTTATTTTCAAATATTAAATATTTGAAAGATATTTTAAAAAAATTAGTGCACAATTTTAATATATTTTTTATTAATTCTGTTTAAATATTTTATTTCATTAAAATATTTAAATTAAAAAAGTTTTTGGATAAATTTAATATTTTTTCTGTTAGTGTACACAGAGAGATTAGTATGAGTTCAACCCTTGTTGTTCACACAGAAATGCGTCGGCGGAATTGTGTTTAGTGTGACATTTCTTTATTTACTCTGGAGTTCTCATATTTTTTCGACACAACCGAAAGAACAAGACCGCAGCCATCTCTACGTACACATAAGAGTTCTTTCTTGACCTCATCTTCTACACATACCCAAGTTCTTTTCTTCGCTTTTTTTTTGAATTTTTAATAAATAGTAAATTGCACAATTTTAGAGCAGCCGTTTTTGACATTTCTCACCACAAAATTGTTCAACGTACAATTTGTTCAACAAAATTTAACAAAATGAACAACATTTTTCATCTAAAACGTTGCATCTGAACGTACCTTTATATATGAACATTAGCATACTTTTAGGCTTTTCTCAAAAAGAGTTTTGATAAACATAGAAAGATACTTGAGTTTAGTTGAGTTTCATGCCGCAAAATTGTAGTGGGGAACTCAAGAGTTTATTTTGCGTTCAATGACAAAACTCAACTTTGTAATGGAAACTCAAACTAAACTCTCTGTGTAGAGAGTTTACGGTTAAAGACTGCTATCATACGGTCTTGCATTGACTGTAACTGTCGCTTCTCCATAGTTTTCGAAAAAAAGTAGTCCGATAACAACCTTAGCCTATAATGTGCATAGATCAACTTTTTTTTAAAAAAAGCGCGAAAAGTGACCTCGCAAGATTTTGTTTAAATAAATTTTTACAATTTTAATGCGTTGTTCGACACTTAAACGATATACATAGTTTCGTAAAAATTGAACAATAGACGATTTGAACCACAACAGCAGCGGCCCAAGATTTTAAAAAGTGTCTTGAAACATTTTTTGTAGGACTTATTGGTTTCGAATGATACTTTGCAATATGCCCAAATGCACTTATATTTTTTTTTGGTTTTTATTTTCGTAATTTTTCTGAGTTTACAAACTTTGCAAAAATTGATTTTCGTTTGAGTACTGTTTGAACTTCTTCTCAAATGTAATGTTAAAAAAAAAATCAGAACCGTCAAAGCAATTTTTGACCAATAAATAATTTTTTCATAAAGCAATTTTATAAGCATTGAATCGAAATGAACTTTTTTTTAAATAAATCATAGCTTATTGCAAATAAAAAATCCTTGAAAATGTCTCACCATCATCCCTACAGTAGGAAAAAAACATTCAATAAACACAATTAAAAGAGAACAAGGGAGAAATAAGTTAGCATTAATCGGATTAAGTTTTAATTGCAGTGTTCCCACATTAAATTAATCCGCTTTTGGTTTTGCCAACACACTCCTCTGCCTGTGTTTCACTGAATCATCCACTGAAAAGGACATGCGACGTCCATTGTACCAACAAAATTGCTACATGTTTGATAAATTGTTACAAAATTTGCATATCAATGCCATGACAAAGTGCTTGGATTTATCTATGCAAATTTCATTTAAGATGTCCATTAAAACAATGTTCCGGGTACTTCATATTCCAAGAAGTGTACTCAACAGAGTATAGCTACAATGTATGAAAGCGACAGAAACTGCACAAATTTATGGATAGAAAACTAATAAAATTAAAAAAAAAGAATAGAAAATGTAGACTATGCGTTGGAGCATAAGCACCACATCAATTTTGCCAGATTATTACGTTGTGATTGAAAGTTAAATTAGTTGGTTACCCATGCCTTTCCAATATTTACTAAGCCTGGGCCATTTACTTTTCCGTTCTTTAAATTTATTTTCTACTTTTTCTTAATGTTGCTTTTATTTTTTCTTTTCTAGGTGCAGCTGCCTAGCGCCGTACGTGCTACAGATGATGTTGCCAATATTTCACCCTGCGAATTGGAATCCATTATCAATCAGTTGATAAACCCCAGTCCGGAGTATCAGTTGCATGTAAGTAAAGCAGACATTTTTATATAAACCTTTTTTATTTTCTTTGTAATAGATGCTTAAGACTTAGATGGATTTGTAGTGAGGTTCCTTTTGTTAGTTTTAGAATTACGAGTACTACATTCGAATTCCAAGGATTTAATAGGAAGTACTCAAGTTTTTTCAACAGCGGAAATGAAAAAAAAAAAACACAAAATGAATTGTTTGATTGGAAATTCAAAAGTTTTGACATTTAGCCGAAGTCAGTTAACAAATTAGCAAAGGAGATTTTTTTCAGTTAGTTTACAATTCATTGATATCTTAAAATTTCACATTTTTTTAAAACTAAAATTATTATTTAAAAATTTTTGTTTTCTTCTTGTTCCATTTATTTAATCTATAAATGGAACATTCTTAAAACCTCAGTTATTTTATTGGTTATTTTTGTAAAGATTGTGGCTGCTTTCTTGTAGAAGAAGCATTAAGAATACAACTTTTAGTAAAGTATCGTCATTATGAGGGTAGTCTCAGAAGTACCTGATCTGACGCATAGATGGCGGTTGTTGTTTGAAAAGAATGACAAAGTAGAAAGTACGAACCTTATAAAGCTTAAGTTTGAAATTTGACAACGCTACGTTGTTCAGTATTTGTTTGACAGTCATCAATAGTGAACGCTCTCAGTAAAATTTGTAAACATGGAGAAAATTGGTCATCGTTATGCAATAAAATACTATCATTTGAAAGGTCTCGAGTCCAACAAATCTCAGAGCGGATCTAGATTCTACTCTGGTGAAGTTTGTTCCTTTGTTTAAAATAAATAAATAAATAACTGGCCATTTCAGCCCTTGAAAGGACTTTGACCTAGCTTCTTATGACCAATTGTGTTGTGCGTGTTATTAAGTTTGTACACAACCGAGAACCGGATCTACAAGGCTTAACGCCTACTCCGAACGGCGGTGAACGGAATGTTCTTGTTCTCAAGAAGCTTTACATGGCATTTTGATTACTCTCTGAGGTTTGCCATTGTCTGCAGAGAGGCGGTGGCCGTACAGAAAAATTATTTTAATTCAAATAATTTTCTGTCGCTTCTGGGGTTCGAACCCGGGTCTCCAGGTTCGTTGACATAGAGGCCACGCACTTTAACCAACTACGCCACGGGCGCCACAGAATAATTGAATAATTTCTGTCCCAAATAAAAGCTCATATTTCCGTGATTGAATAGCAAAAAATCGCGAAATAAATTATTACGGTTCCATTCAGAACACTTCGTTAAATGAAAAAAAAGAGTTGGCTGTGCCGTGGACACATCCGTAGGTTTTGACGTGACGAAGTTTCTTGTTGTTGTTGTTAATGTTGATGTAGGTGTTGGTGTTGGTGTTGGTGTTGGTGTTGATGTTGATGTTGATGTTGACGTTGATGTTGATGTTGATGTTGATGTTGATGTTGATGTTGATGTTGATGTTGATATTGATATTGATGTTTATGTTGATGTTGATGTTGATGTTGATGTTGATGTTGATGTTGATGTTGATGTTGATGTTGATGTTGATGTTGATGTTGATGTTGATGTTGATGTTGATGTTGATGTTGATGTTGATGTTGATGTTGATGTTGATGTTGATGTTGATGTTGATGTTGATGTTGATGTTTATGTTGATGTTGATGTTGATGTTGATGTTGATGTTGATGTTGATGTTGATGTTGATGTTGATGTTGATGTTGATGTTGATGTTGATGTTGATGTTGATGTTGATGTTGATGTTGATGTTGATGTTGATGTTGATGTTGATGTTGATGTTGATGTTGATGTTGATGTTGATGTTGATGTTGATGTTGATGTTGATGTTGATGTTGATGTTGATGTTGATGTTGATGTTGATGTTGATGTTGATGTTGATGTTGATTTTGATGTTGATGTTGGTGTTGGTGTTGGTTTTGGTGTTGGTGTTGGTGTTGGTGTTGATGTTTGTGTTGGTGTTGGTGTTGGTGTTGGTGTTGGTGTTGGTGTTGGTGTTGGTGTTGGTGTTGGTGTTGGTGTTGGTGTTGGTGTTGGTGTTGGTGTTGGTGTTGGTGTTAGTGTTAGTGTTGGAGTTGGAGTTGCTGTTGGATTTGGAGTTGGTGCTTTTCTTTTAGCTTTTTTTTTGCTTCCCCATTGGATGTGCTCTAATTTCAATTAATCCAGCAAAAGTGATGCATATGCGTCGCATTTGGCGGTTCCCTGAGGGTCTTTGACACGCCGTTAATTTTTTTTTTTTATTTTTGTCATATGCCCGAAAACCTCACCATCGTTTTCGTTCCTCAAAATTTAACGTTGCACCAGTAGTCACAGAGTTAAAAATCCATGCAACGTTTTTTCATGGCTGTAGCATTTTTACTGCATTATGTGATTGCATCCCTGAAATCATGACAACAACAATATTTTTTATAATTTAGTTGTGAAGCGTAATAACACATCCCTGCTGTTGTAAAACAAAATTTACCGTAGCACTCCTCCTCAGTGAGTAATAATTCCATGCAACGATATTACATTTCTGTTACATAAGCTCCTATATTCACGACCTGACGACGCCGGAATTTTTTTTTTATTTTTGTCGTAAAGCCATTTATTAAACCTTCTTTTTCCTTTTTAAACTTTTATCGTAGGTTATATACGCATTGAGTAAAAATTCAATGCAACGCCGCTGCATGAATGTTGCGTTATCGATCTTTGAGCGGCTCTCTCATCGTCCCCATAGCGACAGAAATTTTTTGTCTAATTTTGTTGTGAGGGCTTACAGTAGACCTTTATTGACGTATCGTATTTTTAATCCTAGCTCTAATACTCAGCGAGTAATAATTCCATGTAACAAATTTTCAGTTGTATTGCTTAAACAGTTCCCCCTGCGACCCGATGATGTTTTGAATTTTTTTTTTGTTTTTATAATAAAATCAAAGAAATAACCTTTACGGTCATACCATTTTTTTCATCATAGCTCTAATACTCAGCGAGTACCAATTCAATGCAACGCAGATGCATTTTTAAAAAATTCATTTTTCAACTTTTTTGGAAACTTGATCTGTACAACGTAACTTCGTCACGTCAAAATGAGAGGAGACATTTTTAAAAATTATTAACTTAATAAAGATTGTTTTGCTGAAGAACTTTCAGGTAAGACCTCTTCAATTGAAATGAAAATTGAGCTAAAAGAAAAAAATAAAATAAAATAATAAATTACAAGTATTCAGAGTTACCTTTTCATATAAGTGAGAAATTAAACAAAATTGTGGCGGACTTATTAAAAATAATATTATTGAGTATTCAACTTCCCCGTATGCCAGTCGTGCTTTGCTGGTTCTGAAAAAAGACTGAAAAAATACGGAAAAAAGACGAAAAAGTAGTTGTGAAAGCTGAACGTCCTGCGTCCTGATAGTCGAGAAAGCAAGATTTAAAGGCCCAAACATGGTAAAGAAGAGGTTGGGTAATGATCGATATGTTATTATTGAAACAGAAACCACGCAAGTAAGTCAAAGAAGTTTTAAATCTATTTATGCAGCTGACAAGCTTAAACCATGGAGTTCGCTGTCAGATTTTGAGTTAAATTAAACTCAAGAAGAACGTGAAAGTTATCTGGAAGATGATGAATAATTGCTGGGAGTCGAATGATTTTAACCGTCATGTGTATACGAAAAATTTCTCCCTTTTGTGTATACGGGTACCTTCATACAATCTGTATGAGAGAAACTGCGTGTTATCAAAAAATTTACAAAAAACTAATAAAATATATACATAGATTGACATTAAAGCTATGCTTTATTAATTAGTCATTCAAATGTTTTGAGAGCATGAATCTTACATATTGAATATATTATTATGTTCCTAACAATGTTAAGCGGCCTCGGTAGTTGAGTAGGTAGCGTGTTCGACTTCCAGCCTTTAACCTTTCGCATTTGCAATTTTCTTTCCTCATTTCTTATTGACTGAAATTAAAAACTCATCAATATTTACGATTTGAAGTCGTAGTTGGTGGTAGAGAAGTTTGTGGATGGGAAGGCACAATACTTGCCTCAGATTCAAATTCACATGTTTACGGCTTTCCACCACACTTAGAACGTCCTACACATGTTTCACTTGATTGTCTCTTTCCTCCCACTAATCGATCACCTCATTTCAAACCAAGGCAGACTGAATAGGTATTACACCTGAAATCCTTGTTTCAAAGCCAAAAAATCAGCATTCTTGTGTTTTGCGCTGAGGTTTCGTTGTTGGTAATTGGGAATCGTCTTCGCAAATCTTGTAAAAGTTTTCGGCGACTATCGGTTTTTGTGCAGTTTTAAAGTTTTGCTCATTGTGAATGATATAGCTGCCAATTCGCAAACATTTAAGATGTTGAAAAATAATGCAACTGACCACCATTTGGTAATGCGTTTAGTGGCATAATGAGTCAAAATTTTATCCAATACATCTACCCCTTCTTTTGTGCCATTATAGAACATAAAGATTTGTTCTAAAGACGAACAGCTTCTGGTCGTCTCCTAACACCGATTTATCATGGTCAGCTATGAGCAGAGAGCCCCTGGGAGCGTTGAGAGTAAGAATTGAGAACAAAGGCTTACGTAGCAATACAAAATGCAAAAATAAATCAAAGACAAAAAACAAATACAGAAACAACACAGAAGCTTTAAATGTAGTGGTGCCCATACCCGAGCTGCTCTAGCGGTGTAAATTTCTCCTTTTAATGGGTATGACCTTTTTGAGTTGCATGCCCACTCAATGGTAATGCTTTCGTTTGGTTTGTAGTTGTTGTGCTGATTGGCATCCATAATTTCCCACAAATCGCGTATGGGGATCGCTGCCTTGTCATCCTTCATGCTGATTACGCGAGTTTTATTGTTGTCGAATATCAAAAACCAGTTCATTTGCAAAAATCTAGTGATTCCCATTGATGCGCGGAAAATTGTTAAAAATTATGACTTCCACAATTCGGTTAAGTGTTCATTATTTAAATCAAGGGTGTCAAACTCAAAGGTTAAATTGAGCCGAGCAAACAAAGTTTAACTTTAGGTGGGCCGCAAAATAAATTAATATTCAAAGAATAATAAATAAATAAACAACTGGCCATTTCAGTCCTTAAAAGGACTTTGACCTAGCTTCTTATGATCAATTGTGTTGTGCGCGTTATTAAGTTTGTAACAATTGACCGAGAACCGGACCTACATGCTTAACGCCGACTCCGAACGGCGATGAACGGTGTTCTCGTTCTCAAGAAGCTTTACATGGCATTTTGATTACTCTCTGAGGTTTGCCATTGTCTGCAGAGAGGTGGCGGCCGTACAGAAAAATTATTTTAATTCAAATAATTTTCTGTCGCTGCTGTGGTTCGAACCTGGGTCTCCAAGGTTCTTTGACATAGCGGCCACGCACTTTAACCAACTACGCCACGGACGCCACGAAACAAAGATTTATCCAAATATTCAAAGAAACAAAGATTTATTCGAATAATTACGTATTATAAATTATAATTTATAATAAACCTACATATTTATAAAATAAGAAAAATTTCATGTTTAGATCCTGATACTTGGCATCTCTTTTCCGTGCTAATAATTTTTCTATTTCGGGAGAAATTTTGTTTGCAGTGATGACTTTCAAAACTGACCCAAGGCGAGCGTCATTAATAGAGTTTCTAACAGGAGACTAATTTATAACTGAAAATAACTGCTCGCAGCGATAAGTACTTTCAAACATGGATATAATTTCATATACGAATTTTCGGGTACTTTCAAATGAAAAACTTTCGAAATTAGAGGATTTTGCTTTGATCTGATCACATAAATTCTCGACCAATTCAGTTACTCTTTCTGCAACTGTATTTCGAGGCAAAAAAATTGTTTGAAAAGCCTTCAAATTTCCAGGACAAACAATTTCTTCAGCTTTAATCAAGCATTTCTTGATGAAATCACCTTCAAGACGTAGCTTGCATGTACCGCAGCTTCACTTTCTTGCAATACTTTAATAAACATTAACTGTTGTTTTTTAGACCTAACTTGAGCTGCTTCAACTTTTCTTGTCTCATTAATCCTTCGTAACTATCATATTTTGATTGGTGTTGTTCGTAGTGACGTTTAGTATTATATAACTTTGGTACATGAATACCATTCTTACATATCAAACGCATTATTTTATCTTTTACTTCAAAGTAATATTCGAATTTCGATTTCACGATGTTCGTCAGCGATTTTTCGTTTAGTTCCACTTGGCTTCGATGAAGACATACTGAACACAAAGAGCTGGAGTAAATAAGCAGTTGTTTTCACAAAAGAATAAAATTAATATTAATAAAATATATAAGTTAATAATAATAAGCAATAATGAGTTAATAGGGTATTAATTATAAGCGAAATGAATAATGCTCAATTTGCAGCAAAAGTCAACAATAATTCAATTAACAAACTGCTGATCAAAAGTGATGCCACCTATTAAAAATTGCTGGTAATGAGCATGATACAATCACAAGGTAGGCTTATTTTGAAATGGCTGCTCAAACGTAAATTTTTGCAACGCATTTTGTTTAATAATAGCAAAAACAAAGAGTATAATTAGAAAAACGTTTAGCGAATTCTACCTATCTTATTTTTACTCTGCGTCAATAAGTTATTTTATTATATTTATTTTATTGTGTGCCGTTATATTGGCCGGCCCGCATGAGGCCCGCGGGCCGCGTGTTTGACACCCTTGATTTAAATGGTGTATATTCTTATTCCACGCTGTTTCAGAGTACTTTCACTTTATTTCACAACCAATATTAGAGAACATTGAATATACCACACATGTCTAAACGGCGCGAAAAATGGGAAATGAGAGGATATTAGAGACATGTGTTGTATGGAATCGAAAGAAAGAACTTTTGTGGAATTCTGTCAGCAGACATTGCGAATCCAATCGGAAATTTTATTTGATGTAATTGAATGACATTTCATACAGTAGTACTGACATTCCTAATGCAAAAAATCGACAGACAATACTCGTATAAGTAAGAATTTACATGTATTTTATTTTATTTTGTTGTATTTTATACCCAGGTACCTTTGCATAAGACGAAGAGATAGTAACTAAAAATTTTTTATAAAAAATTAGCATAACATTTTCTTTTCAGTATTACAGTTGTATTGAAACGAAAATTAAATTTTAGGAAGGTACTATCGATTTGAGTATATATGTAGTTCCTTGGACGAAAAAAAAATAAAATAAATAACTGGCCATTTCAGCCCTTGAAAGGACTTTGACCTAGCTTCTTGTGATCAATTGTGTTGTGCGTGTTATTAAGTTTGTACACAATTGACCGAGAACCGGACCTACATGCTTAACGCCGACTCCGAACGGCGATGAACGGAATGTTCTCGTTCTCAAGAAGCTTTACATGGCATTTTGATTACTCTCTGAGGTTTGCCATTGTCTGCAGAGAGGTGGCGGCCGTACAGAAAAATTATTTTAATTCAAATAATTTTCTGTCGCTGCTGGGGTTCGAACCTGGGCTTCCAGGTTCGTTGACATAGCGGCCACGCACTTTAACCAACTACGCCACGGACGCACTTTAACCAACTTTCCTTGGACGAAAGTTGTCTTTTTTCACTTAAAAATTGCAAAAGGTACCCGGGTACCTTCGTATACACAGGAGGGTTAAAGTAATTTTTTTTTTCTTATTTCCTTAACGTAAAGAAGTTGTTTAACTTATTATGTTTATTGGTTTTCGTGTTTGTTTCCTGTTAAAGTCCTTTCGCAGTTTTGATTTCCAATATTTAATAAATGGTTTTAAGTAAAAAATCGTAAATTTTGTAAAGTTGTAAGCTTTCAATAAATTAATTAAGAATTCATTCAAGAGTTGTTAAAAAAAAAAAAATGAAAAGACTTGGTTGATGTGTGATCTTTCAGTGTCGTCGAAAAATCTGGTTGCTGTGTGATCTTCCACAGTCTAAATTCTATAGAATGAAGAAAAAAAAAAGTATATTAAGTATATCACTGCAACAGTGATATTATTGGATGGCCGAGTTGTAAGAAAGTTTTGTAGAAAAAAATTTGTTTAATAATACTGAGCGAGAAAAGTCCCATCTCAATGCTCACTAAGATTTTATAGAAGTTTTGCAACTCCGCAATGTGTGCGTTTTGAATATTGTTCAGTTCAGTTTCCATAAGCGTAAAAGGGGATATCCGCCAGTTGTTCTTTTATAAAGCAGAAAAACTTTCCTACAGTATTATAAGCCGAATTGAACTTAACATTCTTCCTGCAACCGACTTAAAAGTTAAAGGTACTTTTTAAAACTATTTCTGCATCAAGTTTTATTTTCTTATCTGAGAAATCTCAATGGAGCGGTTTTAAATCTTCAGAGCTTTTTTCTTCGGCCAAAAACATTTTTTCCTTGTAACTTTTTTTGCTTCATACCCAATTTATTTTTTGCATTTTTGAACTATTTCGGCTTTTTTTTACACAAATCCAACCTAAAAAACGGGGTGAAAGAAAAATGTATGTTGGCAGCGCTGAAATTAAAATTGTTTCTGCACAAAAAGCAAAAATATTTTGTAGAATTATTCAAGCCATTTCGAATGAAAAATATGTTTTTTTTTTTTTTGTGCGAAAGGCCACAAAAAGGCACTTTAGGGATTTTCAAGAAAAAAACAAAAGTCAAAGTTGAAGATCGATAACTTCGATATCCAAATTTTGTACTTTTTTTTTTAATTTTTTGTCAAAATAGGCCAAGACTATGCTTAAAGCACACATGAAAAATTTGTTAAAATTTTATATTTTTGAAATTTTGGAAAATATTTGTGTAAAAATACCCAAACTCGACCTGTTCGATAAGTTGCACTTCCAACAAAAAATTTAATATGAGGCCATATTTTGTTGCAATATTAATCATAGTTTCAGAAAATATTTCTAGTGCATTCTAATGAAATATTGAAATACTGAAAACTAATATATAGATAGGTACTGTTAATACTGGATATATGTATACAGTGTAATCTCGATAATCCGGACAATTAGAAACCAGGCAGTGTCCGAAATACCGAATTGTCCGGATTACCAAGACTTTACAAAAAAAACTCGAAATAATACAATTAAATATAGGTTAAAGTGATTTTTATTGAATAGCAATATTTGTATAAATATTTTTGTTCTTGTAAAGTCATTAACTTCTTTAAGTGTTTTGAAAAAAGTTTGTAATTTTTATTTGGCGAAGTTTTAATCCATGTTTCTCTTTGTGTGCAACATCTCTTAGACTTATAAGTTTTAAAATATCTCCAGCAGCAAAGTCCTGCTCCTCTGCATATTTTATACATGTATTAAACGCAGATATGGCCTCAGAGTGCATTGTTTTTGGAACACCGTTTTCATCTTCATCGCGACTGCAGTCATCGATATCGTCTTCTTCAACCTCATCATCAGATATTTCAGTATCATCATTCAACCACTCATTTATTTCAGAGTTTTCATACACATCCGGAGATATATCGACAAGTAAGTCAACAATTTCAGTAGAATCACTGGAGCGTAGAGTCGCAAGAGGCAGATCAGAGGCAGATATATCGACAAGTAAGTCAACACTTTCAGTAGAATCACTGGAGCATAGAGTCGCAAGAGGCAGATCATCATCCGGGCTCCATTCTTCATCATATAGAATTTTATTGAAGCATTTCTTTAGAACTTTTTCATCAACAATATTCCAAGCATTTGATGTAAGAAACGCAACGTCTTTTAAAGAAAAGTTTTTTAAAGTATCCATTATACTTGTTGTACTGGATAAAAGAAGGGATAAAAAACTTTTGCGATAATTAATTTTTAAAATTCGAATGGCATTTTGGTCCATAGGTTGGATAAGAGCCGTGCAGTTTGGTGGCAAAAACATAACGCATATATCCTTATCAATGTCTGTTAATGATTTTGGGTGACAAGTCGCATTATCTACCAGTAAAAGTGCTTTGGATGACAAATTATTATCTTTTTGGTATCGTCTTACTTGTTTTACGAATGATGTTTTAAACCAGTTTTTAAACATTAGCTCAGTCATCCATGCATTCTTGCTGTTAGCATAATCTAATGGCAGATTTACTTTTTTAAATGCTCTTGGGTTTTTAGCTTTTCCGATCATTAGAAGTTTTAGTTTATGATCTCCCGTAGCATTGCAGCAGACCAGAAGGGTAACTCTTTCCTTACCAATTTTACGCCCTGGTGCGGATTTCTCTGAATGCAGAGCAAGTGTTTTTTCTGGCAGCTTTCTCCAAAATAATGCAGTCTCATCAGCATTATATACTTGAGAAAATGTTATGCCCATTTCAGCAACTTTTGCGTGTAGCATCTCAATAAATGGTTGAACAGATGTTGGATCATTCGATAGCTTTTCGCCAGATATTTTTAGAAATTTTATTCCATATCGTTGACGAAAATTGTTAAACCAACCGTTACTGGCCTTAAATTCAGCGCTTGGCCCATAAATGTCTGCACAAAGTTGCTTTGCCTTCTCTTGAATGATGTCAGACGATATTGGCGCGTTATGTTTCCTCTTATTTATAAACCAATTATGCAAGCGATCTTCCATCAGTTAATAATCAGCAGTTCGCATTGTTTTACGTTTACCAAGGCCATTTTCTGATTTATTTATGTATCTGAATAAAAATAAATTTTGTGAATTATGAAAATCATAATGTTTTAGAAAACTTACGTATCAATCTTTACTCTATTTAATTTAATGTCTGAAATTGTTGATTTTCCAACATTGTACTCCACTGCTTGTTGTCGTAATGTCTTCCCTTGTGCCAATTTTGTTAAAATTTCTTTTTTTTTATCAATCGTTAAGAAAGTGTGTTTTTGTTTAACTATTGGTGCCATTATTAATTTGCAATGTAGTTTACATAAACAAAAGTTTAATAGATAATTAACACGCAAATTTTCCACGCAAATTTATGTAACATTCAACTTCACAACTGAAAAAGTGACTGACATCTGTTTGAATATTAACCAGTATGAGACATCAATTTTATTCAGTTACCATTTGATTCATAGGAAATGTAACCGAAATTTGAGAGAGTTGTTGTCAAGTGCAACATTTAACCTGCAATATTGAGAGCAGTGTTATTTTACGCTCTCGTATATTAGAGGCTAGCGCAAGACGAAGTATGTGTATTTGTATGTGTATGTATTTGGTGGGGATAGGCATGCGAAAGCAATTCTCGGTAAAAAAAAGAACAAACACAGCTCTTAATATGCTCTTATTTTTCTATAAATAGCAATAAGTCGATCAAACAGCAAAAACAAGACACTTAAAAAAAGTGTCCGAATTTAAGAGGTAAAAAATACAAGTACTGTCCGGATTACAGTGTCGACAGTGTAAGATTTGAACTGTCCGGATTTCCGCGATGTCCGAATTAGCAGGTGTCCGGATTAACGAGATTACACTGTATTATTTTCTTGAGGTACCGCCGTTATAAAAACTACTGAATTTCTGACCAAATGCAATTAAAGTGTCAATATTTTATTGATATCCTGTTTGAGTACGATTTTAAAGATCAAATATGAATGAATTAATTTTTTAAAGTATCGTTTCCTATTCCTAAATTCTTGCATTTTATTTCTAGGCCTCTGCACTTCGCGGTCAATTAAAAAATATTCTTCGTAATCGTCAGCTGGCTGTTGGGGAGGAACAATCATTGAATGACTATGACTACCCAGAGGAGGATAAGCGTTCGGTTGCCTCGTTGGCGTCGTTGGGTCTCTTACGCGGCGGCAAACGTAGTTTAGCTACATTGGCCAAAAATGGACAGCTACCAACACAGGAACCGGAAGATTTGGACGATGTGGACGCTCGAATTGCAGTTAAACGTTACATTGGCGCTTTGGCACGTTCCGGTGGTTTGATGTCCTATGGCAAACGTAACATTGGCACGTTGGCACGTGATTTTCAGCTACCGCAAAATGGCAAACGTAATCTGGCGACACTGGCTCGTCTTGGTTTGATCAATACAAATCGTGATCCCAAGCGCAATTTAGCAGCAGTTGCTCGTTACAATTCGAACCGCATGAGTCCCTCCACATCTGCCTCGTCTTTTGCGGAGAAACGCAACCTGGGTGCTCTCAAGGGCTCACCTGTCCATGGTGGACAACAGAAACGCGACGATGAGGAGCCCAGCGTTGTGCCCGGTGTGGATATGGATTATGTTGATATGACGCCTGGTTATTGGTTGTATCCCAGCTATGCCGATCTGGATTGGGAAACGCTGCATGAACAACAGAAACGCTTTTTGGGTAAGTTAAATTTGGGGCAGATTCTATGAATTATTTGCTGGGGCTCCGTAAGAATCACTATCTATATCTATATGTAATCACTGTATATAAATTACACCTAAGATACCTCAAAGGATCCCGAATTATTTGGTATATATAATGCGCTGCCGACTACGGACTCATCGCTTTCCTCCTCCGATGAAGTACAGAGTGAGGAGTCTTCGGTGGCGAGCGAACCCACTGCAACGTCTGATGACAATGAGTTGCTGTACCAGCAACAACAGAAACGACACATTGGCTCCATTGCTCGCTCTGGTTTTTTGCCCTCATACAGGGCCTTACGTAGCACCTATTCGGGTGGCTTTGGTGGCGGAAGCGGCGGTGGCGGTGGTGTACGGTTTAGTCGTTCCGGACGTGCGAGGCAATTTGTATGAGTAAATGGCCTTGATTAATGTGATGACTGTTGGTTCCTACTCTTTGTTAACTTCTCCCACCTCTACCTATGTTAGTTGTTATGCCAAACACTGTCATTCATTGTGTTATTTAGTGTTTTTTTCTTAGTTTTCTTTTTTTGTTGAACCAACCACATTAACTAAAATGGTTAAGCTTTTGATTTTTTGGTAAAAGGATAATGCGTCTATAATTGCTAATTACGAACTATTTGCGTATCATGAATTTAAATATTAGCTAAAGTCATGATTTTTAAGTCATAAATTTAAAAAAAGATGGAATGTTTGTTTTCATCACTTCAATTCTGAGTAAAATCTTACTCAAACAATTTCATCAAGTAATGATTTGTACTGACTTTTCTTGAAGAACTTGTTTTTGAAAGGACATCTTTAATATTTTAAATAATATGAAAAATCTCATAGCTTCAAGTACAACAAAAATGTATAAAAGACACCTTTTTGTAAATATGGTTTTATTTGATGATTAAATAGAGCAACCACCGTAATTTATTTAAGGCTCCTTACAACGAATCGGGCTCGTTCGGTTTGAGTCCTTTCTGTTTAATTTTTCTCATCTTTTCCTGTGTCGTGTTCTCAACTATTGCCAGATACCTTTATTTACAATAGCAAGCATAAATTATCGAGTACAAAGGAAGAGTGGTTAGACAGAGAAAGAAAATATATCAATCAATACATAAATTTAATAAGCAATAAATTATCTGCTTGTTACTAAGGCTGACACTGTAAAAAAATTATATATTTGTTACTACGAACAAAACTTTTTATCTGAGTACCTTCACATGCATCTTGATTGAATAGGCTTTTTAGGTGTTAAGCCTATTCAATCAAGGCTTCCTCGTTTCAAATCGATATGGATTGACAAAGGGTCTTTCAACAAGAGATGTCATTTAAAATTTTCCACCATTTTTTCAGGTGGCAACCTTAAACTGCCATTTGCCTGACTTTTTGCAAAGAAACTAGGAGATTTTTTGATATGAATCGATACACAGACATGCAAAGCATTGAAATAAGGAAAATTCATCACAACAACAGTGAAAATATCACGAACACGATTTGTTAAGTTCGTACTGCTTTTGGACATCATCAAGCGCCTTCTCGCACAGATATAGTAAAATTAATGGTTAAATTCGAACGTTTCGGGCAAGTTATACCTAAATCACAATAATATGTTAGGTCGCTCATGCGTTGACAGCTACGGTAGAAGCTCACGTGTTTTTATGTAGCAATTCGCAATTTGTCCTCAAACTTTGGTCGTACTTTGATCGTAAATATCATACGAAGGGGTAAAGCACGATCAAAATACGATCTAACGAGAAGAAAAGGAAAAATGTCTATGCGATCGTGCGTTTGACATTTTTTGTTATGAAAGGATTGCATTTGCTTTGGGATAGCTTAATATGTGTTTTTTTTTTAATTTCGATGGTAAGCACATATTTTCATTGGTTTTATTATATGATCTCTTCAGATCTTTTATCTTTCAAATTTTTGTTTTGTAAGGTACTTTTTTTTAAAAACTGCTTTTAGGGATATATATTTTACTGCAACCAATTTTTTTCTTACACTATTTTTAAGTGTTCATTGATGAAATAAGATAAAATCAACTACCATTATAAATTAAGTGATTTAGGCAAAAGAGAAATTTTTTGTGGAATTTCTTATGTGACTACTTACATTGGCATAACCTAAGTTGATCGTACTAACAGACGCACGACTTGCCAAAGCAACATTGAAGAAGCAAAAAATAAGTGCGTTCTGACATGTCATCTCGTAAAGTTTCTACAAAGCCGATCAAAGTATGGTCAAAGGCCGGCCGACCTAACGCATCATTGTGATTTCAGCATAATTGATGTAAAGACCCCAACTCGTGCTCATTCGGCTAGGTCAAATGAAAAAAATCGCAGCTGTAGCTAAGAGTGAGGCTGAAAACCCAGTTTTTCCATTTCGATACTATAATAGGAATTGGACCTATCTACAATCACTTTGCACCGTATTTTGCATAAAGATCTTGGCCTACATGCTTACAAGATGTAGTTGACTCAAGAATTAAAACCTTTAGACCATGGAAAACTTTGTACATTCGCTGATTGGGTGCTAAAAAGGCATAAACAATATCCTGATATCTCACACAAAGTAAAACTGAGTGAAGAGGTTCATTTTCGTCTGTCTGGGTACGTGAATAAGCAAAAGTGCCGCATCTGGGGCTCCGAAATCCAAGAGAAATAGTCGAACAACCTCTCTATCCACAACGAGTAACAGTTTGGAGCGGTTTTTAGAGTGGCGGTGTCATTGGGTCCCTTTTTTTTAAAAAAATGGTGTAGATACGACCGTTTCAGTGAATGGATTTCGTTACCGAACGATGCTGGCTAACTTTTTTTTTTGCCTGAAATTGATGCTATGGTCGTGAATGTCGTTTATTTTCAGCAGGATGGCGCCAAATGCAATACAGCTGGTGAAACAATGGCTCTATTGTGTAAAAATTTCCTGGACGTGTGATTTTTCGAAATGCAGCCGGGATGGTGCGACTTAACACCATAATTTGAGCTGTTATGCGCGAGATACATCCGCAATTATGCGAAAATGTGTTAAAAAATTTCATAAAAAGAATGACGATATGCAAGAACATTTGGTAGATATTGTGTTTCAGTACACAGAACCAAAAACGTACTTAATAACAAAGAAAAAGTTCTTTGTCCCAATGTATTATACATTAAAATTGGTCCAAAGTACGAGTTCCTTGATTCAATGAATCTTTGTTCTTACGTTATTTCTTTGATATGTTATGAAGAAAAATGATTAATTAATGACACATACAACTGTTACAATAAGTTAGTCTGTCCTTAGAAATTTTAAAACAATATCAAGATATATTTTAAAAAATCAGTTTCTTATTGAGATAAAATTCTCTAATGGTTTTTTAGATATTACAACACAAAAACTGGAACAAAATTTTAATGAACACGAACAATGAACTGTTCCTTAAAATAAAGAATAACGATTCATTGAGCCAAAGAATTCGTTCTTTGGGGCAATGAATATTTCTTAAAAATCAATGAATTTCGCTTTATTAACGAGATTCTTTGATTTTAAGAACAATATTTGGTTCAGTGTACCAACGTCAGAGCTTGTACTTTTTTTTTTTTAGCTTAAACCAAGGATTTCACGTGGAATACCTATTCAGTCAAGTCTGCCTTGGTTCGAAATGAGATGATAGATTAGTGGAAAGGAAAGGTCAACCAAGTGAAACATGTGTAGGATGTTCTAAGCGTGGTGGAAAGCCACAATTTTTTTAATTTACAATGACACCTCTTGTTAAAGAACCCTTTGTTCCCACCAACTACAAGTTTTTTAATGTTAGAATTGATCAATTTTGAATTTCAGTTGATTCGAAATAAGAGGAAAAACTGCATTAAAGAAGTTTTTTTATCCAAAGTTTTTCAGATTTTATTCAGTTCTTTTCTTCTCCTGTAAAGTGACAAAAAAAAATTGAGTTACGCCTTTTCTATATTAAGCCATCGATATAAAAAAACAAAAACAATAAACCAATAAATCCGTAACTGTCACCATTTTTTGATTCATACATTTCTTTCTCAATGAAATCAACTTCTCAACTCTCAAATAAACTTGTTTTGAAAAAATTTACCAAAGACTAAAGGTGCAACCAAGTTATGCGTAAGCAAACAAAAGTATCAGAGAGAAGTAAACGAAAAGTTTTCTTAAGTTCAAACAAAACTCGAAAATCACTTCTCAATTTTCACTAAAAAACACAGTACAAGAATGATAGAAACAAGATTACGCGTTCCGCAGTCCCGTTATCTAAAGCTCTCTTTCTCAACTGAGTGCATGACGTCACACAGTACTTTTGCTTGGCAAAAACGTATGCAAATGTGCGATCTCTTAGGCAAATTGACGAAATTGAAAATAAATTCTTTCAAAAAAGTAAAGTAAAAATATCTACTTTTCTGTATAAAAATATGAATATTTTCGTATACGAAAAATATGAATTTTTTAAACTTTCAAAATTTTTATCTCCTAAACTAATCGAGACTGACAAAATTTTATTGTACCAATGGGTTAAGAAGGTCCATATACATATTATAAAAATAAGAAAAAAATAAATATTTAGGCGTGGGTGTCGGAGTAAAATAATTCCAAAGGCGTCATGCTCTCTCTCTCTCTCATTTGCGGAACGCGTAATCTGGTTTCTATCATTCTTGAACACAGTAGGCTTGGGTAGTTCATGAACGAACTAGTTCAATTGAACGATTCCCACTCATGAACTATGTGAACTAGTTCAGTGTTTCTCGTTCTTTTAGTTCTTTAAGTACATTTTAGTTCAATTGATATTGCAGCGAGTAGAAACAAACGAGAGCAAAAATAACTAAATGTACCAAGCTATGGTTTGAATCCTTGGTTTGAGACACTTTTTGTGTCTGCACTAATAGAAAAGGTGTATTTGATGGCTATCACATATTTGAACCAAGTTTGTTTCATTTTCTATACCTAGACATGAACGAGTAAACGAAACGAACTAAAATACCAATCGAACTAAAAGAACTAACGAACTAAAAGAACGAACGATTTAAGAGACCAAACGAAGTAAAACATGCAACGAACAAAAAGAACGAACGAACTAAAAGAACTAAATGAACGAACTAGTTCATTACATACGATTGAACTAAATAGAGCGATCTTTGTGGTGAACTAAAATGCCCAAGCCTAGAACACAGCATGGTATAATAATACAAGGTAGCATTGACAGTTGCTTGGGAAAACATCTCCTGTCAAAAAATATACTCAAAAAAAGAGCGCTCAAAATCCGCCATTGAAAACACAAACAATGTTGAAAACGTTGAAGTGAAAAAAACAACAACCACAGCAGCTGCAGATTGATTTACACAAAAAGCTGTTTTTGACAGGAGATGTTTTCTTGTAGAAGAGAAAATAAGCAGTTGTCAATGCTACCTTGTATTATTATACCATGGAACACAGTATGCATGAAAAAAAAAATCAATATGAATAAATTCCTATAAATTGACACACAAAAATATTTTGTTTTTTGCTGATAAGGGTTGCTAACAGTTTTGATAAAATATTATGTTGTGAATGAATATACAGTCAGCGTCAAAAAAAAGTGTACAGCAAACAGTTCAATGTTTATGTACTAATAATTCTTAAAATAAAGATGGAACAATAAGAACACTTTCGTTTTTTTAAGTGTATTTAATATTAGTTTATTTAAGCAAAAACAAAAATTCATTTAATTCTTCTTCGACTTATAATTATTAATTAATTGAAAAAATGCTTAATATTTCGTATCAAAAAAAGTGTACATTTTGAAAAAGTATTTAAAATAATATAAAATTTTTAAAATTTAATACTTTGTTTGCCTTCCTTTGGCTTTAATAACTGCAGCAAGTCGTCGGGGTATGGATTCAGTTAGCTTTTTGGTAACTTCTGACGGAATATTATTCCATGCTTCGGTTATTGCGCGTTTTAATGACTCTTTGTTAGTTATTGTGCGTTTGCGGATCGGCCTTCCGGAATGCGGAAGATCTTCTACACTTCTCGAATTTTTGAATTTGTCTAGTATTTTTTTGACAGTATTATGACCTCTGTCAATAATACCAGCAATTTCTCTTAAAGATTTGCCTTCACCTGATAACTTTACGACTAAATTACGTGTTTCTATTGAAGTTTGTTTGCCCATGGTGAATATTTATTTAATTATTACTAATCGAAGAACAATAACCTCACCGATCACTTGCATAAATACAACTGCAATGCAAATGCAACAAAACAAAACAAAATTAGTTGCAAAATAACCGTTATAACAAGAGAGCATTAAAAACAATAAGAGTGTGTACACTTATTTTTGATGCGTAAAATCAGGCAGTTTTGCGATTTTAAAACATTTTCAAGGTTAAGAAAAATTTAATAAATTTTTGTTTTTGCTTAAATAAACTAATATTAAATACACTTTAAAAAACGAAAGCGTTCTTATTTTTCCATCTTTACTTTTAGAATTATTAGTTCGTAAATATTGAACAATTTGCTGTACACTTTTTTTTGACGCTGACTGTATGTTTGTTAAGCTTAAAAAAAGCTTGATTTTGCAATCAAAACTCTTGGAGTTTGCTAAGTTAGCCTTAACTATAAATTTAAAAAAATAAAGAAATGATTTTTATTCATATTGCGATGAAAGATAAATGAAAAGAAACTTAAAATTATTTAAAATACAGGTTGCAACCCTATTCTGCTTAGCAAACTACGGAGTCGAGCGTGCTCTCTCAAGTCTAGCAAAGTAAACGAAACTTGAGAAACTGAACGAAAGGAAAGCTTATGCACAACTTGGGCGACTCCATATAGTGCCGCACAAGTTCGTACTTTTGCTCTCTTGCTTTTGTTTGCTTACGCATAACTTGGTTGAGCCTTTTAAATTACAAATTTGCTGTTGTTGTAACTTTCAAAATTTTTTCGAAGCTGATATCCTAAAATTATGTTGTGAGGTCCTTTAAGGAAAGAAATTCAATCATTATTAATTATTTTTCATAACTACGAGTGTCTAAAATATATTTCGATTTACGCGATGGCTATTAAAATGATAGCGATAAAAATTTTAATTTCCAACCCGCACGATTTATCGCTTCCTTAATTGTTTCCTTACATAATTTGTAATAATAATCATTATTTTAATCTAAAAATGCAAATCTGACTGCCAAACAAATTATTGAATATTAATCATCCTTATTTCCACCGAATTGTTTAAAAAATCTTGTATAAATTCATGATGACGCAAAGAATGTACGTAATACGCAAAATAGTGCTTGTTATCCTTTAAATCCTATCTAATGTTAATGTCATTGTTAGAACGCTGCCAATTAGTCGCAAGAAAGTGCTGCCAATTTTGCAAACAATTTATTTTTAGCTGCGAAAAGGATGAAATCTGTATTTCTAGCTAGCAGCTGCATGTTGTCTTTGCTGTCTATTCAAAGGAATGTTACAAATGTCGATATACCAGAATGTTGTTGTTTTTGTAGTATCAGTTTGTATTGCCAATATATCGTAGGAATTTAAATTGAATGAGAAATGGTGCTAGAGTAACAATCTTACATAAGAAATTTTGTTGTAGTTGCATCAAATAAAAGTTTACACGGTGTCACGATAGTATTTTATTTATAAGTTTAGCGTTTATTGTTCTTAGTTTCTTGCCGTATGTGCAAGCAAGGCAAACTTGATTTCGCCTTGACTTCAATTTGATTTCAATTTGACTTCAATTTGGTGTCAACTGCCTCCAAGACAACGACTTGATTTCAACCTTACTTCACATCAAATCGACTTCAACTTGGCTTTAAATTAAAATCAACTTGATTTGGCTTGAATTCAACTTGATTTTGATTTGACATCAATATGACTTCATTATGACTTCAATGGACTTCGACTTGACTTAACATCAAGTCTATACACAAGTCTATTAACTTGATAATAGACATCAAATTAACTTCAAAGTGACTTCAATTAGATTTAAAATTGACATCTACTTGACATTAATTTTACTTGTAATTTCAATTTGTTTTAAAATTGTCTTCAAGTTGACTAAAATCGATTTCAATGTGATTTCACTTCAAATTGACTTCAAATCGACTTCAAATTGGATTCAATTTCATTTGGCTTGACTTCAACTTGGCTTCAACTTAACTTCAACTTGATTTTTCAACGACTTAACTTCAACTTGATATCAACCTGACTCCAACATGATTTCAACTGAATTCAACTTTATCTTCATTTTGACTTTTGACATTTTGACTGAATTTCAAATTGACATTAACTTGGCATTAACTTGACTTCTACATTACGTCAATTTGTCTTGAAACTGGCTTAAAATTGACTTAAATTTTATTTCAGGTTGACTTCACTTGATTTCACCATGATTTCAAGAAGGCTTCCATTTGACCTCAAATTAACTTAAAATTGATTTCGACTCGACTTCAACTAAATTTCAAACTCGCTTCAACTGACTTAAACTTATCTTCAAATTGACTTCAAATCAACTTCAACATCACATCAATTTGATTTTAATTTGACTTCAATACGACTTTAACTCGATTTCAACTTGACTTTAACATGAGTTCGACCAGACATTTGTCAACAACTTAAAATAAAATTGTCTAAAACTTGACCTGAACCTTATTTCAATTCGATTTCAACTTATCGTTAGCATGACTGCTTAGCATGACTTCAACTTGAACACAACTTGACTTCAAATTGATTTCAGTTTAACTTCGAATCGCCTTTAATAAGATTTCCACTGGACTTTAACTTTATCTCAACTTAAATTCAGAATGACTTCAAATGACTTCAACTTAAATTCAGTATGACTTCAAATTAATTTGACTTGACTTAAAATCGACATCAACTTCATCTTAACTTCACTTCAATTTGACTTCATATTGCCTTTAACTTGTCTTCAACTGGACTTCGACTTGATTTCAACTTGACTTCCACTTGTCTTGAACTTAACTTCAAATTGGCTTCAACTTCGCTTCAAATTGACTTAAACTTGACTATGATTTGGCTTTAATTTGAATTTAGCTTGAGTTTGACTTGAATTCAACTTTACATAGACTCCAGTTTTGTTTGACCTCCATTTTTCTTCAATTCGGCCAAATTGACTTAAATTTGACTTCAAATTGACTTTAACTTCACTTCATCTTGACTTCAACTTAACTTTAAATTGATTTTTACTTGACTTCAACTTAACTTAAAATTGATTTTAACTTGAATTCTACTGGACATCATTTGGCTGTCAACTTAACTTGAAATTGATGTCAATTAGACTTCAACATGACTTCAACGTGAGTTCAAATTAAATTCAACTCGACTTTAACTTCGCTTTGCTAGACTTTAATTTGACATCTGCATGACTTCAACTCGAGTTTATCTTGAGTGCGACTTGATGTCTATTTAACTTCAGCTTGACTTCAAATTGATCAAAACTTGACTTCAGCTCGAATTTAACCCAATAGAGACGATGATGCCATATGGCATGACTAAGTAAGATACCAAAAACTAGCGTTATCATAAATATGTGTGCTATTTTTTTTTAAAGCAACACACTCGTTATACAGATAAAGGTTGTATGCATCAATTTCGCCTTTACATTTGTCAGTTTGTTATCACATGTCGCCAGAATAGAAGCTGAAAGTCACGTGTTTGTTACTTTGACCCGTCTCTAAAGGGTTAACTTAACCCCAGTTTGATTTTAAATTGACTTTCACTTCAACTTAACTTAAAATTGTGACTTGACTTCAGCATGACTTCAAAAGATTTACACTGATTTCATTTTGCCTTCAAACTGACTTCAACTTAAAATTGATTTTTATTTTGACTTCAACATGACTTCAAAAGACTTCAACTGACTTCGATTTGACTTCAACTTAAAATTGATTATATTTCCACGTCAAAATACTTAAACTGACTTCAGTTTGACTTCAACTGACTTCCATTTGACTTCAAATGTACTGCAACTTCATTTCAATTTGACTTCAAATTTACTACAACTTCATTTCAATTTGACTTCAATTTGACTTAAAATTGCCCTTAACTCGACTTCAAATTGACTTCATCCTGACTTCAAGTTGAACTGGATTTGGTTACAACATGTCTTCATTCCAAAATTGAATTCGATTTGGTTACAACATGTCTTCCACTGGACTTCAACTTGACTTCGAATTGGCTTCAAATTGACCCAAAGTTAACTTAAACTTAACTTAAAAACTATTTCAAATTGACTTTTACCTGAACTCAATATGACTTCAGCGGACTTAAACTTGAGTTTAAACTTACTTAAAATTGACATCAACTTCACTTCAACTTGACTTTTATTTGACTTTAAATTGCTCTTAACTCGACTTCAAGTTGTTAGTCATCTAAACTTTTACTTTTACTACTTCAACTTGACTTGATGTCAATTTGTGTCAACTTGACTTCAAACTGACTAAAACTTGACTTCAGCTTGAAGTCAAATCAACCCAAATTTACCTCAAGTATTTTCAACTTAACTGCAGCTAGACTTCATACTGATTTCAACTTCTCTTCGACTTCAATCCAATTGATTTCAACTTGACATAAGCTTGCCTTTGAAGTTATTGTCTTTATCTTGACTTTTACTTTAACGATTTAAACTTGTCAACGCGTCAACTTGACTTCAAATTGACTAAATCTTACTTCAGCTTGACGTAAAATTAGCCCAACTTTACCTCAACTTAATTTCAGCTTGACTTCATACTGATTTCAACTTCTCTTCGACTTTAATTCAGTTGACTTCAACTTGACATAGGGTTGACTTCATCATAACGTCACTTTGTCTTCAACTAAAAAAAAATTAAATTGTTTTATAAAAAAAAAAATTGATTTAAACTTGACTTAAACATGACTTCAAATTGACTTTAGCTGGACTTCAACTTGAATGAAACTTGACTTCAACTTAACTGCAAATTTATTTTAATTTGATTTCAACATAACTTTTACTTGTATTTTCCTTGACTCCAAATTGACTTCCATTTGTCTTCATTTTGACTTTGATGTGACTTCTCCTAACTTTAACTTGACTTCATCTTGACTTAATTGAAACGTATTTTTTTTTTTTTAATTTTTTGTTCTAACTAGATTTAATTTAATTTTGACTATTGCTCACTTTCTAAATATTTTATGTTACATTTCCTGGCATAAAATTTTCCATTTGAATTTTAACTTAATTAAAATTTTCAGCCAACTTACGTTGGTACAACACGCTAGAATATTCAAACCTTCATCTTGATAACCGTCTTCGCATTTTTCATCTGTGTATTTTCTTGGCACTCGACATTTGCCCAGGTTAAATTATTGTCGGTCATTTTCAACTTTTATCAGTTCTATGTAGAAGGCAATTCTTCTTAATGCTGTTGTTGTTGTTGTTGTTGTTGTCGTTATTGTAGTGATAGTTGTTGTTGTTGTTGTTGCTCCATTAACCTGCTGAAGAGACAAACTTTCTTTGACATAATCAAAAAATTGCTTTATTGTGAACATAACTTGGTATTTCCATGTCTTCGTGTGTGTGTTGTGTTGCGTGTATTTATATAAGAAGCTATTCTACGCTTGCTTTCATTTGAAATTTATCCAAACTGTCTAACTGACATATTATTAGTTTAAACTTTCAACTGCTGGAAAGTTTTATTCTCAGTATATTTCAGTTAAACTTTTTTAAATACTTCACCAATTAATTCATCACATTTAATTTAAATAAAACTCTGAGAGACATCATTATAAGTATTATAGTTTCACTATGAGCTCCACTGTAGATGGCTTGGAATAAAAAAAAGTATTCGTACCATCTCTTTGAGCAACTAAAAATTAACTTGCTATCGGATAATAAAAAAATAAACAAGCATACTTTTAGGCAGTTGCATTTAAATTCAGCGCATTGTGTAGATGCAGTCGAGACACACACCAGTTAGCATAAATTCTATAAAATATGTTTGCTATAATCAGTGTTGCCATTTTAGTTACTTTATAGCTAGATTTAGCTTCTTTTTTCTCATTTAGCTCCAAAAATTGTGTTTTAGCTCCTAGCTACTTTTTAAGCTTCTTATTTTTAGAGATAGCTACTACTTTTTTTGGTTAAAAAATGCAAAATTCACTTGTTACCACCGATATTTTTTTTTTGTGACATCTCTAACTTATACATACGATGAAATCCAATGGAGAAAACTTCACACTTATCCATGGACTAAAGTATCGTCTTCTATTCATTTTTTGGTAGAAGTAAGAGAATGGAAGGGTGCTTAAACGAAAACTTTTTCTCTGATCTTACTAAATTCGTTTTTTAGTTTTTACTTTTACTGTTAAGCAACACTGAAAAAGAGATAACGTTTTCAATAATGAATCTTATAAAAACAAAGTAATTCAATTAAATTGTTAATGTCAAATTCCACAGTATGTTAAGCCCATCACTCGTATCACAAAACAAGGCATGAAGGACAAAAAATAAACGATCAGCACTACTTTCTTCTATATATAAACCTACATATTGCTTATCGTGTTTTGCTTATTGTTACACTAAGGGAAATAATGCATATTAACATTATCCACGCCTGAGTATCAATTTTATTTAAATATTTACGTGGATAAATCAAATATTTTCCCTACAACTCGTTTTTTTCCCGTATTTGAATTTTATTTATACCACACACGTACACACATATTCCATACAAGCAAGCAGCAACAGCATCGCACACTTACACACATACTCCGACAAGCAGCAACAGCATCGCACTCTGTTCCTGAGTTTATTTCTTGCATTTGCAGTTCTTATAGTTCTCATTTAGTTATTGTTGCAAGAGTAATATATTATGCATGTTTGGCAAAGAAATGAAATTATGTAGGGTGGAGTGACAACTCGGTTTTTCAAGAATATCTTGGACCGGTTGACATTTACCTGCATAATTTGCTTCTGCCTAAACATATTTTGTACATTACTTTTTCGTTCTGTAATTTATACTATGTTTGACAGTTGGTGCAATATTAGTGCACCAACTGTCAAAAATAGTATAAATTAGAGAACGAAAAAAGTGAAGCGATAATAAATTATACAGGCAATGGCATTTGATGAACGCAAAATGAAGAAAATAATACCATAAAACCATTAATAAAATATTCAATTTAAATATGTTTTTTTTAATTTCAATATTTTTATTCAAATTTTCTTTAAATGCGATAGTTAGTCGATTTATTCAAATGCGTTATTGGTGCAAAAATGACTCGCTTTTTGGATAAATTAAAAAATTTTTTGGATAAATTTAATATTTTTTTCCCTTAGTGTAGTAAGTCTATTTCGTAATACAGAATGAAGGGGTAAGATATGTCTTAAAAAATAAACATATGTTGTCACGATTACATTATAAATGACGATCTCGTCAAATTTATGAAACGGGAAGATATTTACAAAGATGAAGATTCTGATAGTTCAGATAGTAATAGTAATGATAGTATGGAATTTGAGATCTGAACTGATGATATACCCTACAAAATTTTGCCTGCATATAAATATTAATGTTAATATTAAACATATATGTCTTTATTTAAAACTAGACTTTTTGGCCTTTTTCTTGTTGTTTATTTTTGTTTTAATTAACACATAACCGTTTTAAAAAAAATTATTAGTACATTGAAAGTGTATTTTACTTATCAAAATGTACTTTAGCATATGAAAATATATTCCTTTTGTTGTTTTTATTTATGTACACAAAATTTAAAATAAAAATTCAACTGAATGATTAAAATATAGTAACTAAGTTGTTTTTAAAAACTAGCTTCTTTTTTTAGCTACAAAAAAAATTATTTAGCTCTTTTTAGCTACTTTGTAGCATTTTTAGCTACTTTGTAGCATTTTTAGCTACACCCTCAAAAGTTTTCTGGCAACACTGGCTATAATATTCTTCTTTAACATTGAGACACAATGATGGAGATATTGAAGAATTTTTTTTATCTTTCTTTCAGCAGAACACAAAAAACAAAAAATGTTTATCCCTATATCTTCTAAAGTCTAAATTTTTATAATAAAGTACAAAAAGAATATTTCGATCAATAGCTTTGTATTAATTGTATTCAATTTTCTACTGCCAATTTGAATTATGAAATTTTTTAAAATAATGCCAATTTTAATAAGAATCCTATTTGAGGAAGCCATACAATTTCATGACATTTAATAATGTTTAAAATTTTAAGACTATTGCACCTATTAACGTCAAATTAACGCATTATTTTATGGAAAATATAGAAAATAAAATTTTTTGACGTAGAATACGTCGTTCTCGGAGGTAAGTAGGGTGGTTGATAGTGATCAGGTGTCAGTATTTACATTACTTTTTGAGCCTTTGGTGGGCCTAAAGTACTAATCGTACAATGTTGATCTTAGCACTTGTTGGTCTGCTTGATCCTCAATGCGACAAAATTTCATGTTAGAACTGTCGAACTTATATCAATTTTACACAATTACATGAAATATAAAGCCAACATTTGATGTTTTTGTTTGCTTAAACTTGCTACCTATTTATCGACGGCTTCCGGTTTTTTCGACGGCGAAGACAGCGCCATCTAGCGTGAAGACATAAATGTTATAATTAAAAAAAAGCATACTTTTGGGGGCATGTTGTTTTTAACAGACTCGCGTAGCCCAGTAATACTGAGTAATTTTGAGGGGCATGCTTTTTTAACAGAATCTGTTATTGAACTGTCAAAATTCCGCAGCCAATTAAATATCCGAGCATATTATCGACAGTGAAATTTTGACACATGGTTTGTTGAACTTGTTAGCATTGAACAAATTTTGTTTGCTTGTTTAAGTTTTCTACCTATTTATGGACAGTTTCCGGTTTTATCGACAAAACCATAAAATTTGTATGGGAGCGCCCCTTAGGAGTGGTCGGAGGGAATATGTGTCAAAGGCAAAAATGTTCCTTTTGCAAAAGTAATGGGGGTTGGTGATACATATTAACCCTCTCCGGCACTCTCTTAAAGGTCATATCCTCAGGTGTATGGAATAAATATTTTTAAAAAAGATGTCATCAAAAGCGAATTGAATAATTCTACGTCTTGTGTTACGACATAGTCGAAACTACTGTATCTTTTTTTTTTCTTACTCCCCACCCAATATTTTCGTTGTGATAAAATCTTATTACATTTGCATTAGTTTCAATTTAAAATTTTTAAAATCCATCACAAGCGGGATATAATTCAAAATAGAGTTGGGCAAAAGTCGCATATTGTGTACCAGTACAGAGCGTGCTGATTGCGAGTTACCTCTGCGTGATTGGAGGGGAGGGGGGAAGGAGATTGCCATGCTTGGATAAAGGAGAGATAAATTGATCGAAGAAGATGTTAATAAAAGAGTGTCAAAGCATACTCTCATACTAAGGTTGCCATGCCACTATTTTTTTTTTTAAATTTCAAACTGGATATATTTTCAAGTCAATAATCCACAAGCAATAATCGCTTAAAGGGGACTACATACTCAGAGGCCGAAAAAAGGTCATGTTTGTAAATTTTTTTAAGGAAACCTAAGGGATATTTTTACATGAGGATTTTTGTACCTAAAAATATACACATTCAAGAGTATGTTTAGTTTTTTTTATTAAAAAAAAATTAATGTTAAGGTAAATACTGCATTTTTTAAAGAGCGCTGTGAAAAACAGGTGAAATACGGTGACCAAGATTGCTCCTCTTAAATTCATCTGAAACAAAAAAACGGAAAATATTATTAAACTAGATACTTAAAATCGTACTTGTACTATTTTAAAATCAATAGCCGATTTCGAAAATATTGATTTTTCACAAAATGGCGGATTTCCGAACGTAAATTAACGATTTTCGACCAAAAATTCGTCATTATTTTGCCTATAAAAAAATAAACTAAACTACAAAAAAAAAAATCCTATGACAAGTACGAGATAGTTATGAATAAAATAAGCTTGCAAAAAAACCAAAACGATCGGTTCACTGAGTTTCGAGAAATCTTGGTCACCGACTTTGAAAAGATGGTTTCGAGAAAAACACGTTTGAAAATAACAGCCTGCACTGCGCGCTCTCGAAGGTGGTTCACTCACTTATCTAAAACTTTGTTATTTGACCACATATTTTTGAGACTTAAGTTCAGAAAATGCAAAAAATATTTTTGGAAAAAAAAGTTCTGGAAATAAAACCCCCCTTAAGGTATAATATACTTTAAAAAAATTTTTTAGATATAAGAAGTAATAATTTATTTTTTAAATTTATACAGGTTATTTTACATAAAAAATACTTTACAAAAATATTTTTTTTTATATACAGTTCTTTCTTTTATATAGAGGGCGCTGAAAATGGCATTGAAAAAAAGACATCCAAAACGTTTCGATGGATATGGCCTTTACCATGTATCGGAAATAAAAAAATCAAATGACATTTTAAAGTATAGACCTTATATAAAGCATCCCCCCTACGCATGACCCCCGTGGTTTTCTTTTTTTAATTATGGCGGAAGTTGAAGTAAAAAGTTCGAAAAATAGATAGATTTTGGCGCGCTTTTTTGTTTATATAAAAAAAAAAACAAAAAAAAAAATAGATACTTGAATTTAAGGGCTTAAAGGACAAAATAATGAACAAAATGCAAAAAAAATTATTGAAATTGAACAAATAGATTTCGAGTTATCTATCGAACCGTTTTAAAAAACTAGTTTCGTGGAAATTGAAAGTTTTTTATTTGTTGTATGGAGCGCTTAGAGATAGGTTAACGAAAACCGTTATAACTTCTGTTTTTTTTCAAATATCGATTTTAAAATGTGTATGTATATTCTTAAAACTATAAAGAACACATTAAACAAAAAAAAAATTTTTTTTTTCGAAAAATTTACACGTATATTATACCTTAAGTTGGTTTATGTCAGAACTGAGTTATCTATATTGCTATATTCCTTGAATATATCGTCACAATATATACATTGCACACGAAATCTATAGCTTCTAACGTAAACCAGTTAGTTTTCATTGAACTTCAAGTTTTCATTCAACTTATAGTGCGATTATAAACTGTGAAGTCAGATTTCTCAAAACATTAAAATCCGTCTTAATCTATCATTGTTAATTGACACAGATTATATAAGTATCCACGAAGTCCTTATTGACGATCCTTCTATGGCAAAATATACCAGGCTTCCCCACGCAAAGAGATTTTTCATTTACCGCTACTGAAAAATTACCAACTACACTTCGTTTTCGAGTTGTATTTGCTGCAAACGAATATTCAGTTGTCATCAACTTAAAAAATATCTTGTATATTATACCGGAAGCTATTTCGGTCATTATTATTATTATATTAATTATCTTACTCCCTACGTCCGTCCTTATTCTTATAAATTGCACTTATCGCACCTCTGTCGCTTTCTCCGTCCTAGTTTTAAGCAAATTACGAATATGCTTACATAGCAACAATTTGTCCAAAAAGTAATTCTGAGTTATAAGCGTTGTGTTTATACAACGAAGTGAGAAATAAACGAAGTTTTCATTTGGGAAAACAAAATTTTTCAATTGCAGCAATTTTAAAATCACTCGCATTTATGACAAACGAAATTAATTTCCTGCAACTAAATGATTTCTGTGATTGGGTCGATCATGGCTCCAATCGGAGAATTCAAGAAGAAAATAAATGATAAAGCCATAAATAACACAAATAACTCTTGGTCAAATAGAGACGACTGTGTTATCTCTCGACATCTCTGGCCTAAACTCTGGGAAAAAATGACCCAATCCCTACTTTCAATGAGTAAAAATGAAACTCGCATCTTAATAGGGGTCCTCACGGGGCATTGTTGTATAGGCACAATGGCCTCGCGACTAGGAATCCCGCACCCAGACTTCTGCAGAAGCTGTGGAGATGTCGAGGAAACAGAAACCGTCAAGCATCTACTTTGCGAGTGTCCCAATCTCCAACAACGCCGACTTCGCCATATGGGAAGCAGAGTGTACGGAGAACTGCAAGAGCTCGTGGACGTACCACTGATGGATCTTTTCAGATTTATACGGAGCACCGGTTGGTTCGACCAACCTTGCTCAAGTGACTAGGATTTTTAATCTGGTTTTACCAAATTTAGGTCCACAAACATAGGGAACCACAATGGACCATTAGGCCCCCGTGTAGGCAACATCGGGTTGCCCTTCCCTCTTAACCTAACCTAACCTAAATGATTTCTTGCAACTGTTGAAACGTTTGCAAATAACGATTTCAAGCACGAAAAACGAGCAACTGCATTGCTCTGCATTGTAGAGCAATAGGTCAGCTGTCTGAAGAGGTCCTCAAGGGTCCCATAAATATGCAAAAAAAAAAACAAATTTGAAATAACAATACCAGGAGAATGTCACAGGATTGAGAAACAATTGAGGATGTTTTTCATATGTAGGTGGCTTTCATATTCAAACCCAAAAATTTATTTGTCCGGAGATATACCTACCAAAAAAGAAAATAAAACATTTAACTCAAGATTGTTTACTATTATTAGAAGAATAGTTTTTCTTAAATTTTAATGTGATCTTTTTCATTAATATTGAAAACAAATTTGAGCTATAGGCCAAGTATGTTGGCAACAAGACAACATGAAGACAATGACGGCAATAAGCAACACGGCTCTGTATAGATCTAATCATACAGCAGACTAGACAGACTGTTTCGTTGGCCGCTACACAAATCATCAGCAGTCTTACATGACTTTTCACTGTAATCCACTCAAGCTACTTAAGGGTCTTTCTTAAATTACGTTACCAATTTAGTGGAGAAGTTTTAAAATGTACTACGATAAGTAATGATAGGGGGTTTCAGATATAGTAACGTGACAAAAAAAATTAAAATAAACTCAAAGAATTGAAATTAAACCTTCATTTAAAAACATTTTCATCCTTACATCTTCATGTTTGACCATCTAAATTGACGGTTAACTATTGACAAATGTAGTTTGTTTCTTCCATTTTGCTCGTTCTATTTCTAAGAGTCCCCAAAGTTTCCAGCTTCTTCAATTCCAGTGATTGAGAGCACTGACTCTTGGATTGAAGATGTAAATAATTCGTTTTTAAAAATTTTTCTTAAATTTATCTAGTTATGATAGCAAACATACTAAGAGCTAGTCAAGATAATAATATTTTTTAAATATTTAATATTAATATTTTGTATACGGCCTCTAATTATTTATATTGAAAACAATTTTTTCGAGCTCTAGGCCAAGCATGTTGTCAACAAGACAACATGAAGAACAAAGAAGGCAACAACCAACAACAACAACAACGGCTCTGTATAGAGCAAATCACACAGCTTGACTATACAGACTGTTTCATTGGCCGCTACACCAACTCATCAGTAGCCTTTGTATGACTTTACACTGTGATCCACTCAAGCTACTTAGGTTCTACATATACTGCCAATATGCCGAGAAAGTTACCCGGAATTTGTTTTTGGCAGAGAACGCTGGAATTTTTGTAACTGAGTTCTTATCTACTTTTTGATGCATACTGTACTAAGGTTAACAACCTAGATCGTAACATACTTTTAGGCATAGCCTTAATTCATGTGCATCTTCGAAATTCGATCACAGCGGTTTACTGCTATCAGAGCATATTGAAGTTGTTGTTATTTTTGCTGTTTAGCTCCTCCATTTTTCCACACTTTCATTTTAGGGTTCAGTTAGTTTAACTGATGGTACACCTAAGATGGCGTGGAGACCATTTTTTTGTAATGAAAGACTTTGTTGTTTTTTATGTGATAAACACACAACCAATCATTTATCTTAACATTTTTATGGGCGTGCTCTCCCAGAATATTTAATATTAATATTTTGTATACGGCCTCTAATTATTTATATTGAAAACAATTTTTTCGAGCTCTAGGCCAAGCATGTTGTCAACAAGACAAGTATGCATCAAAAAGTAGATAAGAACTCAGTTACAAAAATTCCAGCGTGCTCTGCCAAAAACAAATTCCGGGTAACTTTCTCGGCATATTGGCAGTATATGTAGAACCTAAGTAGCTTGAGTGGATCACAGTGTAAAGTCATACAAAGGCTACTGATGAGTTGGTGTAGCGGCCAATGAAACAGTCTGTATAGTCAAGCTGTGTGATTTGCTCTATACAGAGCCGTTGTTGTTGTTGTTGGTTGTTGCCTTCTTTGTTCTTCATGTTGTCTTGTTGACAACATGCTTGGCCTAGAGCTCGAAAAAATTGTTTTCAATATTTTTTAAATATATTTTTAAATCAATTCATTTTTGTTATTTCATATACTACGTTACTTTATGGGGGGGAGTAACGGAAGGTGGAGGGGGGTAAAAAGGAGTTGAAAATCTGTTACGCAATTTATGAATGACCCCTTAGGTGCTACTTATAATGCCAATTATGTCGAAAAAGTTACCCGGAAGTTTATTTGGCAGAGAGAACGCTTTTACATTAGTAACTGAGTTCTTACCTACTTTTGATGCAGCCTGTGTCAAGGTTAGCCTTGATCGTGTCATACTTTTAGGCAAAGCCTTAACTTTTGTGCGTCTTAAAATAAATTTCTGCATCTTTGGTTTTTTTCTGCGACATAACTTTTGACTGCGCCCGAGGGTTTATACATTTCATGTCAGAATTTTTTTTTTTTTCTGAAATCCAAAGCTTAGTTTGAAAATTAGTTCCTAATTTATTGATGCAAACCTCTTCATTAACACATAAATGATAAATTGCCAAGAGTTCCCTATGATACTATGTATGCACTAGGAGATATTCAGGATCAAAGATCACCGAAATCGGTCATTCGCTTATATCTCCGCTCCTCTTTGTAGGAGAGAAAATATGATCAGAATAAAATTGTAGATCAGATAATTCTCTACAAAAATGCCCTTAACAGTTTTAACATAAAACAAACAGTTTCCACGCTATGCGACTTGATATGTTTGAATAGCGCAAAGTAGAAATTTCATATTAACTTTGAGCAGAGCGGAGATAGAAACAAATGATCGATTTCGTTGATCTTTGAACCTAAATATCTTCTAGCGCATACATGACAAGTTGTTATTAATGAGTAAATGAAGAGGTTTTCATCAAAAAAATTAGCTCTTATTTTTTTTCTTTCCGAAAAAAAGTCTGACAATGACCCTTGGGCGCAGTCAAAAGTTATGTCGCAGAAAAAACCTAAAGATGCAGAAATTTATTTTTTTAAGCGTAGTTTTCAAAAATATATGAAGCCCATGAAGATTTTTGCTTCCATACATTTCGTTCCACTCTAGTGTCCGCCATTTTGAATTTCGATTTTTTACTTCAGATTCGTAATCATTGAACGCAAGAACCTATAAATATCTCTATTTCTGTGCAGATTAGGCAACAACAAAAATAGATTTTGGCCGTTTCTTTTTTATTTGAACCAAGTGGGTTCCCTTTAGAATTCTGTGTACCACGGATAAACAGATGTTTTTAATGGTGCTTCGTCACCAAAAGTCGAATTGAGTTCATCAACGCACTCTTCTTGAAAAAATTCCTCCAAAAGTTGTAAAAAATAAACACACGAAAATGTTCACATGTACGTTCCACTTGGAATGAGACTAGTTTTGCCAGAGTCCAAAATTTAAGTACCAGCCTACGTATGTTTATAGGAAAAATCTAAATTTAATTTAATTCGGTCCGTGTAAATGAGTGAATTTTTTACTGTACACTTTAAAGTAGTCCTTGGATATACAAAGGAATGTCCATTTAATATATTATGTAAGCTACTTAAAAACCTTTACTTTAAATAAAAACTTTAACTCTTGAAAATGGAATTTTTTTTTTATGACAATCTATCTTATTAAATAAATATGATTTTAAATGTCGTAAAATGGTCCTGCAGGAATTTAACGATGTTCTTATAAAAAACTGAAAGAAAAAAAAAAATCATAAAAATTCACAATACTTCCTTATTCTTTTTTTTCATAATAATTTGCTCAATTTTTCGTCGATCTCAGCATATTTATTTTTGTCATTTCCCGTTGTAAAACTTTATTATTTGGTGGGTGGTTTTGACGCTTTACTAGCCAAGTGAAGATAAAGTACTTGTATTTTTCATTATTTTGAATGCATTTAGTGTATGTTTATGACATAAATGAATGTGTGTGTGTGTGTGTTTTTCTTTTTATAACTTTTTCTTAATAACGTAACGTAGCCACAAAAAAGTTTAACATTGAAATCAAGCTGTGGTGCTTTGTAACTTTTTCAATGAACGGACATTTAGCTATACTATCTGAGAGTTACTCATAAATGTTCTATGCGTTGCTTATATTAAATAAGGAAAATTAAAATTGACTTGTTACTGCTGTGTGCAGTTTTTGTGTGAATGAGTTTATGTATGTAACTAGTTCTATGCCGTATGTCAATAGCAGTGTCCGTGTAAACTAAAGCCTGTGCATGTCAAAGTCAAAAGGACTTCACTTTAACCATATCTAATTAAATGTCTCTATATTGCTTTTATTTTATTTTTTTTTTTTTTTTTGTATATAAACCTTTCAAGCTCTCGAACTTGTCTTTGCAGCTGTGCTTCTTTGTCTATGTCTTTGTCTATATCTATGTTTCCGCTTCTATTCATCTAGTTATAAAATATTAATAAAGACTTAATTAAAAGAAACAACAAAAATTCTTTTTGACTTCCATTCTCAAGGTCGAGTACTACCCCCAACGCGAGCGACTGCGACAACCCATCGCGGCCGTTTGTAAACGCTGTTTCCTACCATTTCGACCAGCAGTTTCTTGGGGTGTCAGTGGTGGTCGTGGCTTTGGCGCTCTGGCCGGTGTGCGCAGTTTTCGAGGACGTACGCCGAACAGCTATGAAGATGAGAGTATACGCAGCAACACTTTGCCAGCCTACGATCGACGTCTTAAGGCAGCGACGACGGCCACAACTTCCATGTCATCCTGGGGTACACCACCACGTATAACCGCATTGCATCGAAGAAGTTTTCGACGACCCACAGCTATCCAGAGTTATCAATATTAAAAGAAAGAAAAACACAAAAAAACAAAAAAAAAAAAAAAAAAAATACTTATATATATACATAAAAATACAAACATAATTAAATGTATGTTGATACTAGGTACATTTGCAGATATCAAAACAACAAGAACAACAACAACAACTAGTTAACTAATTAGCAGTCAAAGTCAAAAAGTAGTGCAGACAATAAAAAGTTCTACTAATTAAAGAGGTAATTTATTTATTTATATATATATAAATATATTTGATTGTTTCTTAATCTAAAAAAGCAAACAAAAAAAAAATAAAAAAATTTACATAGCAGTGTTGAAACATAAGAATGTAATATATATATTCCTACAAAAACCAATATATATCAGCTTGAAACAAACCATATCACATGAAAACCTAAACAAACTGCATATCCAAGAAATCCTGAATAGAGCAACCCAGTCGCTTGAAAAAATTGTATAAGTTATATGGCTGAAGTAGTGGAACGATGTATGGTGATGGTGATCAGAGCAAAACACAATGATTTCCTTCAAAGCCATTTTGAAACTTTATGATTTTTTTGTTTTTAAATTTTTCAATTTTTATTTTTTTATTTTATCAATCAATATGATTGTTTTTAACTATTTAATGTACACTATTGAACTATTTTATCAGCTCAAATATTATAAATTATATTTTTTGAATGCGTAAGAATAGTACCAGAACAATTTTGTACACATTAATGAAAAAATTTTTCAATAAATTTTTATTCCATTTATACTAATTTATTGAATTAAAGAGTAGTATAGGGGAATGGTATAGATGGATTCTTAATCTACAAAGTGGTATTCGTAGTTGACCTCTTGATACAAAAAATGATAAAAACAAGTGGAGAAATTCATTACCGTGTTGATTTTCGTGATTTTGGTGGGGAGTTGTGAACCATGAGGAAAAATGGAAGAGAATGGCATATTTTTCTGATTTATCTTATTAAAGTTAAAGAAAATGAAAATTTAGATATTTCTGCATCAAATGATATATCAAAAAATTAGTCTGATTCAGGGGCGGATCCACTTAAGGGCTTTTTGGGCTGCAGCCCAGAGCCCCGTGGCTACAAAAGGCCCCTCAGTCCCCATTGAAATTGTATTAAAATTATATTAAATGTATTATGAATACTCGTTTCGAGGATAAGTGTATCCTACATTAAAATTAGTAGTCATACTGGCTTACATTTATTTAATATTCTACAAGACATGTTAGAAACAAATGGACTACTACTGGATAGTTGTATTGGCAGTCCTATAACAACGCAGGTAATATGGCCGGGCACTACAATGCTGTAAAAGTACTTCTAAAAAAAAATAAATTCGCGGGTTTTGTACCGTATGCTGCGCATTCCCTTAACCTAGTTGGCTAAGAATCTGATTAGGTTGCAATCGAAATTGAGATCTTTTTTGGAGTAAGGCACAAAATATACGTTTTATTTTCTGCTTCAACCCATAGATGGGAACTGTTAAATCGTGAAATAAAACTAAAATTGGCGTTAAAAATTTTAAGCACGTTTAAGTTTAAGTTGGTTTTGTCACTATGATGCTTTCAAAGCTTTAAAAGATAATTATGATGACTGTGAGAGAATTTTCAGAAGTTTTAGCGAAAATGAGGACGAAAGAGTTGATTTTCGAAATTTAGCACGACATTTATTTCATAAACTGCCGAAACACGAAACTGCAATTTTGATTATTTTTTGGGAAGAAATTTTAGAGAGATTTAATTTAGTTAATAAAAAAATCCAGAAACCTTACTTAGATGTTTGTGACGACAACAAGTTAATTGTGTCATAAGAAGAAGCCAAGTCTATGAGACTTTTATTATGAGAAAAAATTAAAATTTTCAATGGGCTTACAATTGGATGGAAATATGGAAACATAGATCTGAAAAGCGTAAGTAATATTATTAATTATTATCCAGATGACGTAGACGAACATTTAGTGAATGAGTGCCTTCAGCTTAAATCTTACTACCTACAGTCTAAGCCAGATTATTAAACCTCTTGCAGTGAAATGTTTATGATAATTAATGAAAAGAAACTTGAAGAATAGGCCCATAATTATAGTAATATATTGCCCCACAAATTCCCGATCCGCACTTGGTCTGATTCGAAATGAACACAGGTGCAATTGTCGGTTTTCATGTTGGCGCACTTCAAGTGCACAGCTCGATCGAATACATTGCAATATATTGCTTTGTTTCGGTTCAAATTTTTCGGCATTGTGCCCGAAAAATTTAACGAAACAATCAAATTCTGCATAAATAAATCGAAATACTCATGAAATATGTCTATTGCAGTTAAAAAGTATCTTTACTTGTCAAAAAATGTCTGGTTCACAACTCCCCTCTAATGATGGTTAGACAAGTCTACATATCGGACATTTGCAAAATGGCTGCATCGCATCGGCACACTGAAAGTTTGTACAAAATTTCTTTTCGGCGTAGAAAGCCATTTACTCAAGGAATGTTTTGCACTAGCTCACCTTTGGAATCGGCTGCAAAATGGGACTGCAAATATTTCGAACACAAATGAGTAAAAAAACTTTTAGTGTTATTTTTTTAATATAGTGTAATGTTTTTTACGAACACACTAAGAACGCATGTTGATGCGACGAGTGCCAATGATATGCCAAGAGAGACATACATATGACAGTCTTTGGAACATTTCTACCATTCACAGCATTGCAGATATTGCCCTGGTAAACAACTCCCCACTATCTCCGGCTAAATACACAATAGCCAGAAAGCTGTTGATATATATTATTTTCCATATTTTTTTTTATTTTTTTTTTTTTGTAATTTTTACTTTTTTACTATGAATATAAAGCCGTGAACACATAAATAGCATAAAAATGTTGTTGGCTGTGTCGGTGACAAACTTGTAAGTCTTCAGGTAGGTTTTTCTTCATGCTTGTCCTTATACTTGTCTTTATCCTTTCCTTTGTTCCCAAAGTTATCCCCATCCTTTCCTTAATCCTAATAATTGTTCAACTTGATGTCGAAACTCTTGATTTAATCCATGTCCCAATCTGATTTAATCTGATCAAGAATTAATATAGTTTTCCATACTGGCTACGCCTACTTCTGCATGTTACAAAAGTTTTCACAAAGTTAATATAGACCTGCTTGTTCAATTGTAGGGTATAAATAGAAATACAAAAATCATGAAATTTGTGTGGGAGCCCTCCCTGAGGCCCCCTTTCTTCGACACAAGGCCGGTATCAGTTATACTTTAAAAGGTCTATAGGTTTCTTCATTCAGATTAGAGCAGTTACAGAACTTACACATATGAATATAAATAAGATAAGCTAAGCTAACGGTTTTGTCGAAAGATCTACTTACCTCTAACGCAACTATTTCTTTAAAATCAGCTTTTCAAAATTCTTTTTGTTAGTTTCCTTGTTAGACTATTTTGTGTCCTTCATCCTATTTTTCAAAACAATACATATTAATTTCCATTGATTTATGTATAAAAGCTCGTCTTACGACGGGTTGTAACTATTTAGAGTTAAAAATACGACAAACAATTTGTCCGACTTACGCACATTACTTTGCAAAAATAAAATTTCTGTGTATACTTTCGGGGTGAAAATTTAAAAAGGCACTGTAATAGCAAGAAATAATTACAGTTTGAGATATAAGGTGTAGACATAGGCGCCGGGAACTCATTTCAACTGGGGGGCAGAACTTTTTCTCGCAATTAGAGAATTTGTATTTACTAAAACTTTTTTTATTATATTAAAAATGTCATTATGAAGAAAAAAAAAAACATATTAATTATATATTACAAAAAGATTGATATAAAAATAAGTTGACACAAGTATAGCAAAGGAGGCAATCTCCAGTAGCCAGTTATATATGCAAAACCACTCATGCTGACACTTCCTGCCACTACTTGAGAGAAATGGAAAAGCTTTTGCAAGCCTGTTTGCCACATTAATGTTTGGAATCTCGTTCAAAATCTTTTTTAATTCCTTGTCCGCTGTCCGTTTTACAAAAGCTGCGCCAATTTCCCCTGAACTTTTATTTCTTCCACCAAATAAAATCGCCAATTTTTCTTTGTGTCATTTTCTGTATTAAAATAATTTGAAATTTTAAATTAGTATTAAATACTAGAGCCCTGCATGAGTATGCTTTTTGCCTACTCAGATACAATCGTTTGCTGACGGATAAAAAGCTTGCACTGACCTTTTTTCCAAAGCTCTCGTATGTAAACATACTTTCACTCTATTTTATGCGAGAGTAACAATACACTGCTGAACTTATAACAGCAAGACCAGCTTCTTGCAATAAAAAGTAACGCAACCACTAGATACACTGAATAGTGGGTTTCAGACAATACTACATGTCTATCGGACAAAATAACGGCATTTTCTAGCCGAGCGTTCAGACATACTACATGTTGGAAAGACATCATTATTTTGCAGCGCTCAAAGCGAACACATCATTTTAATGGCACAACAATTGCTTGCTGCTCTAATTATTGATGAAGTATTGAAGGAAAAGAAGGAGATGAAAAAACTAAAAAAAAGCAAAAAAAAAAGGATTTGGGTTAAGGAGTGGAGAAAAGAAAAGCTAATTTATTTAAATACATTTTTTTTGTTTGCTTTGCGTAGCTGTTCACTCCTCGACGATTTTTGCAGAATGAAAAATGCAACGAGTCCGATGAACGTGTGTTCAAACAATACTACATGTCGGATGGACCGGCAGAAAAATCAAAATCATTTGATTTTCGTACTACATGTCCGATGGACATGTAGTTTTAGCTTTCACACATCGGACATGTCATCGGACACGCAATGTCCATCGGACATGTAGTATTGTCTGAAACCCCCTAATATGAATTCACATACACTGAATATTTTGCGCATTATTTTGTTATGAGCAAACATTTTTTTGTTTTGCGAGTGACTTTCAATGAGATGCAAACAATATATTCGTAGACATCCTTTTTTTCATTGTTTTCTAGTACGATTAGTGAAGTATTATAGAAATAAGACCTTTTGAACAGTTTTTCAAGAATTAATTGTTTTTATTAGAGTTTGCGATTCGTTTTCCAAAAATTATTATTATAAATTCACAGCAGGAAACTTAAAAATATATTTTAATGACAATATTAAATTATTGTTCAAGTCTAAATTTAATGAATAAAGTTATAATTAATGTAATGAATAAAAAGTATAGTACTGAAAAAAAAAATGAAAAAAACAAGTTCATTTAAAAAAAAAACAAGTCGACTGTCCTACTAACAATACCGGTTTGGTTAAACGCTAAGCATCAATAAACTACAGAACAGAAACAAAAATAACGCAAAGCTTTCATAGTTCAGATCAGTGCTTGCAGTGTATGTGAGGGCATGAAACAATAAAAAGGTAGGGTAAGGAGCTTTGACAAGACCTACTGCTTATGTCAAAAAGCATTTTAGCGATACCACTTTTCTGTATATTTCATGAATGTGGGATAAACACATAGAAAAGGAATTTAATATAGGGTAAATAAGAAAAATTTGAATCAATGTGTCTATAATTGAAACTACGAATTTTGTAGTTATTTTATAGCTTTATTTTCACTAATTTAATATTGTCCATAACTTTTTGATTATTTTTGTTTTCTTTATTTTTTTTTTTAAAAAATTTTATTCTAATCTGCATACGATATCTTATAAAAAACTTTTTAAGTCTTCTTAAGATAGTGGAACTGTTGAAGATAAATCAACTTCTTTTTAAAAGTTCCTCATTTATCAATATTTTCAGCAATACATTGTATATAAAACGCTTACCTACGGAAACCATGAAACATGGATTTGTCATGGGATTTTTTCTAAAGATATGGTAGCACAGTATTTTATGGTTTTGACATTAGCAGTAGGTCTTGTCAAAGCTCCTTACCCTACCTTCTTATTGTAACATGTGTGAGGGTATGTTATGCGAGTACACCGAATAAAAACAAAAATAACGCAAACCTCTCAAAGTTCAGATCAGTGCTTACAGTGTTTGTGAGAGAACAGATAAGGTATTTATAAGCAGTGAAGCTCGTACGCAGATTTGCTCTTCACTACACGACCTGTTGTTTAACTTTTATTCAGTTACAGTGTACTCTTTAGCAGTGAAGCAGAGTGTATTCGCTTTGCGATTATACTCATGCAGGGCTCTATTAAATACACTGCATTTCGTTCACAACGGCTGCCCCCTCCCCCATGCTTTCTGCGTCCCTGGGTGTGGAGTTTGTCTTTTATGTATTCATTATATTTTAAGTGGCAAATTGCTATAATATATCAGATTGTAGAATTTTTTATTAGTGAAGTGAGTGCGAGCATATTGTAAATATATGTTATAGGTGTTCGATTTTTTTATATAGCATTTATGCAAAAGTTTAGCATATGCTAAACTAATTGAGTATAATTTATTGTTATGATAGCAAATGTTGCAAATATATTTTACTTTTGCTATGATGCAAGACTATTTGCACCGTTATATTTGTTATATCAAGTATTTTTTTTTTTTTTGACATTATAGAATTTTTAACAAGACAAGAAATTTACTAAAATGAAAAATATAATTTTATAAGATATGATATGATATCATAAGGATATGACTCAGAATCAAAAGAATTGACGCTGCATATTTTTGAAAAAAAAATATCATTCAAAATCCACATCGTGGATTAAAACTACACAAAATATTACAAATTTATCAAATATACACAAGTTGTACCAAAAACAACATATCATAAACAATCTTAACCCTATAACCCGCAAGGTTGAACTAATGGGAAATTATTTTTTCTCAATAGTTCAACCTTAGTTCAAAATATTTTTCTTATGGTAAATGTTGGTATCGAGAACATGAATCTTATGTCTGCTGGTCATTTTATTTAACAGTATAGCCGTAAAGTGAAAAAAGTTCGATGTTTTTTTTTTAAAAATGACTGATAGTTTAATCCTATTCATGTCACGCTATTTGAATAACGTAAACTTTCACGGTGTGACTTAGAGACACTAATACAAAGAACATAATTATTTTATTGAAAAAAATAAAGTTTAATACAAAATATCGTTCATGGAGAATTAATTTCTTTTATTAAAAAGAAAAATTAAATTATTTATTATTAATGTGGAAATTGTTAGTAAACCATTTATTTGTACATTTAAGGCAAACTACACTTTTCAGTGAATGCTCGTTACTCATGGATTTCTGACTATTACCACGGAATTGCTTCGAAAATCGTCCTTTTTTATAAGAGGAACAGTTAAGTTGACGTCTCTTCTTTGATTATACTGTCGATGCATTCTAAGATGGGTTTCATGATGAGTTTTTCATTATCACGTCTTTTGCAGATACCAGTGTCTTAGAGGCACTACGTGACAGTTCATGTTATTTTTTAATATTTTGTGTAATAGGAAAATATTATAAAAACAAAAAAAATTTTAATTGTATATTACAGAAACAGAATGACCAATAATAAAATACATTTAATACTTATTTTGCTTTAAAACCAGTTTTAAATCATTTATATTGGTTTGAAATTGAATAGTGATCCAAAGACCCAGCCTGACATGAATAGGGTTAAACAAAAAATATATTTCCTATCAAAAATTTTATATAATATAAGATATTTATCTTACATATTTTTTATTTTAAAAAAATCACCAATATTGAATTCTTTAGAGTACATATTTTTTCTATTTTCTTTATTTTGAAATACACGCAATAATTTTTCACAAAAAACACTAAAAATCAACATTTAAAAAGGAAACCATAAACTTTGAACAAGGAAGCTCACATTTTATCATTGATTTGTTATATTGTTGGACTTAACCCTTGAGTACTGTTGTTGGTCTGTGGGACCACATCCAAATATTTAAAGTTTATTTTTTGTCTATTTCGACCTTAACCCCTAGGTAATGTTGTTGGCCTTTGGGACCACATCTAAATATTTAAAGTCTATTTTCTGTTTTTTTTTTATCAATTGAAAAATTTAATAATATTAGTTCATCCTGGCATTAACAATTGTGTTTCTTTTTTTTATTGCTAAGTTAAATTATTAGCTTAAGCTTTAAAAACATATATGAATGAAAAAATATTTATATTAAGTTTTATTAAACAACAAAATGCTCGAGGTTCAATAGATCAACAGCAGTATTTGCACATTTTTTTTTCTACAGCACTTAAGGATTTTTAAATTGACGATGAAGAGATGAAAATGTCGTAATAAATACATTCAGTAAACCGATGGAAGTCTCAGAGCAGCCATTAACATTAGAGGGTTAATGTTAATTTTTTATTAGTATTATACATATATTAACATATTGTACAAGGTGACCCTCTTTGGCTGACCACAAAGAGGGTAAATTATATTTTTGATCAATATTATATTCAAATATATTGCACAGGGTGGCCCACGAAAGGCTGACAATGGGTTCAAAGTTGCGCTAGCAGTGTGTGCAGGGTTCCGTCCTGTTGGAACCATACTTTCTCATTATCTTACACCTCTGGGCATAAATAAAAACTTTTCAAGCATTCTTCTATATAGGACCTCGTTGATTATTTATGAGTGACCATCCTTTTCAAAGAAATAGGGCCCATATACTCTTTCAGAGCAATATAAGGCCCCAAACATTGCTTTTTTGGGCATGTAATTGATGTTCAAGCAATTCCTTGCGATTTCTATTACCCCAAAACTTAAAGTTTTGTTTGTTGACGTAACCGTTCAAATGAAAATGAAAACCCGTCGTGCAAAAAGTTATTGTTTTCTCTGGCTAGTTGATGAAACGGAATTGCAAACTGCAGACGCTGCTGAGAATCTTGGGGAGAATCTCTAAGGAATGCTCTATGATAAAAAAAGGAATAAAACATTTAAAATTAACAAGTTATGACATTTTCAAATCAGTCAGTCTTTCATGGGACACATGTGGCTCACATGTGCCATAAGTTCTGTAACAAAGAAAATATTATGTAAAAAATTAAGAACGAGTTTTTAAATTCTTTTGCAATTTCTGTTTTTTAATTTAAAGATAATATTTCTAAGAATACAAAAAATTATTCAAAATTATTGTCTTTTGCTTTGATGCAGGCTCTTAGACGGTCTAGCTATTGGGTTATAGCGGCAAGTATGGTTTCCATTCGTATTGGTGACGCTGCTGCAATAAGCGCTTGCTGGAGACTTTCGAAATTTCGGTGGCGAACTTTGCAAGCCATACCCTCTAGCTTCGACCATAATTTGTAATCAAGAGGATTTAAGTCTGGGCTTCCTGAGAGCCATTCTTCAGCAGAAATAAAAGCTAGCATATTCCGGCGCAACCACTTTTGCGTTGTTTTAGATCAGTGGTGCACAGCGTTGGCAGACCTTACAATACAAGCGCAAAATTTTTGTTTTAGTATATGTGTGCTAGCAGAATACTGAAAAAAATACTTTTGCAAATTCTTTTACACTCATTAAGTAAAATGAGAGGATAAAGTGTTTTTGAGTGATAGATTAACGCTCACAAATAAGGGTTAAAATAAAAAAATAAATAAATTCCCATTCAGATCGAAACATCTTTAATTCATTCATATATTGTGGTATGTACAGCATTTTACAAAATTATTTGCGCATGAGATGCTTGCTCCACGAAGTGCAAACGCAAACTGATTCTCTGCTAGCGTTGCAGAAGTTCGGTACCTTCGCACACACGACTTGTATGTGAAAGCCGAGTGGCTCCGTAAGCATCTCGTGTGCATCACTGTTTTAGATTAATGAGCTGGTGCGGAGTCTTGTTGAAAGACCCAGTGTTCTTCATTGAAGAGTTCAAATGTTAAATTTTGAACAAACCCTTCCAAGACATTTTGTTGGTACACTTTCGCTCCAGTTTTTACACCTTTTTCAAAAAATGCAGGGATGTGACACCTTTGCACGATACTCCCTAGAGTACTAGAGTCTAGGGATCTAGAGTACTCCCTAGATTACTCTCTGATCCTTAGATACTGTATTATTTGCTTCCTTGTATGTTCTAGCATAGACTTTGTCATTTTGTTTTTTAAAAACTTCCTCCACCGTAAAAAATTTTTCAACAGTATAAAGGATAAGGATAGGATTATGGCCATTACCTTGCATGCAACTGCAACAGCTTCTTGCATCCTTCCACTCTTACTTGTTGTAACGGTGGAGTTTGTTTTAACCAGTGCTTCTTCGAAAAGATTTCATATGAAGGTCATCACGGATTAGTCGGGACATGGATCTGGTAGACATGTTCATCTCTCTAACCATAATTTTCTGTTTCCTTAAGGGATTTCGGCGAATTCGCTCACGTACTGCTTTTATGGCTCCAGTTGTACGAATAACTCGCGGACGTCCACTTCTGGCCCTGTCCTCTACTTGAGATGATTCTAAAAAACGATTTATGGTACGATACACAAACATTCTTGATATGTCGAGTTTTTTTAACAACGTGAATATCTGACTCGCACTATTTCCACACTTGTGTAGCGCAATTACAGCGATACGATTTTCTTTTTCGCCCCAAACCATACTAACGCGGTGAAATTCTAAAACAAACTGTCATAAATTAAACTTGCAATAAAATATTTTAATAACAAAAATTATAACGGGACTTGCTAATTTCAAATTTCAATGCCTTCTGTTTTGAAAGTCTTGTAACAGACCTTTTGGCACCACTGGGTATATTGCTCTCTAGTCTTATATGTTTTTAATTTTTTCGAAAATAGTTCAAAAAAGTTTTTTTTTTTATCTAATGTTCATATTTATGCTTTGTAAAATTATTATAATGTTTTTTTTTTCCAAAAAAAAAAAACAAAACAGAAATATATCACTTAACATTGTTCTGCTGCTTCAAAATAAATCCTCAAATATTAATTTTGTGTCTTTAAATTAACACAAATAATCAACACAACTTGACAATAGTTCTAATAACATAATGACAATAATATTGAAAAATAAATATAAAATAAATAAAAATACAAAAAACAAAAAAAAAAAAAAACCAAATTTACAAGAATTTAAAGAAAAAAAAAACATTCAAACACCCTTTATCAACCAAAATATTCCATGCGATAGGTAAAAGTAGAACAAGAAATGTTAAAAGTATCTATATGCATACATATATATACAATATATATACATCGAGTTTATCTCACAACTGTTACCATCTAATTTAGTTAAATTAATTATATGCTCAATTATTTATTAGATTTAAAATAAAACTTTGATTTTATATACTTGAAAAAATTTACAAGTTACAATTAAAAAGAATTTATTAAAAAAAAAAAATATAAAAAATATATGGGAAAAAACACTGCGAAAAGGACAATAACTAACTTTGCACAAAAAAAAGCAAAAGAACAAAAAGTAAAAAGGTAAAGATATATTTATACATGCAACACATAAAAATTAACAACTTTAATTTTATTAAATATGTAAAAGAAAAAACGAAAAAGAAAAAAAAAACAAGAAAATGAGACAGTTTTGAAAAAGAAAAATGGTACATATGACAATAAATTTGCTTTTAAATTAAACCAACCAACTTTTGTAACTTATGACAATAAAAATTATAACAGTTTATATAAAGTTGCCAATAAAAAAAATAAAAAAATTTTAAAAAAAAAAATTAAAAATAAAAAAATAAATTTTGCAACACTTACTCCTGTCAGTAATTGATGAATATTTTCTGCATGGAATTTGGAATATATTTAAAAATTTGCATAAAGTTAGTCTTAGTTTATTTATATATGTGTAAAAATAATAACTTTATGTGTATGAGTTATAAGGGGGAAAAAACAAAAAAACATTACAAACAAAACTCTAGCCAAATGGGGCATAATTATGGAAACTATTGAACATAACTTTAAAACAAAAAATTTACCAAATTATATACATACATACATTCCCACATATATAGAAATTCAAGAAAAGTCTTTTGTAATTGTAAGTCTGATGTCGTCAATATATCAATATATACTTATTTCTTTTTTTAAATTAATTAATATATGTATGTAAAAAACTTTACTTTTTAACTTGTTTTATATTCTAAGATTTTATGAAGTATTAATTTATGTTTGTATCTTGTATCAGTTTACTTACAAACTTTTTCTCAGTATTATATCGAATTGAATAAATAATTCAATATCATGTTTATTGAACTTGTTGAATGCTATGAGTTCAATGAGTTTGAAAATACGTTTAATTCAAATACAATAAAATTCTTAAATAAAATATTAAAAAAAAAAAAATTACGCTACTCTCTTCACTAATGGTGTGTGTTTCATTATTTGAATTGAAATCAAAATTCAACAGGTTATCAGCGCAGAGCAGAATAACTTGGCTTACGAGGGCGATTTGATAAGTAAGTAATTTTTTGAATAAAAGGTATTTTTTTTTTTCGGCAAAAAGGCATTTTATGATTTTATTTCGCAACATAGCCTTCTTTTTTTTCCTTCCAAATAATAGGCTTTATCAAGGTCCTCTTTTAGTGATGATCTCTTCATTCGATCCAAATATCTTACCACTGAGTCAATTTTTCAGGTTTGGAAATAGGAAATAGTCACAAGTCTCTTAGTCTGGAGAATTTGGTGGATGAGGAAGCAGGTCGTTGCCGGACTACAGACGTGTGCATCGCACAGTAGACTGAGTCCATAAAGAAATTGGTCAAAAATATGGAAGGAGTGCTCCTATGACAATAAAATTTGTAATGCTTGGTAAGTTTAAGCTACTAAAGAAAATTTTCAAAAATAATTTCAATCGGTCACTCCCTAGCGGTACATCTCCTGGACCTATATTAATTTATTACATGATTTAGTATGAGAGGTACATGCAAAAATGTACCGATCTTAACGTAATTCGGTCAGAATACTAGAAAAATTATGTCATTTATGTGTACTGGAAATGCCCAAAATCGGGTTGAACCTAGAGGTACCCCCTTGAACCTATATTAATAATTTACATGATTTTATATCGAAGGTAATATATATATATTAACCTTCCGAGATTTTAACGAAACTCGGTCAGAATTCTAAAAAATATTTTAATAGATGTGTACAAAAATGGTCAAAATCAGTTACATCCTGGTGCTATTTAACCTTAGACCTAAATTAATTTTATTCATGTATTTAAATAAAAAAAAAAAAATAAATAACTGGCTATTTCAGCCCTTGAAAGGACTTTGACCTAGCTTCTGATGATCAATTGTGTTGTGCGTGTTATTAAGTTTGTACACAATTGACCGAGAAATGGACCTACAGGCTTAACGCCGACTCCGAACGGCGATGAACGAAATGTTCTATTTCTCAAGAAGCTTTACATGGCATTTTGATTACTCTCTGAGGTTTGCCATTGTCTGCAGAGAGGTGGCAGACGTACAGAAAAATTATTTTAATTCAAATATTTATACATAGCGGCCACGCACTTTAACCAACTACGCCACGGACGCCACTTATCTTGGTGTAGGGCGTAAATAAATCACACCTGGAATCAAGGAAATAACACCCAAAAAATTAATTTATTGCGTATTAATTCATTGAGCCTTCGACAATTTACTTTTGAATTTCTTACTTTTTATTTTTTCTTTTTACTTTTTACTTTTTACTTTTTACTTTTTACTTTTTACTTTTTACTCTTTACTTTTTACTTTTACTTTTTACTTTTTACTTTTTACTTTTTACTTTTTACTTTTTACTTTTTACTTTTTACTTTTTACTTTTTTACTTTTTACTTTTTACTTTTTACTTTTTACTTTTTACTTTTTACTTTTTACTTTTTACTTTTTACTTTTTACTTTTTACTTTTTACTTTTTACTTTTTACTTTTTACTTTTTACTTTCTACTTTTTACTTTTTACTTTTTACTTTTTATTTTTTACTTTTTACTTTTTACTTTTTACTTTTTACTTTTGACTTTTTACTTTTTACTTTTAACTTCTTACTTTTTACTTTTTTTTTACTTTTTACATTTAACTTTTTACTTTTTTAACTTTTACTTTTTACTTTTTACTTTTTATTTTACTTTTTACTTTTTAATTTTTACTTTTTACTTTTTACTTTTTACTTTTTACTTTTCACTTTTTACTTTTTACTTTTTACTTTTTACTTTTTACTTTTTACTTTTTACTTTTTACTTTTTACTTTTTACTTTTTACTTTTTACTTTTTACTTTTTACTTTTTACTTTTTACTTTTTACTTTTTACTTTTTACTTTTTACTTTTAACTTTTTACTTTTTACTTTTAACTTCTTACTTTTTACTTTTTATTTTTTACTTTTTACATTTAACTTTTTACATTTTTACTTTTTACTTTTTACTTTTTACTTTTTACTTTTTACTTTTTACTTTTTACTTTTTACTTTGTACTTTTTATTTTTTACTTTTAAATTTTTACTTTTTACTCTTTACTTTTTACTTTTTACTTTTTACTTTTTACTTTTAACTTCTTACTTTTTACTTTTTATTTTTTACTTTTTACATTTAACTTTTTACTTTTTTACTTTTTGCTTTTTACTTTTTATTTTACTTTTTACTTTTAACTTTTTAATTTTTACTTTTTACTTTTTACTTTTTACTTTTTGCTTTTTACTTTTTCTTTTCACGTTTTTTTTTATTTTTTACTTTTTCCTTTTTACTTTTAACTTTTTACTCTTTACTTTTTACTTTTTACTTTTTACTTTTTACTTTTTACTTTTTACTTTTTACTTTATACTTTTTACTTTTTACTTTTAACTTTTTACTTTTTACTTTTTACTTTTTACTTTTTACTTTTTAATTTTTACTTTTTACTTTTTACTTTTTCTTCTTTTTTTTCACTTTTTATTTTTAATTTTTACTTTTTACTTTTTACTTTTAACTATTTAATTTTTACTTTTTACCTTTTACTTTTTACTTCTTACTTTTACTTTTTACTGCGAACTTTTTACTTTTTCACTTTTTCCACTTTTCACTTTTTTTTAATTTATACTTCCTTCCCATAACCCAACGGGCAGAAATCGAAGTGCTTCCAACAAAACTGCTCAAAGAGCACTCTTTTCTGAGCTTTTCTTGTGTGAAAATAGGAAAAGAAGAAGAAAAAGTACAACTGCTCCTGCTACTCTATGCTAAGGAGAAGCTTCGAAGCACTAAAGAAGAAAAACAAAATAAAAATAAATAGAACGAACAATTGAGTGCTATACTTTCGATGCAGTTCGGAGCACAAACGGAGCACAGTATTGAGAGCTATACTTTCACTGTAGTTTGAAGCACGAATGGAGCAGTAGTGCTCCCTTCCAATGACATGTTATGTTAAAATTACAATGTAGATAGGAATATAGACGGAGCGCTTCGTATTGCAAAAGGAGCGCTCGTAAAGCCCTTAAAGAGTGGTCCAAAGCCCGCTGGGTACATACTTCTTTTTACATTCCTGGTTCTTACTGTTTACTTTTCACTTAACTTTACTTTTACCTTAAGTAAGATTCTATTGCCAACGGAACGAAAATTCTACTATCTACTGAAAAAGAGAAGTCGTAGGAACTTTTTTGAGTTCTGTCGACTCTTGGTCCAATTAGCTATAATTTTATGAACTCAAACTTGTGCTTAAAGAAGTAATTTAATTTGATTGTATATCTCATCGATAATATATCTCAGATATTGGACTGAGAAGAAAATTATGTTTAAAAAATAGTTTACATATATTATCCCTAACATCTCTTACTTCAATATTTTTCTGATATTTTACAGAAGAGTTTTTTTTTATTTTTATTCTGAAGAGTTATTCTGTTTAAACCAGACTTTTGCATCTTTGGACCTTGAATGGCAAGGTTTGGCGATTAGAACGTAACACCCCCAAGGTCAGAAATTCCAACAACCCACACTAAGAAAAAAAAATATAGCTCGATTAACAGTGAAAACTGTTGAATTCCATCCAACAGACGAGTTTCTTCATTTAAAAGTCTGAAATGTTAACTTTACAGTGTGTTGATTAAGTAAAACAATTATTTTACCAACTGTTCAGACCATGGTATAATAATACAAGGTAGCATTGACAACTGTTTACATTCTCTTCTACAAGAAAACATCTCCTGTCAAAAACAGCTATACATCTGCAGCTAAGGTTGTTTTTTTTTCATTTCAACGTTTTCAACATTGTTTCTGTTTTCAATGTGTTTTCAATGGCTGATTCTGAACGCTCTCTTATTGAGTATATTTTTTGACAGGAGTTGTTTTCCCAAGCAACTGTCAATACTACCTTGTATTATTATACCATGGTTCAGACTGTAATTTAAAAAACTCGACTGTTCTATGGGATTAAACCGTTTCACTGTTAATTTTTTTTTGTGTGCATTTAAAAATAATTTTTACCCTACCTTTTCCTAGTCAAAATTCCACACTGACTGGCTTATCACGCAAATTTCATCGTTTCATTTTTTTTCCATCTCAGCAAAACAGAGGATTTCTTGGTGAATTTTTTATTTCGCATTGAATTTGCATGAAACTTATTCTCTTATATATATCGTATGTTATACATTGCTTAAGTTTTTACTTTCAACTATAAAATCTATGCAATAAACTTATAAATAAACTTAAATTTAATTACCTACAAATTTATTAATGATGTTTATATATTTTATGGTCAATGTCAGTAGAACTATAAACTTAGGTTTAATCAAGCAGTTAAATTGGCTTGAAAATACTTTACACTGAAATTAAAAACGCAACCTTGAAGTGGCAACAGTAGAAAAATCAAGGTAGTAAGTGATTAAATACTTAATTAATATATAATAAATATTTTCCGTTAAATGTTTGAGGAGGTTCAATAAAAATAAAATACATTTTTTTTTTTAATGTAAATATACTGCACTGGTTGGCAAAAAGTTGTACTTTACGCCGTTGACTCACGACCAGTACTTGGCCTGGCCCTGCGAGGGTAACGTATGATTGTAGGCCGCTGCAGCCGCTGCAGCAGAATTTAACTGATTACTGTGGGCAGCGGCGCTAGAGTAATCGTTGAGTGAATGTTGAGCGGCGGAAGCATGTACGTGATGATGTGCCGCTGCAGCGTTGTAGTTGGCTGCAGCGGCTGCCGACTGATTGAGATGGTAGGCTGCTTGAGACCAGTTGCTGGGTGTCTCCAGCTTCGAGTAGTTCTCGGAGAGATGCAATGAAGGTGAGATCTTGGTGACGCTTTCGGCGGTCAGTTTGGAGAAGTCGTCTATGCTGAGCTTGGAATAGTCTGTTTGAAGTAGGAAGTAGAAAAACAATTAAAAATTAATGGGCAAATTATATTTTATGATGAAGTGTGTTATTTTTATGATCACTGCTTACCTTGATGATAATAGTTCTGACCGCTAAAGTGTCCATGCTGGAAATGACCGCCTGGAAAGCCGTGTTGTGCCGACTGCGCTGCCATCAGATCATAGCCACTCATCTGATGATGTGGATGATGCGCTGCTGCCGCTGCTGCTGCTGCAGCTGCATGGGCATGGTGATCGTTGAGTCCGCCACTAGCTGTGCTGCCTGCCGCTGGACTATAGCCAGCCATGGAACCAACAGCAAGACTGCCAAAGCCAAGTGGTGCTGAGGCTGATGAAACACCGCCGCCAGGACCTGCAACGGAGGAGCCATTCATGGGCGATAAACCCGAACCAGAACCGCCCGAATGTTTGCGCAGGCGTGCACGTCGATTACTAAACCACACTTGTATGCGTGCTTCCGTTAAGCCGGTTGTTTGTGCAAGCTCCTCACGCGTGTAAACATCCGGGTACTGAGTGCGACTGAAGGCTCTCTCGAGTGCTTCCAGCTGTTCTGCAGTGAAAGTGGTGCGTGAGCGTCTTTGTTTGCGTTTCAATGGTATTCCCGGCTCTGATTCTGTATCACTGATGTCCGAATCGCGACCTTAAAAATACAAGAATAATATTTTAACAATTTTGTAGGTTAAATTTGAAAATTTCTTATTAATTTAAACCAGGAATTGAAGCGATAATGATTCGGTGCACATGCAACTATTCAGCTTTGAACACGATCGACTTGTGTTTATGCATTTCTTTAAAGTCTGTACAAGAGTTCGCAAGTCCTAAAGTGCACAACATAGGTTTATACCTACGGTAAAAGTGCTGAACTTGGCGGCCTCTGTAGTCGAGTAGGTAGCGTGCTCGACTGCTACCTCAGATGTCCCCGCTTAAAACATTCTACACATGTTTCACTTGATTGCGGCTTCCATTCCACTAATCGATCACCCCATTTTCGAACCAAGACTGAATAGGTATTACACCTCAATCCTTCGTTCAAAGCTAAAAATAAATCGTGCAATAATGTGAAACGTAGTGTTTGTAACGTAGCCAGTTTAAAAATAATGCTATTTTCGAAGTTTTTTAAAAATGTTTGAAGTAAAAATTCTTTAGCCGCTATGAGGAGTAAAACTGATGAATCAGTTCGCCGATGAAACACTTCGCCATGAAACGCTTCGGCGTGTTTTTAACATAATGTTACGCAAAATTAGATAATTATAATATAGTATGGACACAGTAGCTTTTCAACTGCATGGTTCATACATCGAGTAATAATAATATTGCCAAAAACATTCGAAGCATATTGACTATGTCTTTGATATTCGTATTGAAAACTTCAACTTTAAACAAAAAGACAAACACTGACGGCTGTTAAGTAACAGAGCTGTAATGTTCAACATTTTACAGTATATTTCAAACTTTTGAGAGTAACCAAAGAGTACACAGAGTATATTTCTATTGCATTTATTTTCCTTACACCTTTATGTTTTTGATACAAAATTCTACATATCACATAGCTTTATGATACTATGATATTCATGATATTATGCTATTTCAGTAGAATGAAATCATCATTTTTTGGATACTGAATTCTTTCTTCGTCTTCTTCAATTAAAAACAAAATTCATCCACACAAATAAAATTTTAAGAACACGAATATTTTTTTTTAAATAGATTATCATGTCCTGCTCCAAGGACATACAGCTATGAACATAAAAATAGCAGTATCTTTGCCAATTTCATGGAGATAATATTTAGTTTTTTCAGGATGCCAACCAATTACAACTGGTACACTAATTAGCTACAAAGGGTTAAGGGATCACTTAAGAAATATAAACTTTTGACATAATATGGCAACTATGTAGATAACGGTTGTTTTTAATTATTTTTTGGCTAATTATAGAAGTGTAGAAGGAATATTTACATTTATTGTTACCTTTTTTTTTACTCCAGTGGGTCGCGCAAAACATTGCACGGTTGATCAGCGAAAGTTGATCTTAAAATGGAGAGACGAATGAAAATCTAACGCAGAAATCCAAAATCTGCTCTCGTGTTCAGCGAAAATGATATCCATCGCTATCAAACACACGGAAAAAATTTTGAAAAAGGGAAGATAACGAAAAACTTCAATTCAAGACGATCACAGAATTCTTAGACTCGCCAAAGAAGACCCGTTAAAATCGGCTAAACAGATCAGGAAAGAGGTGAACTTGAATATATGTGATATGACTGTACAAAGGAGGCTGTTAGAATAAAACTTAGCTGCACACAGTCCTAGAAAAAAGCCACTCCTTACCAAAGAGAACAAGGAAAGGTGATTGGAATTTGCAAGAAAACATGCTGGGAGGTCTGCTGACAAATGGCGCAATATTTTGTGGACGGACGAGTCGAAAATTGTTTTGTATGGTGGCACTGGCTCCCGGCAGTTTTTACTAAATTAAGTAAAATGTGTAACCTCCTTAGGCACTGCTATTTTTTTGTTAAGAGTGGATTTCACTATGTTTTTAATAATTTTTTTTGTCCTTCAGTATCAAATGAATATAGCATTGTTTCGAGAAATGGAAAATAATATTGTTTTGAAATAAAAATTAAAAATCAGTGAACTCATATTTAATATTAAACATATTGTGATAATTTTTAAAATTTTTTGGTACTACTGTTTTTGTGTTCGCAATTGTAGGTATAAGGTATGAAATCGAAAAACAATAAAATTTATTTTAAAGTACTGACCTGATGAAATTATCTAAATGTAAATTAATACGTTCAGATAAATTTTTTTTTGATATTTAGTTAAATGAATTCAAATTAATTTTTAAATTTGCACTTAATCCTTTAGTCTTTAGAAATAGTACTTAAAGTCGATTGTTTTGTAATAGGAGCAAAATGGATCTTAATAAGTGCAACGCTTTATCAAAACTACTGTAATGTGAGCTTTGCAACGCTGCTATTAAAAGCTTTTTATGACAGATTAACACATATATCTGCTGTTGCTGTGGAAGCACTGCTCTGCTTATGATTTGTTTCTTGTCATTTTATGCTTATATATATATATAATATATAATATATTATATATAGATATGCTTTTGTTTACACGTTTTATTTTATTTTTAACATTTTACTAAATTTTGGGTTGTAGGTGGTTGATAGCGCAGCCACAATTATCTTTCGTAGTAAGTTCTTGGGTATAGGCTCAGTCTCAAACTCAGTCTCAAAAGAAAAATTACAACTCACAACCTACCTTTTAAAAAACCAAACTTTACAGTACAAATCAGAAAAACTCTGACTGTGGAAATCCATTCTTTCCCTTAACGTCCATTGAAAAAACGACTTGGACATCGGTTGTGAAGATCCGAAACACATCTCATGGCACTGAGATAATTTTAACACATAATTTTAGAACTGGCGCCCCAGAAGAAGCACTCGAACAGTTACGGATACTGAGTAGTCCTCAGATGGTAAGTCTACTGTCACTACACGCAAAGAAAAAAACGTTTATCGCTAGTTTGTCGCAAACGAACTTAGTTTGTTGTGCTTGAAATCTCTTTTTGCAAACGTTTCAACAGTTGCCATAATAATAGTTAGTTGCGAGAAACGCGTCATTACGTTGCAGGAAATTAATTTCGTTTATCATTAACACGAGTGATTTTTAAACTGCAGCAATTGAAAGATTTGTTTTTCCCAACTGAAAAATTCGTTTGTTTTTTCATTCGTTACATAAACACAACACTTATAGTTAAGAGTTACTTTTTGGACAAATTTCTACTATATAAGCAAATTTGTAAAAAACTACGGTAAACGAAATATTTCTTTGATCGTAAAATGAACAACTAGTTCAGTGGAGAATCTTCTGTCTGAATTAAGGGTGGATTCTTGTCCAAAAGACAGGAAAAAGCGAGTAAATTGTTTGAAATTAAAGCTAATGTGAAGATGGTCTCTGCAGTAAAAACTGTTATCAAAAAGTTGTCATAAACGTGATTTTTTACGTATTTTCTACCCACTCCTACGATAAACAAGTCTGTCAAGAAGCGAAACGATGTCTGAAATATGTTGCTGGTAAGCCAAGAACAGAAATCCTTCACGGTAAATGAGAAGAAAAAAAAAAGGAAAAGGGAAAGGTAAGAAAGCTAACGTGCATCCTTGGTAGTGGCCCCCTCTTTAAATGAGTTGGGTAAACGAGCCCTGATTTCTGTTGGAAAGCGACCAACGGGATCAACTAGCAGAAACAGTAAGACCACTTTTTATAGACATTTGCACCAACAAAACATATGACGTCTTATATTCGGGTAGTTATATATTCCTGTAGTTAAATAAAATTGAAGGGAAATTGTGGCTTTGTTCAGTTTACTGTGATTTAAAACATATATCAATGTGGTTTTTGCTTAAACACATGTTTGTGGTTTGTGTAGCAGCTATTCGAGCCTAAAAGCCACTCTGCAAACAATGTTGAAAGCTCTGCAATTAATTGTGTGATAAATTAAATGGCGCTTGCTTCCCCGACTTCCTGTTACGGATATCCGTCGCATTTCACGACATAGCTTCCACATGCTGGAAACCGATCGGTAAGATATTACATATCAAAAAAAAAAAAAAAAAAAAAAAAAGAGGAGCTAAAATTCGAATTGTCTTCAGCTGATACTCCGCCTGTTCTCTCGTGCAGCCTGTCCAAAGCCAGGATAAAGGAGGATGGTCGCAGGCAACGGGTTCGCTCTTTCCTGTGTAAATGTAGAGGGACTACCCAGATCCTCTTGAGTTGGTCGCCCAATCTGGGGAGTAGGTGGACCGTTGACTAGATCAACGGTAGCGTATGCCTACGAGGGAATAGCAATGATCCTTAAAATTTGTTAGCACGGGAATAGTCGTTACGCTCGACAGACGTACTGTCACTTTCTCCACTGATACATTTCGTACTGAGGTCTCTGGATAGTCTTATAAGTCTTGTAAGTCATATAAGGTTGATAAAACGATGATAATCAAGAAGTGTCATATTGGGTACTCCGAGTGTGAAAAGTTTATCTTAGTAGCCTCGGAGTTCCAGATTGATAAGGTGTACAATCAAGAAGTGTCATATTGGGTGCTCCAAGTGTGAAAAGTTTATCTTAGTAGCCTTGGAGTACTAGCATTGAAATGGAGCAAATAGTGGTAACCTTGTGTCACACACAGCCAAGTGCGATGTGGTCTACCCTGTAGCACGTCCAAGTAGTGGTGGCTTTTTCCTTCACAGTCAAGAGTGATGAATGCGGATGTGTTGGTGTTGTGATAAGTGCGTGTCGACGTAAATCCCTTTTGCCCGGGATTTTGTAAATCCTTTGAGACTATCACAGGGCTGACCCTTCGGGGAGTATCGTGCTGGCTGTGGTAGTTCAATGTCACGAACAGGTCTGTGAGATCGGCGTGTAGTTGCGCTTAATCAACCGGGTGGCAATGCCAATAAATTGTCAGAGATGTTAAATGTCTCGATTTCCACCAATAAATGTGGATGGTGACCCAACTAATCATCCACAAGTGGTACTGTTGCGTTCCAGCATTGGTTGCTATCCATACATTTAAATATACACATTAATTTAATATACACTTAAGTATGGTGTGCGACCGGTGTTGAAACTACTATGACAGAGCGTTGGTCGCGTCTGGAGTCATGGAAGTGACACCTAGGAGAGGTATGACGGACGTCGTATATACATTAGCATGGCACTGACGTCCTGAAGATTTATCTATTAGGCATCAATTCCTTGAACCTCGACCCCACTGCCATGGGGCAACGTGGAATTAAGGCTATACGGCAGGTGTCCGCGTTACACAGAATGAAAGTTCATCTGTCTTCAGCTGAATTTTAATTAAATATCAAATTTATTTATTATTTTATTTTGACAAATTTTATATTGACAAATGAAATAAGTTTACACAAGCCGATTAACAACATTACCTCTAATATGTTCCGTAAAAATGAAAAATACTTGTATCTCAAATTTCAAATGAAATACTTTTAACCTTTCATAAGATATGAAGCACCCTAATTTTTTTTAAGATCTATAAAAAAATTGGTCTTATTTCACCTACCTCTATGATTTTGGTCGCAGCTGCATTTTCCTTACTTCTTTCTATTTCTAGGTGGTCCTAAGCTCTTAACCGTCTACTAGCGCTTTTGATTAACCATTATATATATATTATCACACGTCCTTAAATTTATCATAAGATTAAAATGTGGATAATTAATTAATGTTAAATATTCTTAACTTTTCTTTTCTTTCAATCTTATATTAAGGAACCTCTTCCTGTTTGCCGAATCAAGTATTATGCTCTTACTGAGCTTAGCAGCCGGTAAATAAAAGACAGAACACCATTATAAACAACACCTTTAGAAACATTATCCCTTTAAATATCCGCTTAGTGAAGACACAGTTCTCAAAACCGGAAAGATTTGTGTTAACAAACAATCCAGGCTGTGACACAAAAAACTACCCCATTAAAAATGAAATCGAAGCAAGTGCAAAACAAAAAACGGATAAAAAAAAATCATTTCCGGATCAATGAGTTAAATAGCTGTTTGTGGTAGCGTTAAGAAAATGTTAACCAAAACGTTTACAAGAGAATAAAACGTGATATCCTTCCGTTTCAAAAGATTTGGGTCAAAAAAATGTGGTTTTCACGTAATTTTCCAACCGTTTTTGACTTTGTTCATTTTTTACTCGAGGCCACCCCTGCTATGTAGGGCAGCACAATTGACAACCTGACAGCAGCTACTGTACTACACACGTTCCAGTGCTTGCAAGCAATACTTGTTATAGATACAACAACAATGACAACACTGAAATTTTGAAAAATTATCTTGCTAGAGTGTCGAAAAATCATCAACAATAATAACGATCACATAAAAAGAAATATGAAAAGAAGCCGCCAAGGGCGGTATTTTTACCTTTTTCTCTCGCTCTTTTTCTCTGTTCTTGTTCTTTTTATATAAGAAGATTTACATGTACATATGTCTAAAGATCTATGCTCCTTCTTTTGTGGTCTTTTTGACAGTATTGTGTAATGAGCTCTCTAAATAATTTGCCTCTGCGTTCGCATGACAAAACTGTCAACCACACCCACCGCAGTTCTTATGTGCCGGCTGCAGCGCTCTTGAGGGTCTCTCGAGAAACACGCTTCATGCACGATTTGAGCGGGTTTCTTTTGTTGGTTTGTCGCGGTTAAGCACTTTTGGAGGCGTTGAGCGTGTAGGAAAAATGACACCCAATTAAGTTGCGTGCGGTAATTGTCTAGCTGCGCTCTCTCTTTAACTTTTTTGACATTTCGTAATTTGATATTGTGAGAACTAGCGAGCAAGCATACTGCTGTCAACTGGTGCAAGCGTCATCTTAACTTGATATTGCCAAGTCTTGATTGACGACCCCAACTTCAACTTACTTAAACGCCCCTTTTAATCTAACATTTATACACTCACTCTCTCTCTCTCTCTCTCTCTCTCTCTCTCTCTTTCTCTGTTTTTCTCTACCCTTCACTTACTCTCTATTACCATCACACATCATAAGCAAATGCGGCATGCTTTTGACACATTTGCTACGGTCCTCTACGTTCGAATAAACTTGCATTCATGCCTTTTGAGACCTCCAACTTTCAAAGAACGCTTGCGTCTCCTTTTCAAAATTCTTTTATTTTCCTCTATGACTTCATGTTGAACAGTAAATTCTCTGTGTTTTGGCCTCCCAAAAATCATTTCTTTTCTTATGCTATTTAATGTATTCATTACAACTCTATGGCAGAGATGTCGCACGCCTTTTAGCGATTCTCAGTTCCGCCGTCATCGTTCAGTGTTGGTGGTTTTCTGGTTGTGCTTGACTTGGTTCTTTGACATACATAGAAGAAGTTCGACTTTGTTCGATTTTCAATGCATTTTCTTGGTCATTCTTTGTCATTGTTTCCTATGTAAATCACATCATAACCAATAAAAATTTATTGATTTTTACGAGACGGCACTAATTCGAAGTGCATCTGAATGGTCTTTAGGATGAAAGAAGTTTCTCATGAGAAAAAAATCTTTGCAATACATTTATGAATTTAACGTTTGTGTGTGTTATAGAAAACTGTCTTAATGCAGTCAGTGAATAATCCAAATGGTGAATACTTAATATTGTTCTTAAGTCGTTTAATGGAATTCGGTAGATCATCTGTACATTGTTTAAAACCCTCATAAGTTCTCAAAAGTGTAATAAAATAAATGCAATTGAGAGTATTTCAAAATAAATCTCCGTTTTCTTCTTTTTTTAAATGTTGAGAGCTATTGACTCCTAGGCTGACTAGACTAAACTAGACTAAACCAGGCTAGACTAAACCAACGCTTAGGGGATTTATAGGGATGGCCCATAAATGCGAAAACATTGTATTGTTTCGGAAGACGTTGATAGAATCTGGAGGGTGGAGAGATCGATTAGTGTGGGCGAAGATTTGTTTTACATTTAAAAAGCGCAAAACTGCTGGGAAACCGCTCTCAGGGAGATTGTCCCACAATTTTACTTTACGATCCAAGAACGAATAATGTCGGTAATTTACGGTTCTATTGGGTGTCAAAGCAATAATATAGGGATAGGCGTTTCGATTAGCTTGAGTGTACCTGGGAAACACACGCGTTGATGACTTCGGGTCATGTACCTGTCTATAATACTTCCAATGGTAGTACCTGTACACAAGGCTTGGGCAACCAACATTCTGTCGATACATAAGAGAGTTGAGGGAAGATGGAATATTTTAATCCCCTATCACATATATTACAAGTCTTTCGATTCAGGTCAGAAGTTACAAATCAGATCTTAGAGCCACTGCCAAAATACCTCAGCCTAAGATATGAGGTATACAGTCTGTTAAGTAAGAGCGTAAATAATGCCGTGTATGTATGTAAAAATTTATTTAAGAAAATTTTTCTTTACATACGTTCATTATACATGTTTCGAAGTACGACGCAATCATATTAATAGGATGTCCAATCACCACCAGCGTAAATAATCGCTTGACATCTCCGCGGCATACTTTCCACTAAATTTTTGGCATATTCGACAGGAAGAGCTCTCCAAATGCGTTGAATTTCTCGGGAAAGCTGTTTTTAATTATAGGTGGGTCTCCCTCGAAGCTTTTGCTTGATGTAGCCCCAGACGTTTTCGATGGTATTAACATCAGGCGATTGTACAGGCCAATCTAATGTGACGATGCCTTTTTCGCGTTTCCAGTCGGTGCAGAGGCGTCTGCGGTGTTTGCGGTCATTGTCCTCCTGCAGTATCCAGTCTTCGTTTTTTATAATAAATTGTCATTTGGCAGTCAGTAATTAAGCCTTCTCATAAATTTTGACCATTCTGGTAGCATTAAGATTCTCGGTAAAGAGGTGCAACCCTTTTTTGAGAAGCATCCCCAAAGATGAATTTTAATGGGATGTTTGTAACGGTTAACTGGACAAAATTATTTGACGACGAAGACCAAGCCCGCGGTATGATCGAATAACCCCAAACAAAAGATTCCTCGGAGAAGAGTACGTTAGTCCATCGACATTTTTGTCCTTTTGTATGATTGCAGAGGGAAAACTGTCTCGAAGCGTTCTGCGTATGCAGCACTCATTATGCCTAACACACTTTTCTGACAAAGTTTCGACCACCACTTTAACTTTATTACTAGTGCATCAAGGGCAGAGGTTGTGTCTACTTGTTGACAAAATTTCAGGGTTGCACTATTTACCGACTGCGAATAATACCGTACACGCTCTTACTTAACAGACTGTAGATCATGCGAAGATCAGTTGGAGTGGCACATTTCTTACACCGTTTTACAAAAACTAAGATAATTCTTTTGACACATCCAAAATGTGATCAATCCAACGAAGATAAAATTGGATCAAATATATCCAGTTTGTCAAGAGTATTTGACTCCACAAGATCTACACCATTTATATTGAGGAGTGCTCAAGGAGAATTCTTTCGCTTGTGAGCCAACAGAGAACTAAAGCAAGCTAATAGCAAGCTCCGACTCTGAGATTTACTTCAAGTCATTTAAAAATGTGTCTTTGATATTTTGCCTCTTTTTCTCAATCTCCAAGAAGCTCGAGCAATTTTGGAAATAATACCTATAAAATGGTAAATGATGCTGTCTTCCGCAAAGGAATGAATTGGGGTATAAGTCAACGACAGAAGATCGTTGATAAAAATCAGAAACAAAGTTGGAGATAGGACTTAATCCTGAGGTACTCCAACATCGATGGTGTGTTCACTGAACGAAATACCCTCTACCACGGAACGGTTCACTCTATCCTTAAGAATACATGTGTTCCATTGAGTTAAGTTATCATCAACACCATTTGTTATTAATTTTGACACAAAAGCTTTATGCCCCACTCGGCCAAACGTCTAAGAACTGTCCAGAGCAACAACCTTGCTTTCACCGAAAAAGTGAACACAATGGTTCCGTTCCTCAAGGAGGCACTATATGAGGTCGTCAGTATAGCCATCCCTACGGAACCCATATTGATGGTCACTGAGCAATTCGCTGCACTCTAGATAATTCATAAGGTGGAAAATTAATACAATATCCATGGAGATCATAGAGCATTTCGCAATAGGTCGATTGTTCTTAGGGTTTGTGGCATTACCCTTCTTAGAAACCGGGAGAACATTGACCTTTCAATAAATTAGAAGTATTTCTGTCGTGAAGAAATATTGAGAAATGTCAATCGTATGTAGAAGTATCATCATGGCCAATGATACTTCCGGCAAACATCGTTGTGTACCATTACCAGTTTCATTACCAGTTCTCCGTTGCTCAAGTGGTACAGTTGCGACATGACCGATTTTTCTGAAAAAAACTGACAATATTTGCTTGGATGAGCTCCATCCGCGTCGAGTTTTGAGGACTTTGAAAGACCCAAACAGTGAATTTAAGTAAGCAATGTGTGGATATGGTAGAGTTATATAACTCGGAGCAAAATGCGAAGTTTTAAAGTACTTAAGCGTGAGTAAAATCAGAGCGAAAATAATGTGAAGTGACTGAAGACGTAAGCTAGAAGTATAATCTGATGCATTAACGGCATTAAGAGACTCACCTTAGTCCCTCCCTAAGGTGGTCTCAGATTGTTAGATGGGCTACGGGCGTGATGAGTTCCACTTCTGCAAAAAGTGGTCTCAGAGCGTTCAGGTTGAATTTGGGCACAAAGATAATCTCGATTCAATTTAAGAGGTTATCGGGATGTTCAAGGAATTTTGTATTACTGTGGTTGCCAACGCAGTGATGCAGAATTGGTTGGCTGTTGGACGTCATTTGGTGGCTCAAGGTTGATCTTGGTGTAGAAGGTGTTGAATAATATTCTTCACAGTCATGCGTGATACGCTATATGTCAATGTGTGTGAGTTCTATGTCTAGGCAAATCCTTTATCCCAAGAGACTATCACAAGGGCTGGCCCTTCGGGGAGTTTCGTGCTGGCTGTGGTAGCACAATGTCGCGTGCAGGTCTGTGGTGATCGGCGTGGAGTTGCGCTTGTTTAAAACCGGGAGACAATGCCCCATATTGTCAGAGATTTTAGATCGGTCTCGATTTCTACCAATATATATGGAAGGTGATATCCCTAGCCTTCCATGATTGGTACTATGGTCTCTATATCGGTATGCAATCGATAAAGGATATTTATTAAATTAAATATGCTTATGTGTGGTGGTGGGACCATTATTGAGACTATAAAATAGAGCGTTGGTCGCGTCTGGGTTCAAGGAGGTGGGTTCGGTGGATTGTCGGAAGGATGCTAATGAAACGTAGCTGGGTTAGCGTCCAGAAGATCATCTGATTGGATGGACGTTAATTACCGTACGTTGCTAAATTGGCGTTCCTGAAGATTAATCCACTAGATCTCATCTCCTTGAACTCATAGACTCCTTGTGCCAAGGGGCACCGTAGAATTGAGCCGACAAGGCAGGTGTCTACGTTAAGTACTAAGCAGATTTCTTCCATCTCACGGTATGTTACATGTCGATCTGCTTCCAACAGTTCAAGCAAAGCATCGATGTTTTCTGCCACAACAGCCGTTCTTGAACGACCTTTACGAAATTCGTCTTGGAGAAAAAGACGGCCGCGCTCAAACTTATTAAGCCAGCGTTTTACAGTCGCTGAATGTGATGTTTCATCACCAACAGTCGAACTAAGTTGATCGATGCATTATTTTCTTGTCAATCAACATCTAAAAAAAAAAAAAATAAATAACTGGCCATTTCAGCCCTTGAAAGGACTTTGACCCAGCTTCTTATGATCAATTGTGTTGTGCGTGTTATTAAGTTTGTACGCAATTGACCGAGAACCGGACCTACATGTTTAACGCCGACTCCGAACGGCGATGAACGGAATGTTCTCGTTCTCTAGAAGCTTTACATGGCATTTTGATTACTCTCTGAGGTTTGATATTGTCTGTAGAGAGGTGGCGGCCGTGCAGAAAAATTATTTTAATTCAAATAATTTTCTGTCGCTGCTGGGGTTCGAACCTGGGTTTCCAAAGTTCTTTGACATAGCGGCCACGCACTTTAACCAACTACGCCACGGACGCCACAATCAATATCTAAAATTGTAAAATATCATCAGCCGAAAATGTTCACGTGTTAATTATATTGTTTTGTTGAAATACAATTTTTAAATCACTTTAAACAACACAACAAGTGCACATACGTCAAAGCGGTGTGAGTACGTTTATGCTAGAAAATGTCAAATTTTCGAAAGAAACTGTCAAAATTCATCTGACAATGCTAAGTAATGCCGAGGTGCACGACTTTAAAGGAAGTCCTCGTGTTTTTAAATTGAAGAGTATAGCTACCATAATTACCGGAATATCACGACTTAACTGTTGAAATTTTATGGGAGGTTTTACGTTCCCTTTTTCAATTCTATCCATTTCATCATATAGACCTATATGCCACTTACGTAACAATTTCCCAATTTCATTAAATTTTATCACTCTTCAACTAAATCTACATCCAACTATTTAAAATATAAATGGATCTTTTGAATTTTTATTTTTTTTTCAAACATTTTATGTAACTTATTAAACTCTAGGCGGCCCTAAAAGCCCACCCACTTTGGTGAGGAGACCACCCACTTTGAGATTTTTTGACAAAAATAAGATAAGAACGGAAAGTATTATAGTATGTTCGGCTTGGCCGAAATTAAAGTACCCCGGCACTCGTGTTTATTATGTAATATCCGTAGTAATAAAGGTTTTATTATTTTGATGACGTCACTTTGTATAGGGGATAGGCGTGGTTTTCATTTGATTTTGAAAAGTTTCTAACATAGGATGCATATTTGTTATCAAAGCTTATGTATAAAATGCCAAGTGTTTAGATTAATGTTTGTGGAATTTTTGGAGATTTTACTATTTCGATATAACTAGAAGACAATTTGCGTGGCAGTGGCCAATATTGAGCATAATGACCTCTGTATATTTATTTTAAATTTTAAAAAGAAAACAACCTTAAGCCTTCCTTCAAAAAATACAGAACTTAGGTCATCAGGAACTTTTCGTATGACCTCATTGTATAGTCGAAATCATACAATAATGTGAAAAGAGTCAATTTTCGAGTCCAAATCTATAAACTTTTTGAAATGTACGATCTATACCTTTATGAAAAGCAGCCATAATGCCACCCAGCTTAGTTATCACCTTCTTTTCCCAAGATTTTATCACATCCTTTATTAATATGATTAAAACTTTTGTTATCGGCACCTTCGCTCAACTTCGGGTTCACACATAATATAGAAGTTGTCAAGGCATTGTATGAACTAAACTTTTCCCCCGTTAACAATTATTTGATAGCTAATTTTTATTCCCAAACTAATCTTCAGATAATGCTTAATCATATGCATTAAATTAAGAAAAAAAAAGAAACCTATAAAAAGAGAAATTTAAATAACAATGCAAACAAACAGAGACGCACACTTGATCACAACAAATCCCGAACAGAGCTCAAATGAACTGCAACTCCCACAAAAGATCAACGATCGTGCCGTGATCAGGCAGAACAGGCACAACAGACACAGACAGACCCAGAGGGGCCTTAAAGTGTGATAATACATTAATAAAATATTTTGTAACTCATCATCAACAGCAGCCGAATACAAAAGATGAAACTCGCCGACCAGGACACCCTGGTGTGAATTAAAGATGCCGAACATGATCGGGTCGTTTGATGTCGGTGCGGCTCTTTTGTTTGGGTTGACATTTTTTTCGGGCATGAACGATTTTAATGTCAGACAGACAGACGAATTTCGGGCATTGTATGGGCCAACGAACATGCCACACATGACACCTAAGAGTGCACACAGAGTGGTAGAAAAATGACAAGATGAGCTGAGGGTCGCCGAAGAGACCGCACAGCAAAAGGAGCAAAATGATAGAAGAAAGAACATAATCAGAAAAAAAAAAACTTAAAGATAAAGGACAAAAGGGAGTGAAGTAAGAAAGGATACGCTAATCAAGTCGAAGAGAAGAATTGATACAAAATTTGCGCAATCATGGCTTTAAAAACATTTTAAGGCATCATTTGTCATGTGACTTGGCAGCGGCCATGGACTGACAAAGCGAAATAAAGAGAATGAAAGAGCGAAAGAAAGGGAGAGAGAGAGAGAAAGAGGAAGATTAAATTTAATTGGACTTCTTCTCGCTTGCGCACATTTTACACACAGCATTACTTGACACTTTAGGGAGGTGTAAAGAATGCTTCAAAAACGTCAATGAGAGCAAACAAAAGCGTGGTTGGATGCTTGTTCTATAGGTTTGGACATTAAAGGCGTCTGAGGGTCTTAAAGTAATGTTTTTTGCTTTTCCTTTTATATAAAGAACCTGTGCGAATTAAGCGCAAAAAGGCTAGAGATTGAGAAAAAAAAAAATACATTTGAAAATATTGCGACATTTAACAGTGCAAATATTCCACAAGCCGACGGCAAGTTTTGATCTTGTATCTTCTAGTGAGAGCCATTGTAATCGTTCGAGGCGTGCCATTTTGTCTGAGCTTGTGTTTTGTAAATAGCACCCTTCAAATTCCCAAAATTCCCACGAGTTGGCTTGGATGATTTTGTTTTTTGTTCGTTCCTGACTGTTGTGTTACAATTATTAATTGGCTCAAGTGATTTTTTGAGTTATTTACCATTTTTTTATGTTGTTGTTGTTGTTGCTAGTTTCTGTTTGAGCATGTCGGTATTTTGTGGGCAGTTCCATTGAGATAATACAAATTACTCGTGTATTTATCAGCATTTAGACGTGTTCCTTTTGTTTGAACGAGGGCGGTTTTTGATTTTCAGTTCTTTGGTTCTAGGATCAAAGGTGCAAATTGCGCCAAGGCCTTGTAATGATTTTGATTCGATAACAAAGCGTTTAATTTTAGGAGCTATTTTCGGTTGAAGTGCAGTTTTTAGCACTTAGAATTAAAAAAAGAACTTTAAAAATGAGTGAAGATTTTCTTCCAAGCGATAGCTTATGATTATTTGATTCTTTGTTTTTTCCAAAATACCATGAAAAAAGCACGCTTGTTTTTGACTATCTATCTATCTATCTAATATGCTTAACGAACCGAGGATCATGGGTTGAAATCAGACGAAAAAAATGTTTTGCGAGAGAAATTTATTTTCTCGATCAGCCTTTATCTCTCTGTTGACAAATACAAACCTTAAAGAGCATATAACTCCAGGTAAGGTTTCTTGAAAACATGTGAATTAGTCGTTTGGAGTAAGAATAAAACTTGTTCGTCTGGTTCTTGACCATTCAACGACAAAATTTAAAATAAAAACACCTAGTTGAAGTCCTTTCAAAGAAAGGCTGAAATGATCACTGTCTCAGTAAAATGTTTCATAACTCCTTGATTCATTTCCATATCATTCTGAAATGCATTACATAATTGCTAATAAACGAAGCACAACAAGAAGTATGGGGTTTCAAAGGCGTTAAGCAGCTGGTCACTTGACTGTTATCAAATATTAACATTTGTGAATTATAAACAAACGGGAAGTATATCATGGAATACTAAACACTGAAGAAAGAAGAAAATAATATAATACGAATATTCCCGTTCAATCGCAGTTACGATACTCAAAATTCGAGGAAATTTTCCTTGTAATCCTGTGAGACATGTCTGCGCAACATAATCAAAAAAATCCAAAAGACAGGCTAAGCGCAAGATGTGAAGACACTGAAACAACTTCGATCTGGACGCTTGACCGAAAATATCGACGCAATGAAGGAATGTGTTGAGAACGACTTAAGCACCTCAAATCGTTATCGTACTCAAGGTCTCGACCACTCCATGTCTCTGACTCTGCATGCGATGCGTTCAAGGTCCAATTGACTTAAGAACTACAATTGGTGATTTTTTAATGTTGTTAACGATAAAATTTCGAAACTTTTTTACAGATGATTTCCTTGTAGGTATAATAACTGAGATATATATATAGATACATATTTATAATAGACATATCTTGTATAGTAATTTCACTACACTTTAAATAAGTAAAAGTTCGTGTTCATAAGATTATAGATATTTCTCAACAGAGCTAAAAACAGTTTATATGACTCCATTTATTCCATTATTCCATGACTGACACTATAGTGAAGTCCTAATTTTCAATCAAGTTAAAAGTGTAAAAAGTAAAATTTAAGTAAAAAGTAAAAAGTTAAAAGTAAAAAGTAAAAAGTAAAAAGTAAAAAGTAAAAAGTAAAAAGTAAAAAGTAAAAAGTAAAAGTAAAAAGTATAAAGTAAAAAGTAAAAAGTAAAAAGTAAAAAGTAAAAAGTAAAAAGTAAAAAATAAAAAGTAAAAAGTAAAAAGTAAAAAGTAATACATAAAAAGTAAAAAGTAAAAAGTAAAAAGTAAAAAGTAAAAAGTAAAAAGTAAACACAAGAGTAGACCCTAAAAAAGGTACCAAGTCATTGATTGATCACGCTCTTGTTAGCAGAGTGGACAGAGAAATGAATACAGCTGTAATCGAAAGCGATATCACCGATCATTATCCAATCATGTATTACGAGAATTTTGAAGAAGCAACTCATAACCAAAACCCTATTACAACTTATGTGTGTAATACAAAAGTAAGCCAGCTTATTCGTGAAGAAGATTGGGGAGCCGTGCTAGAAGAAGAAGATGCTAAGAGGATGTACAATAAAGTGTTGTGCAAATTGGAAAACATTTACAAAAAAGCAACATTGGTGCGAAAAACTAGTAAAAAAAGACAGAATAGCCCTTGGATAACGCCAAATCTTATAGCTGAATGTAAACAAAGAGATATACTCTACAGAAGGTGGAAAAATAATAATAGAAATATAACTTATGAAATAGAGTATAAAAGTTTACGTAACAAAATCAATAAAAGCATAGCAATACAAAAATCAAATTACTACAAAAATAAATTTATGCAATTTAAAACTGATCCGCGGAAAACATGGGGACTGATCAATGAAATTCTAGGAAGAAAGAGAGCAAATATCGACGATACAATGGAAAAAAACTTCAATATAGAGATGGCGTCACTTGCTAATGAACTTGCAGGGTATTTCTCTGCCCAGACGGAGAATATAATTCATAAATGCAATGCAGTAACGTCATACAATTTGAATGTAACAGTGGCAAACTCAATATTTGCTTACCCAACAAACATAACTGAGATACAAAATATTGTAAAAGCTCTTGGAGAAGATAAGGCGCCTGGAATAGATGGCATCAGATCAATTGATATAAAAAACCATTCCGATATTTTTGTTCCAATATTATGTAAATTCATAAATTTGAGCCTTTCGCAATCGACTATTCCTTCAACCCTGAAAACAGCAGTTGTAAGACCAATTTATAAAGGTGGAGTAAAAAATCAGCTGAGCAATTATAGACCAATATCGATTCTTCCAGTAGTTGAAAAGTGCTTGGAAGGCGTAATTACCAACAGGCTACAAAGTTTTATTGAAAAACACTCACTGATACATAAGAGTCAGTATGGTTTTCAGAAAAACAAAAATACGGGAAAGTTACTTGGTGAATTTGCAAATTGTGTCAATGAAAGCTTGGATAAAGGGCACCACGTATTAGTACTGTTCATGGATTTCAGTAAGGCGTTCGATACATTGAACCACTCTAATCTTATAGAAGCACTACAAAGAGTTGGGATACGTGGCACAATGGCTGATTGGTTGACTGACTACCTGCAAAATAGAACATTTTGTGTTAAGATTAGAAATATTCTTAGCGAGAAAAAGTTAATGAAACTTGGAGTACCACAGGGATCAAAATTGGGACCAGTTCTGTTCATCTTATATACCAACGAACTTCTGCGAGTTTTCAAACAAAGCATTCCATTCGCCTTTGCTGATGATACGGCTATTGTTGTCCGACATAATTCGCTAGATACTGCAGTAAGGATTATGCAAGAAGAATTTAATGCGGCTGCGAGATGGTGTCACGATAATGGTTAAGTTATTAACGCTTCCAAAACAAAAATGATGCACATTCGAAGTCCACACTTTAAGCCAACAGAACAACGCATTTACTTGGAAAATGATGCTTGCCCCAACACTTCGAAGGAGCGCATTGAGCTAGTTGACAACTATAAATATCTTGGTGTAGTAATAGACTGTCACTTTCTCTGGGATAAACACATTGACAAATTACGAATGAACCTCAAGAAAGCTTTATTTGCCATTTCGCATTTGAAGTACCACACTTCTGAAGACGTATTAAAATAAGTATATTATGCTTTGATGGAGTCGAGGATACGGTATGGAATACTTGCTTGGGGTAGCGCAGCTAAAACACACATCCAAAAAATACAAAAGCTTCAAAATGCAGCTCTTAAGCACATAAAAAATAGCAGTCAACGAGGGAATGACGCAAGTTTTAAAACTCTTCAAGTCGAGGATATATTTAAGATGACCACCATAGTTGAGTACTTTGATGACAACCGATTTACTCAACCAATACAACATCGATTCAACACCAGACGTCGTGCTCAAGGAATGCTACAGACTCCCAGAAATTACAATAACTACGGTAGACGCAAACTTAAATACACTGTTCCTACAATAATAAACGAATTACCATGTGAAATAGCCAGTATTGTTAATTTTAAAAAAAGAAAAAAGCAATTAAAAGCCTTCTTCTTAAATTCGAATAATTAAATTATTGTAATTCTACTCGTAATTTTAAATTTAAATCTTGTAACTTTGAAATATGTATACAATTAAATATCACAACTTCGATCACTTATTCTTGGATATAGAATAGAATCATAATCATCTGCAGACAAGCTACGGCTTCGCAGATACTTATCTTATTGTGAATGTATTATGAAAAATGAAATTTAATAAAAAAAAAAAAAAAAAAAAAAAGTAAAAAGTAAAAGTAAAAAGTAAGAAGTAAAAAGTAAAAAGTAAAAAGTAAAATGTAAAAAGTAAAGAGTAAAACATAAAAAGTAAAAAGTAAAAAGTAAACAATAAAAAAGTAAAAAGTAAAAAGTAAAAAGTAAAAAGTAAAAAGTAAAAAGTAAAAAGTAAAAAGTAAAAAGCAAAATGTAAAATGTAAAAAGTAAAAAGTAAAAAGTAAAAAGTAAAACATAAAAAGTAAAAAGTAAAAAGTAAAACATAAAAAGTAAAAAGTAAAAAGTACAAAGTAAAAAGAAAAAAGTAAAAAGTAAAAAGTAAAAAGTAAAAAGTAAAAAGCAAAAAGTAAAAAGTAACACGTAAAAAGTAAAAAGTAAAAAGTAAAAAGTAAAAAGTAAAAAGTAAAAAGTAAAAAGTAAAAAGTAAAAAGTAAAAAGTAAAACGTAAAAAGTAAAAAGTAAAAAGTAAAAAGTAAAAAGTAAAAAGTAAAAAGTAAAAAGTAAAAAGTAAAAAGTAAAAAGTAAAAAGTAAAAAGCAAAAAGTAAAAAGTAAAATAAATCAAAAGTAAAAAATAAATTGTAAAAAATAAATTGTAAAAATTAAAAAGTAAAAAGTAAGAATTAAAAATTAAAAAGTTAAAAGTAAAAAGTAAAAAGTAAAAAGTAAAACGTAAAAAGTAAAAAGTAAAAAGTAAAAAGTAAGAAGTAGAAAGTAAAAAGTTAAAAGTAACTAGAAAAAAGTGAAAAGTAAAAAGTAAAAAGTAAAAAGTAAAAAGTAATAAGTAAAAAGTAAAAAGTAAAAAGTAAAGAGTAAAAAGTAAAAGTAAAAAAAAATACAAAATACAAAGTAAAATGAAAAAGTAAGATTTTCGAGGCTTTTAATTTTAGACATTGCACACCGCTACGTGTGCAATGTAAAAACCGATATTTTTTTGGATAGAAGGTTTTGTGTAGCACTTTAGTGTATAGCCCCTAACGGATGTGATCGTCGCACAATGGTTCCAAATCGAAAAAAGATGGCCAAAACCTAATTTTTAAAGAAATGTAAAAGCAATTTTTTATTTCAGATACATATTTGAGATAGAAAAAGGAAAAAAACAGCGTTCTCAATTTTTTTTTAAAAAATTTTTTCAAGGATTTTTGAGGCCTTCAAAGTCTGACAAAAATTCTACAAAAAAATAGTAATATTTTAGGTCAATTTCTAACTCTTGTTGTTTTATTTGTATAAGTTATTTATTATGTTTTATATTTTCATGTATTGGGGCAAAACTAAAGTAGTCAGAAAAAAAGTAAAACTTTAAAAAATATTTGCATTTGTTTACACTTTAATTTCTGTGCATATGATGTGTGCAGATATTGATAATATACAAAACAAATGTATAAAACCGAAAACGTAAATTTTGTGGCAGAAAAATTAAAAAGTGCAAATAACTGTGACATAAAACTATCATTCTTATTGATTTATATAAAAAATATATTAATAAATATTTTGAGTGGCGTCCGTGGCGTAGTTGGTTAAAGTGCGTGGCCGCTATGTCAAAGAACCTGGAGACCCAGGTTCGAATCCCAGCAGCGACAGAAAATTGTTTGAATTAAAACAATTTTTCTGTACGGCCGCCACCTCTCTGCAGACAATGGCAAACCTCAGAGAGTAATCAAAATGCCATGTAAAGCTTCTTGAGAACGAGAACATTCCGTTCATCGCCGTTCGGAGTCGGCGTTAAACATGTAGGTCCGGTTCTCGGTCAATTGTGTACAAACTTAATAACACGCACAACACAATTGATCATAAGAAGCTAGGTCAAAGTCCTTTCAATGGATGAAATGGCCAGTTATTTATTTTTTTTTTTTTTAAATATTTTGAGAGGTGCAACAAAAGCAAAAGAACAAACATCCGTTTTGTGGAACAGAATAAAAATGCCTAAGTTTTTAAGCCGCCATTTTGAATTTTAAATTTTTGACTTCAGATTCGAATTCAGTGACCACGAAAACTTTCGGGGCAGCAAAATTGTACTGAATAATATATTTATTATAAAAATTAACATGTTCATGGCCGCCATTTTTAAGCCACCATTTTGAATTTAAAATTTTTGACTTCAGATTCATGATCAGCGACCTCGAAAAACTTTGTGGGCACCAAATTTGAAATGCATAATATACACTAAGGGAAATAACGCATATTAGCATTATCCACGCCTGAGTATAAATTTTATTCAAATATTTACGTGGATAAATCAAATGTTTTCCTTACAACTCGTTTTTTTTCCCGTATTTGAATTTTATTTATACCACACACGTACACACATATTCCATACAAGCAAGCAGTAACAGCATCGCACACGTCCACACATACGCCGACAAGCAGCAACAGCATCGCACACGTACACACATATTCCGACAAGCAGCAACAGCATCGCACTTTGTTCCTGCAGTATATTTCTTGCAGTTGGGGGTCTTATAGTTCTCATTTAGTTATTGTTGCAAGAGCAATATAATATGCATGTTTGGCAAAGAAATGAAATTATGTAAGGTGGAGTGACAACTTGATATCTACTCAGTAATATCTTGTACCGGTTGTCATTTACCTATATATTTTGCTTGTATCTATATATATGCAATATATGTGCAATATTAGGGCACCAACTGTCAAAAATAGTATAAATTAGAGAACGAAAAAAGTGAAGCGAGAATAAATTATACAGGCAATGGCATTTGATGAACGCAATATGGAGAAAATAATACCAACTTTAAATATGTTTTTTTTAAATTCAATATTTCTATATAAATTTTCTTTAAATGCGATAATTTATTTTCAAATAGTAAATATTTGAAAGATATTTTAAAAAAATTCGTGCATAATTTTAATATATTTTTTATTAATTCTGTTTAAATACTTAAATATTTAATTTAATTAAAAAAGTATTCAAATAAATTTTAAATATTTACGTAGTCGATTTATTCAAATGCGTTATTGGTGCAAAAATGACTCGCTTTTTGGATAAATTAAAAAAGTTTTTGGATAAATTTAATATTTTTTTCCCTTAGTGTAGTTACTGTAAAACTTTGCGTGTTCACGGCCGCCATTTTTAAGCCGCCATTTTGAATTTCGAATTTTTTACTTCAGATTCGTGATCAGCGACCCCGAAAACTTTTGGGGCAACACAATTGTACTGTATAATATTGTTATTATAAAAATAAGCATGTTCATGGCCGCCATTTTTAAGCCGCCATTTTGAATTTCGAATTTTTGACTTCAGATTCGAAATCAGCGAAAACATTAGATTAGACAACTCCTTGAAGTTTTGGCCGTCTTTTTTTCGATTTGGAACCATTGTGCGTCGTACCATTCCGAACTGGTTCATTATCTTTGCAATTGCCGTTGATGTACTAATGACAAGATACTGAGATGAGATGGACCCTGATTTGCTCGGCCTGAGAATAGAATTATGGATGGGGCGAAATAGATTTTCGCCGCATGGCTGTCTGAAAAGATGTAGACAGTTGCGTAACTAGTGTGCAACTGATCAGGTTGTTGAGCAGCTTCTTAGATGGCCATAACATCCGCTTCTTTCAACAGGTTCTATTTAAGATTTTTAGAGGTTTCAATATCGCTTTTCAATTTGAATCTTTCTTCTAACACTTGTGAATAAAGTATAAGTTGAAAATGTGATTCCTCGATAATACTTCATTAGTTCTTGTCTAGGTAAATTTAAAATATATGTGAGTGACCTTGTGTTGCTTATTTCGCTGCAAGCAATTACGAGGGTATTTATCAAGGTCTTGTGAGTGTTAGCTTTTATAAGCCTTGAGAGTACTTCTGAGACGAAGCTGAGACGTGAAGGCTCTCTGGACTTCTGAGTGGAAGTATTATTCTCCACCAATGCTATTTTAAAAGTACTTGTGAAGGTAGGTTTGGCAAAATTTCGCATTCAATACTGTAAAAATTATATTCTAAAAAGTGTAGCACGAAGAGGTGCAGGGTTGCAAAAGCGTATTATTTAACACCTGGTTTTTGGGAAATGTTTGTCATTAATAAATGCGGAAAATTCACCACAAAATGGAACGCAGTGAAAGACTGAACACAATTCATTGATTCATTATTCAACATTGATTCATTACCGCAACTCTTCACGCAGACTAATAAGAGTTCGTTTTTTTGATTTGGGAAGTTTACTCTCCTTTTTACTTTTTCCTAAATTTTAGTTTTTAAGCTATAGATGACGATGATATAAACAAATCCCCATAGGAAATAGTATAAGTCATTTTGATGTTCTAAATAATTTCGAAAAATGGAGATACAGGTGCGCTCAAGAGGCTTTTTGAGATTTTTGTAGGTAACCCAAAATTAACATCTTAGGTAAGATATAAATTAAATCAGTATTAAAAAAAAAACAATAAAGTTTCGGTCATTAAGGAAAGGAAGTGCTGATGCTTAAAAAAACTTTAAACCAACAAAAAACACCCTTTTTCAGCACTACTAGCCTAAAAGTAATTTATAACCTAAAACTACAAACTATTAATCTTTATTATATACCACGAAAATTCAATAAAACTTAATTAAAAAAAAAAAAATTGACAACACGTAACACTCTCAAGCGAAATAGTAAAAAAGATCTACATCATGTAATTTAAGATTTAAGACCACTGAAGAAGTTCGGCAAAGTTCAAGCACAATAAAAAACCAAAACAAAGTAAAAAAAAAAAAAAAAAATCAAAAATAAAAGCGAAAAAAAAACAAGAAAGGAGATATAAAAAAATCAATTAATCGTTCAAAAGTTAAACAATATATTGATTAGTTATTAATTTGCTATTAAAAATTTTTACACCCAGTGGCACAACATCAGCCAGCTACTGTTGAGCACAGAGCAGTGCTGATGCTGATGGTGATGGTAATAGTGATGGTGATGGTGATGTTGTTGGTATTGGTTTTGATGTTGGTGTTGCTTTTAATGTTTAAAATTTAATTTGGTGGTTTTTTGTTTTGTTTTGTTTTTATGTTTTTTTGTATTTTATTCGTTATCTTAAGAGTTACATGCAGACTTTTTGATAAATTGAGGACGAACAAAATACATCGATCATACTTATATCTATTAATATTTTCTAAGATTGTTTTTTTTTATTAATCGTTTAGTCACACGGTGTAGTCGAAGCGGGAACGCCTCTTAATAACTGTCTAATTAGCCAAGTTAATTTGGTGGCCATCAATGAATGATTTACAAAAGCTTTTTTTTTTTAATATGCTGCTTTAGACGTTTCACAATTTGTTTGAGGCATTAAAAATGTAGAATGACAGAAAAGAGGGTTTAAAAGTTTATCAAGCTATTGGAAGCTTAACCCTATAACCCGTATGACTTAGGTTCAATCAATGTAATTAAGATGTTTTCATTTCTGTAATCTTAGAAATCTTTGATAGACAGCTGAAGAGATCTAAAAAGTCTTCAACAAAATATAATTTTCCTATGTCAAAGTTTATTTATTATTTTTAATGCTGTTTTTTTGTAAATAAAAGTTATAGCCTGTATTTATTAAAATTAATATATAAAAGAAGAATAATTTGAGTGTCGAGTTTTGAGGCAACGTCCATTTAAATTCGAATACTCGTTAAATTGTTAAGGTAGATAAAGAGATACATACTTCTACGGACATGGCCACACAAAAAGCACAGTTTTTATATATCGCCCATTTCACATTGAAATGTTTTCAGTTGTCCTGACCATCTCCAATTTGACAAAAATTTTGTTTTTATATTGGTTTATTATTTAGAAAAACAAGCCAAGAGTTTGAAATTTCATTATGAAATAGAGCGTAAGAAGAGCGTAATATGAATTATTACATAGAATTGTGCCCATTGCGCTCAGAGCAGTTCATAATCAATATTGCATGCCATTTATATAAAAAAAGGGCGTTTTATAATTTGACTATTTAATATTTTGAATTTAATCATGTTTATATCTCGATAACGTCTTGCGTCCAAAGCTTGCTTTTAAGTAGTTACGCGCAAAATAAAAGTATAGATTTATTATGGTGATTCAGTTCTAAAAAAATATTAGTTAAAAATATGTTAGGAGGCAGATGTAGAATTATAATGGTTGCATGCTCTTGCGAAACCCTTATAATATGCCAAGAAGTTGTTTTTGCAAAGCGATTTTATAGCTGCTGGTAGTAATTTAAAAAAAACTCCCTTTTAATAAGCAATTCTCTTAATATGCTAAATATGCAACACTTACTTTTCACAACAGCATGCTCTCGCTCTTACGGTTTCTATAAAGTACACTGAAAACAAAGTAGTGCTAAAGTGGTTTTTGCAGGAATCTTATAGATATTAGAGATTTTTTCTTTGCTCTGATGTTATATTGTCCCCGAAACTTTATATTGTTGGAAAGATAATAGAACATAAAAAAAAAATTAGAAAAAGAATGAAGATGACAATAGCGCATTTTCAATGTGCATTCTATTTACGAAAATCGGAATTAAATTGACGTTGTCATAAAAAAGAACCTATTTTGGCCGCGAAAATTGATTTTAACAATTTATAACTTCGGATTTGGTTTTCTAATCAATAAACCAAACAGCCAACCAAGAAAAAAAGTGAGCCATATGGAAAATGGTCAGTGCAACTGATATTACACTTCAATGCGAAATGGGCGATTTCCAGTTAAATTTCACATTTTGATTGTGAGGGTTTTTTATGTCAGAAGATAATTTTGAATTCATAGCTTCATAAAAACAAAAAACTTTAACAATTTTATCCCTATGATGTCTCGTTTTACTCATTTCTGTCTACAGAGGTACGTTTCTGGTTGGTCACAGAAGTTTTGCTTTTAATAGCTTTGAACCAAGGATTTCAGGTATAATACCTATCAAGTATAATGCCGCACACTACCTAATCTGATTCAAAAGACTGTCGAAATTTTTTTTTTTGTTTGTTTTATAACCAAATTTTTTTTTTAGTTTTTAAGTTTTTCTTCACAGAAGTCAAGATAGCCCAAAATCTTCAGCCCAACTTTTTGCTCAATTCGCCGCAAAAATATCTTAATACTGAACTATCCGCAATTAAAAAAATAGGTGTTTGATAAATTTTCTACAAAAGAATGGAATTTAAAACACAAATTAGTCTCATCATCAACAAATTGCTATCGATCCGTCCTTCATACCGTAAAATGGTTTAGAAGTGAAAAAGTCAGGTCATGAAAATGTTATGAGAGGAGAAAGCTGTAAAAGTCAAAATTGAAAAGCGGTTTGTATACCATCAGTTATCACAAATCAAAAATCCAGGATGAGACCTTATTTTTTGGGACATTTTTCGGGGTGTGGAAATCGGACTTTCATACGAAAATCACATTTTTTCGCATTTCGGCTCAAATTTCGGTACCAAGGACAATAGACCAAAACTTGAGCATAGTTTCATTCGATTGTCGAACTACAATTTTGAGCAAAAATCCAGGATGAGAACTTTTCATCTTCTACCTCTTTTGTCGTTTTGCACAAAACAAAAACTTAAAAATTACTAGTAACTCATTTCATGCAATTTAGCCATAGGTAGGATAATTTTTACGATCAAAATAATAATTGAAATTTTTTTCTAACAGTATGAATCTGTTAGAAAAAATATCCGTAAATTTTTGTGGAAAATGGAAATGGAAAATGGAAAAATATCCGTATAGAACTCAAAATGTTTTTTTCAACTTCAGAAATCAAATTGATATATTCTATGCACTTCGGGTAACATTTTTTGTAACGGGCAATTTTTTCTAGCTAAGCGCATTTTGTAATTATTGTCAGTTGTCTTTATAAAAGTGAGCGGTGCGCGCGTAAAAATTGTTTTGTAAACAGGGTTCATTTTGAAGTATTTATTTCATTAAAAAAAGTAAATTAATAGTAAAAATCTGGTAAGTATTTCGGAATGTAAGCTATGATATATTCTCACTAGAAATGTAAAATTTTTATTAAATGAGTCAAAAGTAAGCATTTAAAGTTATTGTGCCTAGAGGCATCGGTATGCATTAAGCATTTAAAACTGTTTTGTAAATTATTATTTTTTTTCAAATTTTATCTAGGAAAAATGGAGGGTTTTAGAGGAATACGATCAAATAATTTATCAAGTATGACAGATAAAGAAATATAGGACTTTTTGAACATGGTAGATGTTGAAAACTTCGAAATTAGTGAAGAAGAAGTATTAACGGAAGAAGAGAACAATGAGGCCTAGCAGAACTGGGATAGTGCTGAGTGTGAAGAAGTAAATATTGGTATTTCCAATTTGGGCTTAACACTGACCACACCCTGCAGCTAGAGAAAAATATTCTGAAAATGTACGTAGACACTACGTCACATTGCCGATCAAAAAGGCTTTGAACATATGAATCAGGCAATTACCATTCAATTAGACAATTTAATGGAAATATAGACAGATACGGTACAACGATTCCGAAACAATTAAAGTAACATGGAAGAACTTAAGACCGGGAAGGCTTAAAGCGCACCAACTCACTGCTTGAGCACAGCAGGGAAAACCTGTCTAAAATAGTAGGAATCCTCACGGGTCACTGTCCAATCGGAACGCATGCTCTTCGGTTAGGACTAATATCTAATGATTTTTGCAGAAGCTGCAAGTGTGAAGAAGAAGTATAAAATGTTCAGCGATTCCACTGCAAATGTCCGGCACTAACAAAAAGGAGAATTGAAACTCTGGGACATCTCTTCCTAAATGAACTTACCGAAGTCTCTTGCCTGGAAATTAAGCATATCCTAAAGTTCAACATTCGTTCGAACTGGTTTTCTGAAGAGGGAAATCTGTCATAGGTTCAAAAGAGCCATCAACCATCTCAACCTAACTTAACCTGGAAGAAAAAAATATACAGATCTACGATCCATGTTTGTTAAAAATAAAAAATAATATAATACTTATATATAATAGAAGAACCCCATTCTAGCACTTACTAGATATCAACTTCTACAACATGAATCACAAAAATAAGAGTCAAATCAAATTAAGTCTTTTTAAGCCGTTGTCCAAAACCTCAATGGCCCTCCCCATATGGTACATTTTATTTATAAATAAAATAAAATTCAGACTTTTTATAGCAGGAAAACTTTTGCTAAAGAACCCACTACGATAATTTTATCAAACTACTTTTCACATAAAAAAATGTATCAAGTTTTAATTGATCATATTTCGACATTTAACTTGCGACTTATTGATAGTAAGAGGCGAATGGAAGGCGAACGGGAAATTGAAGACGTTTAAATTCAAATGGCATATCGGATGGAATCATTGGGCGGATATTTTCCATTAAAAATTGTTGCTTGTATCAAATTTCTAATTTTTTTTTTGCGGCAAGCCTGGTGCCATTACAAAGTTTTGATTGGTTGATGTTGCGAAGCATAATAATTGGCGCTCCAATATTTAGCAGCAATATATGTAGTGGTATTCCTGACAAATCAAGTAAGTTTAAAAATTTAAAAACGTGAGCGATATTCGACGAAGGGGCGTGTCAATATTAGAAAAATACTGTACTTAAGTTAATATTGACACTAGGGTACTAAAATTTACAATAAAAATACTGGGGTAGGCAGCATTATTACAAATTACGGTCAATAAAGTGTGCGTTATTTGACAAAGGGGTGTGGTCATATTAGAAAAACACTGAATAGTATTGACACTAGGCTACTGAAATTTAGTACAGGGGTAGACAAAATTTTTAAAAATTACTGTCAATAAAGTGGGCGTTATTGGAAGAAGAGGTGTGGCAATATTAGAAACACACTATATATCGAATAAAATTAACACTAGGGTGCTGAAATTTAGTAGATGGGAAGGCATAGTTATAACAAATTACAGTCAACAAAGTGGGCGTTATTTGACAAAGGAGTGTGGTCATATTAGAAAAACACTGTATCTCAAATAGTATTGACACTAGGGTGCTGAAATTTATTACATGGGTAGGCACAGTAACTACAAATTACGGTCAATGAAGTGGTCGTTATTCAACAAAGGGGTGTGGCAATATTATAAAAATACTATATTTCAGTTAATATTGACACTAGGGTTCTAATATTTGGTATGCAGGTAGGTGGGTAAGTAGAATCATTACAAAAGTGGGCGGGATTGTACATAGGGTGTGGCATTTAAAGGAAAGTACTATATTACGGTTAATATTAATATTTGCGGACTGAAATTTGGCACAGGGCTAAGTAGAATCATTATAAAGTACGGTTGATAAAGTGGGCGGGATTAGAGAAAGGGCTTGGCACTTTAATAAAAATTGTAAAGAGACAGAAATGGAATATACCCAACAAACTTTCAGGAATTAATAAAACAAATTTTTTAAGAACAAAGTGTCATGTTTGAAATTTTCCTCAAGAATACTATTACATAAAATTTTTCATATTCTCTAAAAAGGAAGAAATAAAAACTTTTTAACAAAAAAAACCGACTTCAAAATCACTACAAAGTAAAAAATAATTTTAAATTACTTTCCTCATTAATTTCTTAGTCAAATTTGAAAAGTTATATATGTATTATAGTATTGGAAATCTTATCATTTTAATTTTTTCCATTTTGTTTTATTATCATCAATATATTAATTGCTTTATGAACATAAAAGCTTTGAAGTCGGCACTAATCTTTGACACACAATCATGATCTTTTACCATTCCTGCACTATTTTAAACTGTTTTATTTGACGCTATTCTGCATTGGTGACACTGTAGTAATTTTAAAAGCTTTGTACACATAAAAATTCTCATTATACTGGTTTGGGTGAGCTCGTAAAGCTTATATTGAATATGATATAGTGTGTAACAGCTGCACAAATACATTCAGCGTACTCAACAATTGCCAACTGAAAGAAAAATATCACTAAAAAGCTTTTATATTCATAAAGTTAGTAATATTTTTATGATAATAAAGCAAATTAGAAAAAATTAAAATAAAAAGATTTCGACTTAGTAAGATTAGCGCCGACTTCAAAGTTTTTATGTATATAAAGCAATTAATATATTGATGATAATAAAACAAAATAGAAAAAATGAAAATGATAAGATTTCCAATATTATAATACATATAAATAACTTTTAAAATTTGACTAAGAAATTAATGGGAAAAGTTATTTAAAATTATTTTTCAATTTGTAGTGATTCTGAAGTCGGTTTTCTTTTTTGTTAAAAAGTTTTTATTGTAGTTTTGTGCTATGTTTGGGAACACGTTCTGAATGAGTTACACGGGTTTGTATTCAGCGACTATTTTTACCTAGTGTTCGCCAGCACAAAATTAGTAAAAATGAATAGCTATATTTTTTTTTACATTTTAACATGTCTGAAGTAGTGGCTTTAAACGGACGTTGGGGGTTTCTTCAACGTATTCTTGATTATTTTTTTACAAAAAATACACCACATTTAAGTCATTGTTTACCGCGGTATTGGTTTTATGAACGACTCGCATTTCACACATGTTTGTTTCACAAATGTCATTATGTCTTGAGACGATTTTTCTTGTTTGGTCAGGAACTTATAACAGCATGAAATTCTATTTTCGCCATACTGACTTTCTCAAAAAATTACGGCACTTATCTTTGTTTTCACTGTGTTTTTGGAAAAGAGAGAAATGTTGTTTGATTTCGTTCGTGTGTTCTCTTCTTTCAGCAACCTACTCCGATTCCCGCTTACTAAGTAAGGTAGATGTAATAATTTTTTAAGCGACGAAGCCTTTTTATAGGAAATTGTAAACAGGCATGAGGCTTGCACTCACATTATATTTTGAGAATTGGTTAGTTTTGTCGTGCATCTATTTACTTGTTCATCAGATTATTATCGGTAAATATATATACGCGATATATATTGAAAAAAAATTTTCTACAAATAACTCAAAAATTCTTATCTATGCTATCCTAACCATTCAAGTAAATAAGTGTGATATGCATTTTCGGTGGGCCAGGTTTATGATTAAACATTTATTATATCATCAAAGTAAGAATTTTTTAAAATAATTTTCAAGCTCTTCTCGTTTTTGCAACTTATATTTTTTCCCCTGTTTATTTAATAAACAGGCTTAATTTATTTTATTATGTGCTTAATTTTTTGAAACAAAGCCTTATTAGCAGTTGGACAAAACTTTTTTATTATCAAATTTCAACCTAGACAAGAAGAGACTAAGGCGCTTAATTGTTTTTTATGTTTCATAATGGTTAATTATTGCCAAAATTTAATAAATATTTAAATTCTATATTTCGAGTTTTGTGTGCTCATGCCACTGAGACACGAGTTTATAAACCGCTAAGAGGAAATATAATTATTGACAGCTTAAAACCAGAATGACAAAAAAAAAAAAAAAAATGAAACTAGATATTAAAATATTTTATTAATTTTAAATTGGTTCAAATTGAATTTATCACCAAATTTATACAAATAAATTCACCAGTCAAATTTTTATTACCAAGATAATCGACGGTACAAGCCTTACTCAAAATTTGAACTGACATATGCCAAAATAAAAAAATTAAACGAAACAACAAAACGTGTGCATGTATGTGTTTGTTATAAAAAATGATTTCTGGCTCCTGTTAGATGTTGTATAACGTTGGTAACATTAACACAATAATAACAACAACAACAGCAAAAACAAGAACAACAAAAACAACAACAATAACAACATACATCAAAACTGCTCCAAACAACATAGACTGCACCAGTTAAGATTGAATAACAGAAAACACCAAAACAAGATTACGTTGATTGATGACAATTTCGGTTGCCCCAAAGATTAAGTAAGTAAAAAATAACCAAAAAAAAAACAAAAATATTGACACGCTTGATCGATTTTTTAGCTGCATGTTTGAAATAAAAAAACAAAACATAAAATAACATATTCCTAGTGAAACTCATATCAAGCCGGCTGTCAAAATTATTAACGAGTATTGGTAGAGGTCACTGCAAATGTGTGAATACGGTTCAAATGGTTCAGTTTTTGACTCATTTTCGAAGAAACAAAAGGTTCGTTTTTGAGAGGCATTTTCGTCTGGCGATCAAAAAGAGTTAATTTCCGAGTACTGAAAAATAACTTTTATGTTGTTCTTTTTTTAACTCATTTCCGAACAAAATAAGGTTAAGGTTTTTGAGAGGCATTTTAGTCCGACGAATGATACAAAAAAGGTTCATTTATGAGTGCCAAAAATTAACGATTCTACCCGAAAAAGTTCATAAATGAATTCGATAATGGTAGTTTTACTTCATTGGACATTAAAACTAGTAAGTAATAAACTTCGACTGGGCCGAAGTTTAAATACCCCCATGGCCGAACCAAAATATATTCAAAGTCTCAAACAGTCAATAAAATGTTTATTTTTAAAAACATTTTCGTCAGAGTTTTAAGAGAAAATATTCGCTTTTGTTTTTTTATAAAGTCTCTTTGTATTGGAGTTAGGCGTGGTTTTTATCCTATTTGGTTAAATTTCATACTCAGAGTGTATATTAAATATCAAAGCACATATGCAAAATTATATGTCCATATATTAATTTCTGTGGAATTCTAAGAGATTTTACCGTTTGTATAAGGTCACTTTGTATTTGTAGAGGTGGTTTTCAGCCGATTTGGTTGGATTTCAAACTCAGAGTGTATATTAAATAGCAAAGTTCATATTCAAAATTTCAAGTCCATATATTAATTTTTGTGGAATTTAAAGAGATTTTACCGTTTTGATAAAGTCACTTTGCATAGGAGGTAGACATGGTTTTCATCCGATTTGGCTCATTTTCGAACTTGATCTTTATTTTTTTGATAAAAGCTAAGATATCGTGATGATAGCTTGAAAATTACGGCTGTAATCGTGATCACAGACAGACGGACAGACAGACGGATATGGCTATATTGTTTCGAGTGGTGATGGTCGAAATGGCTTTTAGGGTTTATTTTCATTATTAACCCATACACAAATTATTCAAGGAGAGGGCTTAAGCCCTTTGAGCCAGTATGTAGATCCAACACTGGCCCAATTTATGGATTTTTGTCTTATTGAAGAGCACTTTTTTCTTTGCCAAATGCCATTGTTTTGCTTCGAACCTGTCAAACAGCTGTGAATAATATTCGCCGGTGATCGTTTACCCTTTTCAAGGTAATCGATGTGATTGACCTTATTGGCCGTCATACCAACCTTGACCTTCTTTGCTGCACGTTCATCCGTAGAAGTCCACTACTTTGATTGCTCCTTGGTCTCTGGTGTGTTGTGATATATTCACATTTCGTCTACGGTTATGAACCGGTGCAAAAACTCCTTCGCATTATGGTTCAACATCACCAAAATCAAAAAATTTCCTAGTTCAGTTTATTAAAAATGAGAAATGAAGAGAGATATGAGCAGGATCGTAACCTGGCCGGGACCTCTGGGTTGACAGTTAATGTCGCCTAACTTTTATTATTTAACTTGTTTTTACTTTACACTCTAAAATATTGTATAGTTACTGAATTCAGAAATGTATTTCTAAGCGTATTTAAAAATATGAATTTTTTTTTTTTATGAGTTTGTAACCAAAATAAGTTCGGAAATGAGTTATAAGTAAAAAAGAGTTATATGATTAGTTTTTCTAATCACTTAATGAATTCTGAATTTTTGGAATATCATTCCTCTGAATAACGAAATTCCCACAAAAATTAATTGAATGATCTAAAATTTTCCACAAGAGCTTTGATATCAAAACGGCAAACTCTGAAATTTAAATTTGGCAAAATCGAATGAAAACTGCCCCCAATTTCCATATAAATTGACACCATAAATATAGTAAAATAGTAAGGAGTATATTTACTTTGTTGTAGCGCCATGCAAATATATATTTTTGTAGATAACTCATAAACTGACTGTTTAAGACATTAAATAAATGATTTAAACATGGATGTGCGATTATTTTAACTTCTGCCTAGACAAAGATAATACCTTTCTAGTTTTCATATAATTAATATACAGGGTATTTTTTTATAATAATTCTAGTAATATAGAACTCAATATCTGATCTTCAATATTGCTTTTCAGTTAAGCAATAAAATGTATCTTGTATAATTTTAATGCTCGCTACCACTTGGAAAGGTTGATTATAACCGATATTTCAGAACAACTGAGCAACAACAGTCAAACAATTTATGCATTTCTTTTTATGCTTCTTTTTCTATACCTTCTTTGATTTCCTCAATACAAATTTTCATATTATATCATTTGATTCGTACGCTTTAATTCTTTTTTTGACGGTATACTTTGATCTTGGTAGCATATATTTATTTTTGATTTCCTTATGTGTTGTCCAAAAAATTATTACAACAAATAACAAAAAACAAAACCAAAAAATCAGCCACTGAAGATCAAGAAGTCACGGAGTAAGAAAAGTGATCGTAAAGCTTGGAGGCTACTATTTGTCTGGCAATCTTGGCTAATAATGATTACTCAAAAATGCTGTTGAGCTCAAAATAAAACAGAGAGTGTAGTATATTCAATGCCATACCCTGGCATGGTAAACTATTAGATGACATAACAAAAGATAATTGAAATAGAGCTGGGAAACGCAAGAGAATACAGATGATCGATGAAGGCTAAACATAAACGATCGTAAGAAAAAAAGTAATACTTTAATTAAAAAAATTTAATTCTTATGTAATGCACTGAAAACTCTATGAAACTATTTAAAAAAAAAAACAATGTTAAAGACGCGGTCATAGATATCAATCTTTTGCAACTGTGAAACTTTTGCAAGTATGAAAACAAAACAAAACAAAACAAAACGGACAGAGTTGCTCTCATAAACACGATCATGAAATTTAAAAGTTGCAGCATAAAAAACTTAAGGAATATCCCAAACGTAAGAATATCCGATTAGTGGCAAGTGTAGATTTTCACTTTTGAATTTTGATCGCTTTTATGCCGATCTGCTTATATTGCGGCTGCTTTCCTTTGAGGTAAACAAACTTCTTTGACAATGAAAAGGTGATAGACAATTACACTTCAAACATCAAAGTGCAAAAGTTACAAAATTTTGTGACTGAGATCAAAGTCACAACAAGGACAATTAAAATAATGGGATATGACACGGAAGAAAGGAAAAGAAAAACACAAACACTGTGACTCAAAAAGTCATGAATGAAATTTGTTATTTTGAGGTCATGTAGAGTAAGTGACAATGAATTGACATTTGTTTTTGTTGTCATTATCTTAATGTTTTCGTAACCTTGTAAGGATGTCACGGACAAAGGCTTTGAAAAGCCGCATAATAGATATATATGACACCATAGTAATCACTAGCTGAATGTAAACTTATAAAAATGGGATGAATTTTTTGAAAAGATATTGAAAAAATATTTTGAAATTTGAACTGCCGTAAACGTAAAGGTATACATAAAAGTAAACGAAAATGTTAAAACAAAAGTTTACGCAAAAACGTAAACATAAACGAAAACGTAAATGAAAACCTAAACGTAAACGTAAACGTAAACGTAAACGTAAACGTAAACGTAAACATAAACATAAACGTAAACGTAAACTAAAACGTAACGTAAACGAAAACGTAAAATTATATGTTTTTATATGTATATGTATATATAATTATATGTTATATGTTAAATTAACGTAAACCTAAACGAAATCATAAACATAAACGTAAACGTAAATATAAACCTAAACGTAAAAGTAAACACAAACGTAAGCGTAAAAGTTAACGTAAACACAAACGTAAGCGTAAACGTAAACGTAAACGTAAACATAAACGTAAACGTAAACGTAAACTTAATCGTAAACGTGAACGCAAACGTAAACGTAAACGTAAATATAAACGTAAGCGTAAACGTAAACTTAAAAGTAAACGTGAACGTAAAAGTTGAAAACGTAAACGTTGAAAACGTAAACGTAAACGTAAAGTAAATGTAAACGTCAACGAAAACGTAAACATAACAGTAAACGAAAACGTAAAAATAAACGTTTACGTAAACGTAAATATAAACGTAAACGTAAATATAAACGTAAACGTAAATGTAAACGCAAACGTAAACGTAAACGAAAATTTAAACTTAAACGTAAACGTAAGCGTAAACATCAACATCAACATCAACATCAACATCAACATCAACATCAACATCAACATCAACATCAACATCAACATCAACATCAACATCAACATCAACATCAACATCAACATCAACATCAACATCAACATCAACATCAACATCAACATCAACATCAACATCAAAATCAACATCAACATCAACATCAACATCAACATCAACATCAACATCAACATCAAAATCAACATCAACATCAACATCAACATCAACATCAACATCAACATCAACATCAACATCAACATCAACGTCAACATCAACATCAACATCAACATCAACATCAACATCAACATCAACATCAACATCAACATCAACATCAACATCAACATCAACATCAACATCAACATCAACATCAACATCAACATCAACATCAACATCAACATCAACATCAACATCAACATCAACATCAACCTCAACATCAATATCAACATCAACATCAACATCAACATCAACATCAACATCAACATCAACATCAACATCAACATCAACATCAACATCAACATCAACATCAACATCAACATCAACATCAACATCAACATCAACATCAACATTAACATCAACATCAACATCAACATCAACATCAACATCAACATCAACATCAACATCAACATCATGATCAACATCAACATCAACATCAACATCAACATCAACATCAACATCAACATCAACATCAACATCAACATCAACATCAACATCAACATCAACATCAACATCAACATCAACATCAACATCAACATCAACATCAACATCAACATCAACATCAACATCAACATCAACATCAACATCAACATCAACATCAACATCAACATCAACATCAACATCAACATCAACATCAACATCAACATCAACATCAACATCAACATCAACATCAACATCAACATCAACATCAACATCAACATCAACATCAACATCAACATCAACATCATGATCAACATCAACATCAACATCAACATCAACATCAACATCAACATCAAGTTTTAATTTTAAAGTTTTAAGTTTAAAGTTTTAAGTTTTAAGTCTTAAGTTTCAAGTTTTATGTTTTATGTCTTAAATGTTAAGCTTTATGTTTTAAGTTTTAAATTTTAGTTTTAAGGTTTAAGTATTAAGTTTTAAATTTTAAGTTTTAACTTTAAAATTTTAAGATTTAAGTTTTAAGTTTTAATTTTATAGTTTTAAGTTTTAATTTTTAATTTTTAAGTTTTAAGTTTTAAGTTTTAAGTTTTAATTTTTAAGTTTTAAGTTTTAAGTTTTAAGTTTTAAGTTTTAATTTTTAAGTTTTAAGTTTTAAGTTTTAAGTTTTAATTTTTAAGTTTTAAGGTTAAAATTTTAAGTTTTAAGTGTTAAGTTTTAAGTTTTAAGTGTTAAGTTTTAATATTTATGTTTTAAGTTCTTAGTTTTAAAGTTTAAGTTTTAAGTCTTAAGTCTTAAGTTTTAAGTTTTAATTTTTAAGTTAAGATATGTAAGTCTCAAGTTTTAAGTTTTAAGTTTTAAAATATAAGTTATAAGTTTTAAATTTTGAATTCAGAGAAGTTAGGTTGAATTAAGTTAAATTAACTTAAGCTAAGTTAAGTCAAATTAACTTAAGTTAATTAATTTATATGTAAAAACTCTCTAAAAATGTCAATAAATTATTGCTCTTTGATTGTCAAGTGATCAGTAGCTCTAATAAATTCTATGTATTTATGTTGAGCAACACCATTATTTTGAAATTTCTAAATATATTTTCTCACCTTTAACCGCTTTTAGCTCTCGTAAATAATTCTCGTAAATGACTTAACATTTTAAGTGATTAGCTCGATCACAAAAACAACAATAGCAACAAGTGGCATAAATTGATCTCGTAAAAAAAATACTATGGAAACATATCTGTGAAAATGAACCTATTTCTATACAACTATTTTGCCTAAAACGTAAGATACTTTTCTTGTTGTCATCGTCGTCAGCGCCTCAAATCAAAAGCCGCAAATGTGGCGATCGATAACACTATCGTAACGATCGTTAATTTAAAATTCAGTGTCTTTGATGTGCGATCGACACACTAAGGCGATCAAAGGTAAATACCGATCGGCCAGCCAAACGACTGGATTGAATGCTTGTTCTATCGATCTTATGTTAAATATGGCCAGCAAATGATTTGATCATGATTTTCAAATCATCAGATAAATGATCTAGTAATTTTCTCTCTACGCGAGGAGAAAACAATAACAACGTGATGCAGTAGAATTTGAAAATACATGGAAAGCTTTAGAAACTTGTAAAAAATAGTATGAGAATAAATATTGAGAAAACAGAGAGGGAGAGAGAAAGATAGAGACAGACAGGGAAAGTGATTTAAAGAGATAGCAAAGTCTGAACGTAGTCTACCCAACAAGTGTAACAAGTTTGGTGAATTTTGTATAAAGTTATGTGAGATAAGATGCTTCCCAATTTCTATTCTTATTTATGGAAAAATCACAGCGTTTTACGCTGATTAGTTTTCGGTGTTGGGCCACATTTTATGGAGACATTAATTTTTGTTCAGTTACTTATGAAAAAACTTACCACCTAGTATGCCATGTATGCTGTAATCTTTACGGCCATCATCACTGGAACGATCATTACCACGCAGTAGACGACTTATCGATGATGTAGATGGTGGATCGGTGAAGCCCTCCTAAAATCATATTAAAGTTTGTTTATTATATAATTTATGAAATTTATTTTTTTTTTACGTCTGTTATGGATATCATAATAAATCATATTAACTTTCCTAAACTCTTTTGAATGAACTGCAAAGCATCGAACTAGTCTGAGAGCGTGTTTTTTTTTTAATTTATGCTGCCTACTTAATTGAGTTTTAACAATGTTATCGGCCGCTCATAAATTTGAAACTTGTATCTGTTGTCAAAGTTTTTAATTGATAAGCTGATTGCTATTGCCGCTGAATTTGAATATTAATCGCTATTGTTTATTAAAAATATTCAAATTTTTATTGTTGTCTAGAATATTATTGAGTCAAACAAAGATGAGCTGGTTTTTTTATGCTAAAAAACATCGTGTATAAAGATTTTGTCAAAAATGTTTCGCGTTGAGGGAAGTTATCTTAATTAATAAGGTCTAAAAACGATCTTGTTTTTTTAAGTTGTTAAATTGTAAAAGCTTCTGCAAAATTATTCATTATGAACCAAAATATAGATTAAGTGGAAGAGCTAGTGTATGATATCTGAAGTTTTTGTCCAAGAAACATCTGTTTATGGGAGATGTTGTTCTTAGGTACCCATAATATTTTTCATGGTTCCACTATAGTTCCACTTTTCTTGGAGCTGTCTACAATAAAACCTTTGACTGTGTGAAAAATCGCCCTTAATTCAACATTCAGTAACTTCTACGTTTTTGGCAAGCTTTATTATAGGGTTCTTGAGAGCTTTTAATCCCCTTTTTGACTAGGGAATTTTGTCTGTGTGAAATCAAACTTGGCTTGGATTACATTTAAATGCATATTAACTTCAATTCTATTCGCAGATTCAAAGCATGAAGTACTACTTCCTACTTCATGAAGTAAATTCAATGTCCAACAAAAAATCTTGTTCAAGTCATTTGAAAGAACTTTCCTGAATTCTGAAACTTAGAATCCCATTTACTATCAATAAAACATTTCTTAATTTTAAAATTATGAAGAGAACTTACAAAAAATTCAATCATAGATATGATTAAGCCGCTTTCCAATATTGAAATGTGCATTATCTTTTTAGCCATTATTCTGCAAAGCATGAGATATATTTCTCAACTGATATCGGGGCCTTGAAAAACTTAGCATAAATAAGTTCTTTGGTTTTACTAGAACACTACAACCAACCAACCATGCATTTATTTGAATCGAAAAATTTAGATCGTATTCTAAGAGGTCTCAAAAGTTGCATGGAGTTGTCAAAATCACCCAAAAAATAATTTAGGACAAAAAAAGGATGTCTTCCTCTAACGCACCAAGTAGTTTTTTGACAAAAACAGAAAAAACTAACGATCTTAAAATCATTTTTTGTAAAAAAAAAAAAACTACTACATATGTCTTAATGCAAAAGTAAGCATAGAGTAAAAATAGAAACGATCAACGCCTCAGGCAGGCCTGGAGGTCATATTGAACCTCCTCCCCCTGGACGTGTTCATGAAAACCACTGCAACCAAAGCGGCGTTTCGACTTAAGGAAGCTAAACTTTGGAGGCACTGGACGCACGGAAACGCCTCTATACTCACAAAGTATAGTCCTGAGAATCTCGCCACCACCTTCGATTACATCACCCCGGAAATAGACTTTCGGCAGAACATGTCATTCTCCTTTCCAAAAAGAGAAGAATGGGATTCGAACCACCCTTTTAGTGAACACGATGGCACTGGCACGATGGAGAATGGCACGGGAGCCGGAGTCTACTGTAATGCACTATAAATATCCCTGTCATACAGACTTCCAGATTACTGTAGTGTTTTTCAAGCAGAAATTTTTGCGATCGAGAAAGCAGCTACGACAATCCAATCAAGGAACATCAATCCATCAAGGATTACAATCTTTGTGGACAGCCAGGCTGCGATAAAAGCACTCCGCAGCGAAACAACTAAATCGAAATCTGTACTGAGCTGCCGGCAAGCTCTCATCAGAATCATTCCTCCCCACAAGATCAATATCTGCTGGGTCCCCGGTCATCGTGACATAGAGGGAAACGAAATAGCAGACAGACTGGCTAGGGAGGGCTCTGAACTGGAAAGAAGTTCTGTGATTGGGTCGATCATGGTTCCAATCGGAGAATTCAAGAAGAAAATAAATGATAAAGCCAGAAATAACACAAATAACTCTTGGTCAAATAGAGACGACTGTGTTATCTCTCGCCATCTCTGGCCTAAACTCTGCGAAAAAGGACCCAAAGGAACAGAAACCATCAAGCATCTACTCTGCGAGTGTCCCAATCTCCAACAACGCCGACTTCGCCACATGGGAAGCAGAGTCTACGGAGAACTGCAAGAGCTCGTGGACGTACCACTGATGGATCTTTTCATATTTATACGGAGCACCGGTTGGTTCGACCAATCTTGCTCAAGTGACTAAGATTTTTATTCTGGTTTTGCCACATTTAGGTCCACAAACATAGGGAATCACAATGGACCAATGGACCAACCATGGCGAAGACCCCCTAAAACTGTTAGAGAATGTTTAACATTCGACAAAAACATATTAGGTTGCATTCCTATGGTAAAAAATAACATCGTTTTAAGGTACAATATACGTGTAACAACAAAAAACAGGAGCTGTTTACAAAAAATTTTTTTAGATATAAGAAGTTATTATTTCTTTTTAAAATTTCTACAGGTTTATTGTACATAAAAACTACTTAACATTTTTTTTTTTTTAAATACAGTTCTGGCTTTATATAGATGGCGCTGAAAATGGCATTGAAAAAAATACATTCAAAACGGTTCGATGGATATGGCCTTTCCCATCTATTGGAAACAAAAAAATCAAATGACAATAGACCATATTTTAAGCATCCCCCCAACGCAACACCCCCGGGGTTTTTTTTTAATTATGGTGGAAATTGAAGTAAGAAGTTAAAAAAATAGAAACATTTTCGCTCGCTTTTTTGCTTAAAAAAAAATAGATACATGAATTTAGGGGGGATGCTTAAAGGATAAAATTACAAACAAAATGCAAAAAAATCTTTGAAATTGAACCAATAGATTTCGAGTTATTTATCGAACCGTTTTAAAAAAACTAGTTTCGGGGAAATCGAGTTTAAAGTTTTTTATTAACGTTGTATGGAGCTTAGACATAGGTCAACGAAAAGCGTTATAACTACTGTTTTTTTTAAAAATCGATTTAAAAATGTGTATGTATATTAGACCGGTTCACATTTCAAAAATGTTAAAAGACTTCGGTGCGCGTTCATTTTCTGAAAGTTCCATTCCTAATGCGAACAAAAATGCCTTAAGACCCAAAAAAATTTGACCTCTAGATATTGCTGAAATCGTTTAAAGGCCCTTTTGGAGCTATTTACGACTTAGATCATATTGAATAATATGTTGTCCAAACCGAAACATATGTTGAATATATTGTGATGAAAAATCATTTTTTTAAAAAATAAATTGATTAAAAACAAATGTTTGTAGTGTTTTTTATTTTTTTTTTTTCATGTTATGGTCCATATTACAAGAAACCTTAAGCTCCGCACAAAAATACAAAATTAAAAACATAATGTCACTGGAACAAAATAAGAAAAAAATAAATTTTATGTGGAAATACGATAATTTTGACGAAGGAGTTAAATTGCATGTTCAAAGCTCCGCCAAAAAATATCAGATGCATATTTTAAAAAAATAAAAAAATTGAAAATTGCTTAGATTATTATAAATGATTTTTCATCACAATATATTCAACATGTGTTTCGGTTTGGACAACATATAATTCAATATGATCTAAGTCGTAAATAGCTCCAAAATTACCTTTAAACGATTTCAGCAATATCTAGAGGTCAAATTTTTTTGGGTCTTAAGGCACTTTTGTTTTCATTACGAATGGAACTTTCTGAAAATGAACGCGCACCGAAGAAAAAAAGACCCATAATTTTCCTCATATATTTTTGAACCGGTCTAATGTATATTCTTAAAACTATAAAGAACACATTAAACAAGAAAAAAATTATTTTTTTCGAAAATTTACACGTATATTAAAATTCTGACAACGGATTCGCACCAGCACCAAATTCGTAAAAAGTAAAGAATTTTGGTGGCAATCCTGTCCGCAATCTTGAATTTTAAAATTCTGACAGCGGTTTCGAAATCAGCTACTTCCTGAAAAAGCTACCCCCTAATTCGCTTTAGCTTTTCCTACACAACCTAATATAATTATTTGGAATACTTGAATGGTTTGAAGGCTTACAAGTTTTTGCCGATCGTTTCAAGCCTTTCAACTTTCGGAACCAACAAAGTAAGTCACAACAAGTCAAGTCAACGAGAAAGCAGGGATATGACTTGTACACATATGTTTAGTATTGTTGCCTCTAGAGCTTGCTTTTTCAAATATGGATGCAATATTTCAAGTACTTGAAGTGGCTTGAACTTTAAGTAGGCTTGTACAGTTCTCTGGTTCGTACGTTTCAAGTGCTTATCCGTAAATCATGATAAGTCCGATAAATCATGATAAATTTTTATCATATTTTTTCTGTTTGTTTCTTGTTTACTTTATTGCAATATTTTTTTACGTAGTGGGCTTTAAGACCTACGCACAACCGTTTAAAAGCATGGCGCCCATCGTTCAAATTAGCCGTCAAGCTAATTGAACCTTACTTTATATTCTTTACTTATATTATAATTTTTTTTATTACTTTATATTATAATCTTCGGGCCCTTGTTCAGCCTAATTTAAACATGATTTCTTTTTACTCGGGTATATAATCAATATACCTTGTAGAGAGCTGCACGAATTCATTCATTTCATCTCTCTTCAGTGGGTGCAGTACTGAAGTTTATTTTATTCAAATCATTCATGCAGACTAGAGTTCCGTGCAGTGATGTGATTTGGTGGGATTTCGGTCTCATTTCGGGATATTTGGCCTATTTGAGAACGTGTGGGATTTCAGATGCTTAGGTGGGATTTTCTACTGAATCATAATTTTTTAAAGTGCAAATTAGCAAAACTGGTTGGTAACACTTTTTTGTAATCTTTCAAAATTGTTCGTTTAATTGCTGTTTCATTGATTCTAAATATGTAAGAAAGATATATGTATATTCAAGAGGCTTAAAATTAATGAAAATAAGATCCTCGTTTAAAAACAAAAATATAAGCTCAGTTTCATTTTGATGCAACGAAAGAAATTTACGATTACTTCATACACTTAAGAGAGTTTTTATAAAAAAAGCAGAGTTTAACTTTAGGTATTTTTGTCTGCGGAAAATTTGTTTTTTTTATAAAATTTGTTATATTTATTGAAAAACTTTATTATCTACATTATTAAACTATAAAATTATTATAATGTTAAAAAAATATAGGGGAGGATGCCCGCCTACTAAACACGTTTTGTTTTGAGGCTATACCTTTGGTTTAAAACATAATTTTTCAGAGCTCTTGGTTTCATTTGGAATCTAAGTTCAATAACTACAAGAATTTTAATCAGAATTTAAAATTTCCAAAAATTATAATTTTGGAAGTCGATCTAGCAAAAGTCTCGAAATCGGCCGCTTAAAAAATCGGCCCAGCTACTGAACACCTAAAACAAATCGTTGAAAAAAATTTGAAAATGAAGTAAAAACACTAGTTTTTGAGAGTTTATAAAAAGTTTATTCTATCAATAGTTCACAATGACTCACTGAACTTTAAACAAAATAGATTTGAATTTCTTTGATGGCTGCAGAATTTATATTCGTTCCTTATTTCTTTTAAAAAATTGCATAAATAATCGTTATTGGTATAAATATTTGGGTGGGATTTTTTGTGGGTTTTTCGTGTCATTTTGGTGGGATAAACAGGTCTAAATCGGGATGTGATCGGGATTTTTTACTAAATCAGAATCACATCACTGGTTCCGTGTAATAAAACATCAAAAGTTTTAAGAGAGCAAGAGTATAACATTCTATTCTTCTCTTAGTGTGTTGCACTCTATTTGCTTTCTCTCATGTTTTGTGCTTTCGAATAAATCGTAGCATGTGCAGCTTTAGGTGTCTTAAATTTCATGGGTTCAGTGAGTGCAGTGAATACTTTCTTTACTTTATAGTGTTTCTGCTGTGTTGAATAAATAACTTATTGAAGTGTAAAAATGGCAGAGAATGAAGTAAGTTAATTCAAAAAGATATTTCGAGTATAATTGCAAGGATTTAACACTGGATCATGGAAAATTAGAATGAAGTGCAAACTAATTTCTTGTTTATAAATAACACTACTCAACAAGGTTTTCCACAACGAATTGCGATAACATTTTCTATAGTAGAATTTTCCATAGAATCCGAATATTGTAATGGTTTTTTTGGATTAGCCCCAATTTTTTGAGGAAATGGAAAAATTAAAAAAAAACCACTATTTGGAACAACACATACTTTACATAAATGCTTGTTAAAACTTACATGTTCAGTCAATGAATTTTAATTTAATACCTTTACATTTTTATCTGACTCTCCTCTACTACATGCAATTAAATTAAAATTCATTGACTGAACATGTAAGGTTTTTACAAACATTTATGTAAAGTATGTGTTCCAAATAGTGGATTTTTTTTAATTTTTCCATTTCCTTAAAAAATTGGGGCTAATCCAAAGAAATCATTACAATATTCGGATTCTATGAAAAATTCTACTATAGAAAATGTTATCGAAATTCGTTGTGGTGAAAGTTTTCGAAAATTTGTAGTGTAATTATTAAGTCATTGTCTTAAGGCATGTTGCTACTTGGCGCGCTCGGTATTCAAGCGAACATTCATAGTCTTTTTACGGGAAAACGGTAAGAGTTAGAGAAATTTTCTCAGGGTAAATAAATACACTAAAAAATTTATTTACAAACAATTTTTTTTTATTAATATTTAGCATTTGTTATGTATGAAACTTTAATTTGAAGTTGACGTGTCGATATCAGAAAGAGCTGATGGTTACCATAATACCTTAAGTTTGGCAGCACCTAGAAAAAAAAATTCATAAATAATATGAGTTTGGCAAAAAAAAAAATATGAAGATTTGAAAAAAGAATCGTAAAAACCGCAAGTTTTTTCTTGAATTTATGCAAAAAAACTATAGAAAAAATTTTTGCAATATTTTAGTTCACACGAAAACTACACATGTGGAAAGTATGCGGTTAAAATTTGGAGATAATCGGACAAGGTAATTTTGTGTAACGATGGTAACCAGGTAGAAAAATGTAAAAAACATCAAATTAAAGTTGCATGCATAAAAAATGTTAAAATATATTAAAAATTTTTTTTAGTGTATTATTTACCCCAAAAAATTTTACCATTTTCTCTTACTATTTTTCTGTAAAAAAAAATTTTAATTTTCACTCGAATACCGAGCGCGCCAAGAAGGAACATGCCTTAAAATTCGTAAACTGTAATAGTCAATTGTTCTTATGCATTTTTTTTTTTTTGGGTTAACCGTTATTTAGTAATATTTTGCTTTAATAGTTCATTTAATTATTAATTTATTAAATATTTATTAATTACTAAACTAATAAGTTAAAAATTGCAGTATGAAAACTGCAATACAAATTCAATGAATAAAACCATTACAGTTTCAAATATATAAATTATATTCAAAGCTTTTCATTTCATTCAGTGAACTCACTGCATTGCACTCAATTTTCAAATACTTTCTATAAGTGTGCACGCTCTGATAGGTAGACAGCACACAAATGTATTCATTCTCTTTTGTTTTCATTTTGCTCTTGGTGCAAATGATGAATGCTCTCATTAATTTGTTTCACTGCCTTAGAGAAGATGAGAGTAAGGATTTGAAAAGCAAGTGAATGTTTTGATACGCATTTCAAACACATTCATACAGATCTCTAACAGAATGTTACAGATATATTCCTAATGAAACGAAAATGAAAAAATTCAGATATCGCCCCTTGTGACTTTTTTCTATTCCCCAAACTCAAATTGGCACTTCTTGGAAAATATTTTGAGGCGATTGAAGTCGTCAAAGAGAATCCACAGAAGAAGCTAAAGGTCATTCCGAAGTCGGCCTGCCAAAAATGTTTTCAAGCATGAAAAAATCATTGGCTTATGTGGATCGCCTTCGATGGTGATTATTTTTAAAGTGACAACACAAACATTGAAGAAATTTGTTGTTTTATTTGCACAATTCGGTTTAATATTCAACAAAAGGTAGGTCGATATTGCCATACATATTGCTTATTTTGTTAGGACTAAATCTTTACAAAACCACCATTATAAATTAGTTAAAATTACTTTTATTCGCATAATAATCTACTAGTTATATTAATGATTAGAATGTGGCGATGACAAGATTTGCAAAGTTTCCGAAAAAAAAACTTAGCTTGCAGTGATTACTCCTGACATAAGCTCTAAAAAAATATATACATATATTGCCCACTAACTCAATCGAAATAAAATAAAAAAAAACAAAATAGAATTAAACAATTTAAGCCTGGACCACACCTGCATTCCTGGCGCACTAAGCCATACGAAATTCCAAGAAAAGTACAAGATATACAAATTTTTTTTGATTTTTTGACATAGCACACTCCAAACACAGTGTTTGTCAATCTTTTTATAACCATCTATCTAGGCTGTCATCTAATTAATTAAAATTCAATTGAGTTCATGTTGAAAATTGAAATGCGGTTGTCAGTGAACAAGATAAGCTGTCACAGACCCAACAACGAAAAGAAATAAAACGGGAAAAAAAAAGAAAAAAAAACAACAAGTAACAACAAACTCACATAAGCTGAGAGAAAAGAAAATATTAACTACTGTGTACAGCGTAAGCAAACTAGATACACAATCATGTCATGTAAGACCAACAACGCGCTGTCCGACTCTCCGACTGTCTGTCTAACTGTCCATTCGAATGCTGGCTTACTCCAGCTAGCAGATAGACCGCAAAGCTAAGTGAGTCTATTCAAATGGCGTGATGTTAGACGAAGTCGAAACGTAACAGCATTAAAAGCAAATAGCCAACATTTTATTCCCACCCCCAACTGCTCCCTCTTTCACTTGACACTCGGTAAAGTAAACAAGGCAAGAGAACCCAGCTAGCCAATATATCAAAAATACTACAAAAAATCCACATCAAAACATATTTATGACATATTCAATAAATATACCCGCCACTGCGCACTACTTTTGACCATGTTAAGCTGGACCATGGTTTGAGTTTTTTTTTTTTTTTTTCTACCACGTTATCTAGCCACCATGCTGTGGACAAAAATGTCGAGCTGACAGTCGCAACCAAAGTCTAGCTAGCTAGAGAAAAGGTTTCAACTGCAAGAAGGTGTCAGTGGTGCCACCTTAGGTGCCAGCACTGAAATGTTTAACATATTTCAAAATTAATCATAAAAAGTGGTGGTAAGTGAGAAAATTAAAAAAAAAAAAAACAAATTAAAACTTTACAATAAAAAAAAAATATTAAATATAAGCGTACAAAGCGGCTCATGTGCACGCGGCATTTGCGGCTGAACACAAAACGCGCAGTGCAGGGAGATCCAAACTTTAGTTTTGAGGGGCTTAGCAATTAAATATGATGTCAATAGCCAGTTGTTTAAGACACATGGTTTAATAAAATGGTGCAAGTCCTTTGAATCGGAAGACAATACGTTCAATCCCTAGATAAGATAGAAATTGTTTAAACCGAAAGTATTTATCTTTGAAGCGGTTCAATACCTTTGGAGAGGGAGATAACTGGTTTAATTTCCACATATTACAGACATTTTTCAAAAACAATAATAATTGTTCTCTATGCAGACATCATATCTATTCAGGCAAGTAAAGAAAAGTAATACTACATACTCGGATTTTCAAATGTACCCTCCAAATTGAGTAAAAAAAAACCACTTTTTGGAAGGTGAACATAAACATTAAACCGTATCGAAAAAAAGGACTCCACACACCATCTTATCTGAACTATTTTTGAAGAAAATTTCGAACCTTGGTGTCGCGGTTAGCACTTCATATCGCACTCCATCTTCAAAACAGACACAACTCGAAATTTCAAAATTTTCAGGAGAAGGAAAAAACCAGTTTGATTTTCAAAGGAATCCATACAAAACAAGGAGACAAAATGATTTTTTTGTTTTTAATTAAAGAGTAAAAAGAAGAGTTTTGATATTTCAAGATGAGTTGAAGTTGAAAATTTTGATAGTTGATAGAGGTTATCGTATCACTACGAATAGTTAAACATTTAAAAGTAAAAATTTGTAAATATTAAGTTGTGCCTGTTTTGAAGATGTAGTGCGATATATCCGGTCGATCTTAAAGAATGATATATCAATGTTTTTGTTTTGAGGAGTCCAACTTTTTTGCTCTCAAAGTCAATGGGCCCAAGCACCCCGTTCTAGTCCTTACCCATCAGATTCCAGTTTCTATCATCCTAATGTACCATTCTAAGGTTATAAAATTAAAGCTCGCAAAAAAAATCATTAAACTCTTTCGAAGAAAGTATGTCAACCATCCTAGTAGAAAAATTTTAAAAAAAATTTATATTTTATTTGCCGAAGTAGGGTTTCTTCTTTGAAATTTTTCGTCATTTCTTTGACATCAACAATCCGATCATTAAGAATGATATATCAATATTTTTATTTCGAGGAGTCAAAGTTTTTTGCTCTCAAGGTCATTGGGGTCAAGGACCCCGTACTACCACTTACCAGATATCAACTTCTACAACATGAATTACAAAAATAAGATTCAAATCAAATATTTTTTTTTTCTGTAAGGTGATATGGTCACCTACGGTAATATACAGCCATGGACACATAAATAGCACAAATGTCAACTTATTTTTTAAACGTTTCGTTTGAACCTAATAATGCATTCATTAACTGTAGTTATAATTTTTTGAGAACAAAGTGTGACGTTGTTTAAAATTCCGAGAGAGATGTACCGTTACTTACTTTTATTTGCTCAGGCCATCTCTTTCTGTATAGGCATTTACGATCTGCTGTGGTCATATAAATAGCACACATGTTAGTTGGTGAATAAAAGTTAACAAGATCGGGTGTTTGTAAAAATTTTAGAGTGTATTCAGTTAATTTCGGCGATTCTAAATAAAATTGGTCGTGGCTAACATTGTACTCCGGAAAAAAGGTATATGTATAATTCACGAACTGAGTCAAAAAGGCAAAAAACCATCTGAAATCGCGGATATTCTCAAAATTTGCGAAAAATGGTCTATAATGCAATCAAGCTGGTTAAATCAAATGGTTCAAATAATTTCGAGAATCAGCCTCGCAATCCTAGACCGCGTAAAACCACCGCTTCTACTGATAGATTTATAGCTCGCAAAAGTAAGGCTGATCCTTTCAAGTCAGCAAAGCAAATTATGAGGGAAATAAATGAAGAAAATAACCTTAATGTTTCAAGAAAACCAGTATCTAGGAGACTACATGAAGCTAATCTTAATGGACGCATTAGCCGAAAAAAGCCGCTTTTAACAAAAAAAAAATTAAAGTATCGTTTAACGTTTGCAAGGGGCCATGTGAATAAAGAAGACCAATTTTGGAAGAACCTGCTCTGGACTGACGAAACTAAATTTAATAGGGTTGGACTAGACGGAAAAAACTTTTGTTCGGCGCCCCAAACGTCAAGAGTTGAATCCTTAGTATACAAAAAATTATTAAAGCATGGAGGAGGGAATTTAATGGCTTGGGGAGCTTTTTCCTGGCACGGCGTTGGGCCAATTTTTCGTATACCAGGAATAATGGACAAAAATATGTATGTTTAGATATTCTTAATAACCAGATGAACCATTTGCATATGAGAACATGCCTATTAGGTGAACTTCTATGTACGATAATGATCCAAAACACACGGCAAAGGTTGTGATTGACTGGCTAAAAAAGGAAAAAAATAAATATTTGAATTGGCCGGCTCAAAGCCCAGACCTCAATCCCATAGAAAATTTATGTAATGATGTGAAGGTCAGCATAAGCGACTAAAATTTTCCAAATTTAAATGAGTTATGGAGTGGAATTGAGAAGGCTTGGTACTCTATTCCAAAGGATAAGTTCAGGAAGCTTGTGGAGAGTATGGGACGAAGATGTCGGGCTGTTTTGGACAATTCAGTATACAGTACCAAGTACTAGTAAGCATATTCGAAAGTTCATTGTAAAATAAAAATAAATTACTATGTTTTTTTTTCAGAATCCAAATTGTGCTATTTGTATGTCCACCTCAGCTAAGGAGCAATTTCAGATTTTTGATTAATATTTTAATTTTTAATTCGTAATTACAAAGTTACCACTGATTTTAAGTTTTTAATGTTTAAACTCAAATACCATGAAATAAATTGTTGTTTTCCTCCATGTATTTTATTTAAATTCATGTAAAACACTCTACATATATTTTTGTGCTATTTATGTGTCCACGGCTGTACATATATTCCCATATATCCCTCTTTTAATGAGTTATTTTTATTGGTTGTATCGGGTGTTTTTTTAGAGATATAAAATTTCTTAGAGTGATAGCTGTCAAACCAGTTGTCAAAATAAACACATGTATTCGACATTTATGTTCAGTTACTAACTCCGTAACAACGTTTAAAAATCGTGAAAATTTATTTCCAAAATTCGTGATCTGTGCGGAAAACGTACAAAGCACTTCACACACATTACGGTGTGTACAATATATCAATATATGTCTAAATATACTCTTATGGACAATACTCATCCAATACGAGCTCATACTCTGCGTACCGAAGAAGCCATCGCCGCTGTAGAGATGAGTGTGATCACGGAACCAACTTTATCGATTCGACACCGTTCTCAACAAGTCTACTTTTGCACGTAAACTACGCGAAAGATTTGGTGGAAAAACCTTAACCTACGCAAGTTTAAAATCCAACTGGTACAGAAATTGGAACCATCAGACCATCGCTTGCGTCGTACGTTCGGTGAATGGACTAAAAATCAATTGAAACTTGAATCGCATTTTTACCGTTAAATTATCTTCGGTGGTGAGGCACATTTCTGGCTTAACGGGTACATAAATAAGCAAATTACCGTATTTGGAGTGAGAAAAATCCTGAAGAGACTCTTTTGGCTCTCTTACATCCAGTAAAAGTTACTACTGTCTGGTGTGGTTTGCATGCCGAGGAAAAAATTGTTTTCTTTCCAAATGAACCAGTCTCCAGATATCTTGCTCACCGACAATTTAAGTTATTTCGCAGCATTGAACGTTTTTTTTTTCCTTGTCGGCGAATAATTTTGGAGCAAAATGTCAGGGATAAATATTAAATAGTTGTACTTTAATAATTTTAAAAATTTTTTAAAAAACCCTTAAAAAAAATTAAAAAAGTGTCTTTTTTTCGAAAAACTTCCGGAGTCCCTTAAGCGCCTTATCGAAATCTTGAAGTTTTTGAGTTTAATATTCAATGCTTGATTCAGAAAGCCATCAGTTACAAGTAATACCTATGGTGAGAAGAGATCAGTTTATAACGAAAACAACTCGAGAACAGGAACTCATTCGGTCATAATGGCCTTTAAACGTGTTACAACTTCTGTAAATCAAGGATTTACTCTGGTTTTAATCTGAAAAAAAAAAATGCCGACCAGGTTCAAAAAGTAAACCAACAAAGTGATAGGTGGCCTTGTCCGAATCCTTCAGAAGTGACCAGCAAATGTTATGAATGTGGGATTTCTGAGCAAGATAGGATATTTTTTTCCTCAGGGACTACGGGTGAATGAAATGAGTACATTGAGGTTTTCGAAATAATTGTGAACCTCTTGACAGAAATCGTGAATGATGTTAGGCCGTACGTACATAATAACCCTACATATATGGCCATATAGTTTTCTGCATATAAGCCTTTTGGAGTACTACGTACGAGACATTGTTCACCGAGAAACCAATAAATATTGGGGGATTATTAATTTCGGGCAAACTAACGGTTCCAGCAGAGTGTTTGACCGATAAATTGGTACCTGTATCAATAGTTATTGACAGGATATTCTATGCCGAATCGGTAACGTTTCAAAATTATAGAATCAATAACGGTTTTGTATTGGCATCGGTCGAAATTTAAGAATAAGCATATTTTTAGTATCGGCGCACAGTGGAGTATACAGAACAATTTAGTTGGACAAAATTATTTTATGATTTTAAACTAGAGGGAATGCAAAAACAAGCAAAAAAATGCACTGAGAGTGGGGGTCTATATTGACTCCCTGGGCAGCTATGGGTTAATTTGAAGGTTATAGGAGGTTGTTTCACAAAAAATGCTCTAGCAACGAAAGGTTTTGATGCAGAACATTCCTCAAAGACATTTTAGAAAGATATATTCATGGAGTTTCCAACGATTTTATTACTAGTAGAAATTTTAGTGAAAAATTAAATTTTTCTGTGGTCAAATCAGGGAATTTTGGAAAAAATTCACAATTTTTTAGTTTTAAGTCATTTTTGTCAAAAAAATATTGTGTGAGCCTATATTTTTTATTTAAAATTATAATTCCTGTTAAAATTTCCTTAAAAAACAATTATTATTATTGAAAAAAGTTTCTAATGTTTGATTGATATGAATTAAATGAAAGTCGATTTAGAAATAGAATAGAATCGAATAGATATAGAAAAATAGAAGCACAAATCGGATCGCGTCATTTATATGGGAGGTAAGAGCGGTTTTTGTCATATTTTTATAGTTTTTACTATTGATTTTAAAAGAAAAAAATGTATGCGTCAAGTTTCAAGTCGATATCTTAAAGACTTATGGGATTTATAAATGTTTAACCATGTTGATGACGTCACTTTATATGGGAGGTAGACGCAGTTCTTATCCGATTTTTTTTAAATCCGATCATTTTTAAACCTGACATTAAAATAGAAGAGATAAACTTATCTACCAAGTTTCATGGCGATATCATGAAAACTTTAGGATTTATGAAGGTTTTACCAGTTGTTTTGGGTTCAAACGGTTTTTTGAAAAATTCAGTACTTTTCGAAACGAAGCGGACAACGAAATTATATTTTTTAAGATGTAAACACATGAAGTGTTAAGTTTATGAAATGTACAGCCACGGACAGCCGCATACAACACAAAAACCCTTCGGATATCCAAAAATGTTTAAAAAGAAATCCTCAAAACACACCCATTTTTAAAATAGAATTACTAATTTGAAATAAATACAATACCACCCAAACCACTTTTCATTTATTTCTAGATACCTCCTTCAGTACAATCCATTTATATTAACTTCTTAGAAAAAATGGGGAAAAATTTGCATTTTACAGTATGCACTCCTCTAAACAGCTAGCAACCCAAAGAAAAGTTCAACTAAAAATGACAAAGTTCAGAGAGCTAAAACAAAAATGTTTGAGCAAGGCAAGGTAAAAAATACTCATTGTCTGTTATTCTTACACTATTCAACTTACTAAAAATATATATATTTTTTTTAAATCGGTGTTTTACAAAATTGAATATTGTCCAGATAAATCGAAGAAATAGAGCGGCGAAAGATTACAGATGGGCGAAAAGTGAGGAAAGAATGCTTTTAACTCAATTTCTCGATGAATTTTCTACCATTTGAAATACATTTGAACGTGTTTGACGAGGAATATTTTAAAATTTGTAATTTTTTTTTTTTTTTTTTAAATACATTGCAGAGGAAAGTCCACACATGTCTTTTTCCACACATTGATGACAAAGTGAAAAACATAATAAAAATGTAAACATCAGTAAACAGCGGTAATTTTGTCATTATACTAAAAAGGAATTCAAGCGATATTATATGAAATAAAAAAATTAGATTTAAATAAATTTTAATGGTAAATATAACCTATTGTAGAAGAAGATCTATCCAAAAACAGTTTTTCGACTTTAAAATTTGATTTACAGATTTTGAAAGTAAATTCGTAAAATCCAAGAATGCAGTTTACAATGAATGCAATTATAGGTTACATCCAATCCACTAAGCCTCGCACCAAGCTCATTTTCACTTTCATGTCGTGTAACACACAGAACAGAATTAACCATAAGAAGCTCGGTCAAAGTCCTTTCAAAACCTAAGTGGCCAATGCATATTTTTTATTTATAAAAACTGAAGATCTAGTACTTTTCATCTTAGTATTATTTTAAACTCGTATATCATTCTTTACTCTCTGAGATTTGCCATTGTCTGCAGAGAGGTGACGGCCGAACAGAAAAATTAATTCAACTGAAAAAATTTCTGTGCCAAATGGAATGGAACCAGGGTTCTCTGGCGTAAAGGTCACGCACTCTACCCACTGCACCACGGCCGCCACGATCAACTTTATATCATACGAGTATAAATATAAAAAAAAAGAAAAGAAGAACAAAACTTCAATAATACTTATTCCTCTAAATTAATTTATTAGTCTTAAAAAGTTTGATTTCCCCTGCAAATGCTCTAATTTTTCTGCTGTTCCTCTCCCCACACACTCTTTATGCAAATGACGCGGCCTCGTCTGACAAACTGTCTGTGAAGATTTTTTTTCAGTCATCAAATAAAGAAACAAAAACAACAACAACTCTAACTGATTAAAACCCGCTGCTGCAAGTGCTGCACTGTGCGCATGTGCAACGAACGGTCTACGACTTTGCTCAAGCTAAATGTTAAAAAATGCGTAAGCCAACAAAAAAATTTGTTAGTGCGGCTTAAAGTCAAACAACAACAAATTGTAGCTGACACTTAACTGATGTCCACGAGAAAAGCACACACGCACACAAACACACTTCAACTCAAGTTGTACCTATACAAACACACCTGTTGTATTTACGCTCAGAGGAGAGACAACGTTTGCGCGCAGTCGCACATTTTGATTTCGAGTCACTTTTTTAATTGGATTAATCCATCCATCAAAATAGTTGAGCTTTATTAAAACTTTACAAGATATAAGAAAAAAAAAAAAAAAATTAAAAAAATTACAATAACATCAGAAGTTGTAGCTGTAGATAGATACAACTGGTGGAATATTACACTCTGAGTGTTTAGAGTTTGACACCTTTTCTTGGTGTTGCATGTTTTATAGGCGACTTCTTTGGAAATATTGGTGTAAAAAACAATTTATTAGTTTATTTAAGGGCTGAAAACAGACCTGTATTCAGGAAAGGCAAAAGCAAAAGCAAAAGCAAAAGCAAAAGCAAAAGCAAAAGCAAAAGCAAAAGCAAAAACAAAAGCAAAAGCAAAACAGAATCAAAATCAAAAGCAAAAGCTAAAGAAAAATTAAGAGCAAAAGCAAAAGCAAAAAAAATCAAAAGCACAAGCAAAAGCAAAAGCAAAAACAAAATCCAAATCATAATCAAAAACAAAGGCAAAGGCAAAGGCAAAGGCAAAGGCAAAGGCAAAGGCAAAGGCAAAGGCAAAGGCAAAGGCAAAGGCAAAGGCAAAGGCAAAGGCAAAGGCAAAGGCAAAGGCAAAGGCAAAGGCAAAGGCAAAGGCAAAGGCAAAGGCAAAGGCAAAGGCAAAGGCAAAGGCAAAGGCAAAGGCAAAGGCAAAGGCAAAGGCAAAGGCAAAGGCAAAGGCAAAGGCAAAGGCAAAGGCAAAGGCAAAGGCAAAGGCAAAGGCAAAGGCAAAGGCAAAGGCAAAGGCAAAGGCAAAGGCAAAGGCAAAGGCAAAGGCAAAGGAAAAGGCAAAGGCAAAGGCAAAGGCAAAGCCAAAGGCAAAGGCAAAGGCAAAAACAAAAACAAAGGCAAAGGCAAAGGCAAAGGCAAAGGCAAAGGCAAAGGCAAAGGCAAAGGCAAAGGCAAAGGCAAAGGCAAAGGCAAAGGCAAAGGCAAAGGCAAAAGCAAAAACAAAAGCAAAAGCAAAAGCAAAAGTAAAAGTAAAAGCTAAAGCAAAAGCAAAAGCAAAAGCAAAAACAGAATCAAAATCAAAAGAAATAGAGAAGTTAAAAGCAAAAGCAAAAGCAAAAAAAGAGCAAAAGCAAAAGCAAAAACAAATGGCCTAAAAAAAGGATTTGGACAGATATTAGAAGAAGGATTTCGAAGAAGATTTATGTAAGGATTATAACAAGGATGAGTACAAGTATTATTAAAAGGATTAAGACAACGCTTAAGAAAAAGTCTTGGACAAGGATTACAACAAAGATTTACAGAAGTATTTGAAAAAGAATAAGGATAAGCATTTAGACATAGATTAAAATAGGATTTGAAAAGATATTAAGAGAAGGTGTTGCAAGAGGATAAATGCATGGATTTTAACAAGGATTAGGACAAGAATTAAAACAAAGATTAGGATAAGTATTAGGAAAGGAGCAATATAAGGATAAAGACAAGGATTAGGACATGATTGAGACAAAGATAAGGACAAGGATTACGAAAAAGACATGGACAAGGATAAGAACAAGACTTGGGATATGAGACTGGGACAAAGATTGGGTCAAGGACTGCAACAATGATATAGACAAGAATTGAGATAAGAATTTGGAAAAGGATAAGAACAAGGTATTGGATAAGTATTAGGACAGAAGGAAATTCCATCTATTATTCCATGTATTAGGACAGGAGTTAAGATTAAGATTAGGATAAGGATTTAAACAATAATAAGAAAAGGAATACTACCCAAGCGTCATGACAATTACAGGGTGGGCCATTTAAACCTTTTTCTTCTGATACCCCGCACTCCAAGCGTCAGTCCAAGTGAATTTGTGCCACAACGCACCGTTATCGTGCAGCTTTACATTCAAAACATGTTCTAAAATGTGAAAACGCAACGTGCAATATCGAGTGAGGAGAATTTACATCAAAAATGTATCGCCCCCAGTAACTTTAACACTGGTGGATCTACATACGGGCTAAAAGGGCTTTAGTACCCCCACCCCCCTTGGAGAATTTTTTGTATGGGAAAAAATGAAAAAAAGTCCAAAAAGATGTTTCAGTCCCCCCTTTGGCATACAAAAGTGTAGTTTCAGCCCCCCTTTGGCGAATCCTAGATCCGCCATTGGTCATCAAGGCTGACGTCGTCCTAGGGCATCTGATGAGAACATTGAGGCTGTACAGGCCAGCGTTAAGAGATCGCCGTTCTTGGCAGTTGTATATCCCTTACACGTATCTCCGTCACATAATTCGTGCTGATTCAAAGTTATTCTCGTACAAAATTCAATTAACTCAATGAGTTTTATCGATCGACAAGCCACGTCGCTTGAATTATGCGAAATTTATGGTCAAACAGCCGATGATTTTTGTGAAACAATCATGAGTGATGAGGCTCATTTTTCTTTGAATGGAGTGGTGACTAAACAGAATTGTCGATGCTACGGCAATGAAAATCCTCAATTAATCCATGAGTAATCTCTCCATGACCAACGCGTTACTGTTTGGGCTGGAACTTGTGCGGAAAAGATCACTGAACCATTCTTCTACGTTGGTAGAGCAGTAACCGTCAATGGAGTTTATTGGACCCTGATAACAAACTTTTAATGCCAATTCTGACTGATGGCATGGAAAACTTTTTTTCCAACAGGACGGAGCCAAAGCTTACACAGCCTGAGTAAGAATAATTATAAGAATGAAGTCAATTTTAGAAACAAGGGATATAATATACATAAGAATTAGAACAAGGATAAAAATATGTGTCACTTCAAAATACATATGCATGAATGTGTCCATGTCACAGTCAACTCATCCCTTTTTTTACGTGTACTTTTAAATATTTGAAATAATAGAAAATATTTTTAGAATCTGAAGTCTCAAGTGCTTGGAATTCTCACTGAAAAAAATGTGAAATTACTTAATTTATCTCTTAACCCTTTGACGACCATTGGGACGCCAGTGACCGAATTTTTCCTGGAAAAACTATGCAAACGATTTTTCTGTACAAGGTATCATTTAACAGGGAATGAATGTGGCTTCCAGAAAACACTTAATTTTCAAGGGTGGATTCATTTCTTTGTCTACCAGACCACCCCAAAGTCGAAAAGTCTTTACTTTTTCTCCCCCTTTTTCTTGCTGCAATATTTTGGGGGTAGGAGGAGCTATAGGTTTTACAAATTTTTGGGGAAGTTGCGGGCAACCTTCTACTTTTTAACAAAAAATAGCAAAAAAATATAGTCCATTTGGGCTATCCACGCTACCACTAAATCTGACGGGACCTATATGTCCCAATGGTCGTCAACGGTAAAAATCTAAGACATATTTACTTTTGTTGAAAAGTTGATTTATTTGATATATAAAAAAATTTTGTTTGCATTTTTGATCAATGCATTGAATTTTCATTTTCTTATGATGAAAATTTAAGTTATTTCGATCATTGGTGAAGCAAAACTGTTTTTTGCAAAAGGCACCAATAGTAATTATTCGATGGCCTTTGTGTTGTTTTGAGCAGAAAATACATCTTTACGTCCCGTTTTACTTTTGCAGAATTTTCGGGCAGGGAAGTGATATCCTCAAGTTTAAATCTTTTAGGTAGCTGTATTACAACTTCGCGGTTGGTGACCGTATTGATCATTTGAGTAGCCAGTTGCCCGCAGACTTCCAATGCAGATATAGAAAATGAATCATTATTCGAAGTATAAATTTTGTTGTAACCACAATGCACATTGGTGGATTTACATACGGGTTGAAAAGGCTTTAGCCGCCATCCCCTTTGAATAATTTTTTGTGTGGGAAAAAAAATTGAAAAAAGCGCTAAAAGCCGTTTCAGCCTACCCCTTGAACTTTAAAACTGTTAGCTCAGACCTTCCCCCCTCTGGTGAATCCTATATCCCCCACTGATTGTGCACACTCAAGTCAAAGCGATCGCAGAAAAGACGCAAATAGAATTTGGTCTTTGATTTGCGATCGTGTTAGTAGTAATACTGAAATAAAAACACAAAATCAAAAGTATAATTTTCTTTCTAATACTGGTGGTACTTTGGCCACTCTACGAATATTGGTCCAAAAGATATTTCCAAAATAGGTCAAACATTCGTTAAAAAATCCCAAAAATTTTTTGGTACGAAGTTTGGTTTTGCATCAATTGAATGATCCGATTTTTTGGAAAATTTAAAATATTTTGTGATATTTTGAATAGTCGTAAAGAGGTCAAAGTACCAACATTGGAAAGGTTATTTTTCTACCTTTCATTGGCTCAAACATTACGCCGTAGCAAATATAGAAGGCCAGATATTATGATAGAATTTTTGGGGTTTTTTAACAATCTTTTTAAATATTTTGGGAATATCTCCTAAACCAATAGAAGTCATATAGAGGTCAAAGTACCATTATTGCAAAGGTTATTTTTTCAACTTTCATTGGTAAACTTTCAAAACAGATTAAAAACAACGAGTTCACATGAAGTAAATCAAAATTCAACCTCAAACTTTTCGTTCGCATACTGTCAACGAGAGAAAATAGTGGTATGCATTTTTACCGTTGACGACCAATAACGAATTTCGGATTAACGATTTTTCCAGGGGTTCAGGAGCGGTCTTCAAATGGTTGAGACAGAAGAAAATCTACCTCCCAGAAGATTGGTACATAAACGTATATAAACTGAACTGAACTGAATACGTAATGTCGTACATTTGTAGCGTAAACGGTGAACGTAGTGGCTATAGGCTCTTAATTCATGCAAATTAACTAACCGTAAGGCTTGTCAAAACGAAATAGGGACATGCTAAAAGGAATATGTTTTGGGATGCTTAAAAGAATTTTATTGATATACTTTCAATATAATATTATGTCATGTCATAGCTCATCCTGTAAAATTTTCAAGATTTTATTAAGTTTGTGCTCGTCTTCTATCGGTTTTAGAACATTTTAAAATTCTTTAAAAAATTCATTCTTCGGGCATGGTTTAAATTTAGGCAGTGCTATTTTAGAACACCTATGCTAACATTTATTTGGTCCCTTCTAAGGGTAATTTGCCTCCGTGCGTGGCGTCCGTGGCGCTGTGGGTAGAGTGCGTGGCCCATTAGCCAGAGAACCCTGGTTGAATTCCCACCTGACACAGAAAGTTTTTTCAATTAAATTAATTTTTCTGTTCAGCCGTCACCTCTCTGCAGACAATGGCAAACCTCAGAGAGCAAATAATGACATGTAAAGGTTCTTGAGAACATGAACATTAGCCGTTCGGAGTCGGCATAAAACAAGGAGGTCCAGTTCTCGATCAATTGTGCACAAACATTTAATAACACGCACGGTCAAAGTTCTTTCAAGGGCTGAAATGGCCAGTTAATTATTATTATTTAAAGGAAATTTGTTCCTTTGAGCGTTTTAAGTTAAGTTGGTCAAACGTATCGCGCTGTATGGCATGTACTACCCGTAGACCACCTAATGTTGGTACTTTCAAGGGATAGTTCAATTGTAAGTCGTTTTCATGTGGCGAGAGGTATTCCAATTAGTTCCTTATCTGTCGATAGGGGTTTGGTAGTACCGTTTTGAGCGAGTTCGTCTACTTTGCAGTTTCCTGGAAAATCTCTATGTCCGGCGATCCAACATTGAAATATATTGAGCTACTTTGCCGTTTCATTTAGAGATCTGCGGCAGCTAAGGACTGTTTAAGATTTTTTTACAACAGATTCCAGGGTTTTCAAAGCGGCTTGACTATCAGATAGAATACAAATATCATTAGTTGATATATTTCAACTTCCGCTTGAAAGATACTGCAGTGGTCGGGGAGCCTAAAGGCAAGGTTAATGTTTAGTGATTCAGAGTAGACTCCTCCCCCTTCTTTGCCATCTAGTTTTCATCCATCAGTGTAGATTTCAGTGGCATTGTTTGGTGGAAGGCTTCCAAGCTCCCATTAATTTCTGGAGTGAATTGATACATCAAAATTTTTGTAGAATAAAAGTTTTAGGTATTGAAGGAAGAAGTTTCCTAATGTAAGAGAGTCCTATTGTAACTCCTTTCCATTGGGAAGTGGCTTATAGACGGATTTCTGTGTTTGCAGCCATCTGTTTGGTTAGGATATCTATCAAAACCCACCTTTTAAATTTAAATGCAATTATTGTATAAAATCCTTTTTAGTCTTCCAAACATATTTTAAGTGAAAAAAGGAACAAGATTTATTCTTATCTATATCCTTTTATTTTACTAGAACTTTATCTTTCAACATATCTGTATTTAATTGTATTTTATCAATATCGATCGTAAGGATCATACCTTAACATAAACTTACTATACCAAACTTTGTCTATCTTGATATTTGCAACAAACTAGATCGTCGCTATCAAACCCTCTCTACGAAATAAATATTTTTCTAAAAATCTATCTAGCGATCAAGGGATATGCTTATTAAGAGACCGATAAAACAGGGAAAAAAACAACAGATCGATGCAGTAAACCCGCACGTTATATACAAACATATGGGATACCCTCGGATTCAACCTACTGAACATATTCTAATTAAGCGTGAAGCGCACCTGGAGGCTGTTTTAACTACTCGCAAGCAACAGAACTGACTCATACGTACGCTCGATCGCAGTCACTCTTTGCCTTGCGCTGCGCACTCTTTCACACTCTTGCGCTGTCATTTCGAGCATCTGTCGCTACGACACGATCGTTTTCTGACGTTATATTATAACGTAGAATATATTTTAAAGCGCGCACTTTATGCCTGGAACGATCGAACTGAACGATCGATCGATGGATGGATGGCTGGATAAATGGATGGATGGATGGATAGATGGCTGTATGGATGTTAATGTGTAGCTGCATGGATTGGTATCGAAGCGCACATAAACTGTAACTAATTGCGGCTTTAAGTAAAAGTAACAACAACAACAACAGCAACAACAGCAACAACAACAACAACAACAACAACAACAACAACAACAACAACAACAACAACAACAACAACAATAATACTAACGACGAGTACTCAATGAATATGCCAAAAAACGAAAACCGACAAACAACAAGATCGAGACATTTGGTCTGGCTACAATGAACACGATCAACACAACTGTGACGTAGTTGCGCTCAGGTTTCGAATTGTTTTGAACGAGTATCAGCATAAAACATGGCCTAAAGCCAAAGATACGCTTATTTGTTTTAGACAAAAGGGCGGCACTCGCTCTCATTCATTGACACAGTGTTGCATTGCGTAAAAAAAGGATAAAATCGTATCGATCGTGACTGTAGATCGGCGACAAAGCAGGAGTTTTTTTTATATATTTTACTAATGTTACCTTAGCTTAGCCTGTGGCAATGTTTGTTGTTGCCGTGTTGTGAAGGTGTCAATGTTGTTGTGCGTGCCAATAGCTAACTTATTGGCTAATAACATACCCTGTATTTTATTCAGGTCTCTCGCTCTCGTATATAATACCGGATATACAAGACTTGCACCTTGTTGCTCATGCTTTAATCGATTTGTTAACGGCTTGGGTGGCAATTTGGCAAAAAATAAAAAAAAAAAATTTCATCAACCTACAGTTCGAAGGTTGACAAATTTGTGAATGAATGAATGCTTGACGGTTCTGCTTTGAAGTCATAACAGCAGACAGTAGCTCGAAATTGGAAGTATGCAAAAAGTCTTCCAGGCTAGGTGCAGCAACGTGCCATAAACAATGCCAGCGGGTGTCAGGAAGCAGCGTTATTGCCACGAGACAACAGTTCAAAGGCTGCAGCTCATTACCGTCAATGCTAACGGAAGTAAGTTAGGGCCTCAAGGCTTATGTGTGGTTTTGGCTACCGCTGTTGCTTTGTTTATTTTGCACTTACTTTTGTTGTATTGCATTCACCTAATGGTCAGTGTATTGCATTTTGATCTTCTTTTTCACACTCTGTTAAGTTTGGAGGTCATTTAACCAAGTTGTTGTGATTCTCTCCCCAACATGTGGTCCATTTGAAACAATAACTCAACGCGTGTCTGCGCATTGTTGTGAGCCTACAAATTTTTATTACTTCCGGCACACCTGAACTTGACTCGAGTCCTGCAGCCTATTTTGCCAATATTTTAAACAAACTCATTTTTCCATTTGGCAAAATGATTTGATTTTCATATCCAGAAAAAAATATATACATATAAAAGGTACATTGTCCTCTCACTAACCTTGATCAGCTTTTCCCTAATCTCCCAACTGAAGATGCCCGGACTCGCCTTGCGCAACTCCTCGATGCGTGCCTCTATTTCTGGTGAGGTTACTTTTGGCTTCGACCCACCTATAACACCAGGTCGTATTGAGCCCGTTTCCTGATAGCGATTCAGTATTTTCGATACACAACCATGCGATACCCGTAAATTTCTTGAGATAACGCAGGGACGTACACCACTAGCAGCCATTTCGACAATTTTTAAACGTGTATGATTGGGCAGCGGACGTCCATTGATGAAGACACCGCCGAGTTGATTAACGCGACCTTGACCTGTGAAAATAAAACGAAGGATATTAGGTACAGTTATGACGCTTATCTAAGTATATTTCTATAAAATACATATAAAAGAAAAAAGTTTGTTGATACGTTCGAGGTAAGCTCGAAAACCTCTAAATAAATAGATTTCAGTGAGGATGGTAATTTTTTGGTAATATTTTTATGAAAAAATATTTTTTTTTTTTAACCTCAAATTTTCAGTCTTATTTTTCATGGTGGGTGCAACAAATATTTTACCTTTTAAATAAAGTGTCGTGTTAAGTCATTAATTCTAAAGGATAACACAAAAGTTTAGGTTGGGCCTCAATCGTTTGCTTTTTTTAACAATTTTTTTTTTTAAATACCCGCAAAAGATTTCCTCTTTTTATACAGAAAATCCATATTTTTTATGTTAATACCATTCATTGAACAACCAAAATGATATCTTTTAATATTCAAATAAATCTATTAAATTTTGAATGAAGCCAATATTTTATAAAACCAAACATTTTTTTTTTTAATCAAATTTTAAATTTTTAAACTTTTTTTTTTTAATTCTAATAATATAGATACATATTTTTTCTGTACGACTTATGGTTTTGAAGTTACAGCTGTTTGAATATGTACATGCACAAATTGCATTTTTTAAGATATTTTGATATTTTTAAGTTAAAAAAAGCAAAAAAAAAATAAAATAAAATAAAAAAATACGCAGCTATAACACTTTTTAGGAGAACTATCTACCCAGAGAGTTTAAAAATGTGCAGAAATAATGATGTCAGAACAGTGTGCGCTTTGACATGTTATCACCGATAAGCGTAAATTTTTCCAAAAATCTTGTTTCTATAAATTTTGTAGAGATAATAAATTGAAAAAATATTAAGAGTAGCGTGCTCGACTGCTACCCCAGAAGTCCCTGGTTCGAATCCCAGTCAAGTCATGGTTCTACGCTTCAACCTTTCTGCATTTTTTAATCATCATATATAATCAACTGAAATGAAAAATTCATCAATATTTATGACTTAAATTTGTAAAGGGTCTTTCAATCAGTTACGTTTTAAATTTCGTACCATTTTTTCAGGTGACAAAATACAACTGTCATTTGATGACATTTGTCAAAGAAAAACTAGAAGATTTTTAGATATGGATATAGTGATATAGTGAAAAAAAATTGTAACACCTCTTGTTAAAAGAACCTTTAGTTGGTGGTAGAAAGTTTGGGGATAAGATTGAACCAAGAATGATAGAAAAATAGATTGCGCAGATCGTAAAAATAATTTTCAACGATATGCGCATCTACGTCATGATAGACTTGCGATATGAGCTTACGATATGGCTTCCTGTCAAGTCTTGTTCAGAATGTGAACAAATATGAAACAATGGCAAAAGATTCAAGAAACAAACTTGGTCTATCGTGACGTCATGATCGTAAAAAATACTTTGTTCGTAGCTAGGAATGTCAAAATGAAAAGTAAACAACATAACGCAGCTGCGCAATGCGTAATCTATTTTTCTATCATTCTTGAGATTGCATAATGCTTGCTTGAGATTTAATTTCAGATGCATCTACGGCTTTTCACCATGCTTACAACATCCTACACTTATTCACTTGCTTTCAACATCATACATTTATTTCACTTGATTACCCTTTCGTTCCAACTAATCTTTCACTCTTTTTCGTACCAAGGCAGATTTGACTGAAAAGGTTTACACCTGAAATTCTTGCTTCAAAACTAAAAAAAAAAAACTTGGGATATGTGGGCCACTTTGTCCACTTTTTTAAGAATTTAGGTATCTCGACAGTATAATTCACACGATGTTGTCTTCCAAGGCGTTCATAGTTCATAGGCACTGTTTTGTTAGAAAACATGTCTTGAATTAGCATCCCAATCGATTAGGGATCGAAAAAATCATCAACCATGGCTCTATAGCACTCGCCGTTGACGGTAACGCTGACACCGGACTCATTTTAACAGAAATCAGGACCATTGATTCCATCGGTCCATAAAGCGTACCAAACAGTGATTGTTTTTTTGCAAATATAACGGTACCTCGAGAATCTCTTGTGTATTTTCAGCACTACAAATTAAGAAGTCTTGCTTATGGACATACCCAGGGCGTCATTTTGAAGAATAAAAAAACATGAATTTCATTTTGATAAAGTTTACTTAGTTATATACATATAACTTATAATACCTCTACAATGAATTTTTATTATTACTCAGGACTCGTCCTCGCAATTAAAATACATCTAAAATATTGTAGAGGACACACGCAAAGAAAAAAACCTTTATCGCCAGTTTGTCGTAAACGAATTTTGTTCGCCGTGCTTGAAATTGTTATTTGCAAACGTTTCAATAGTTGTCATATTGATAGTCAGTTGCGAGAAACGCATCATTTAGTTACAGAAAATTAATTTGTCATAAACACGAGGGATTTTTAAATTGCAGCAATTGAAAAATTTGTTTTCCACAACTGCAAAATTCGTTTGTTTTTCTCTACGTTGAATAAACACAACGGTTATAGTTCAGAGTTACTTTTTGGACAAATTGTTACTATATAACCAAATTGGTATTTTGATTACGCTGACGTAGATAGCCACGGAGGAGCGATGAGTGCAATTCATAAGAAGACGGACAGACATATGGAGAAAAATAATTAATAATAATGACTAAAAGAGCTGCACGACTACATTCAATTGCCGTTTCAAAACATTCTCATTAGAACGAAATGAATTTCAGCAACAACCATAGTTGCCAGTTTTGTGGGAAATTTCCCATTTGTGGGATATTTTAATTGCTGTGGGATGTGGGAATTCCCATGAGATTTTTTAATTCAATGAGGGATTTTTTAAGTCATGTGGAATTTTTTTTCCCATACATTTTTTAATTTAAATTAAATAACAAAATTGTTGTTTTTTTCCTTGAATTTACTTATTTATTTCACATTTTAATATAAATAATTTTAATTATTATTTTATATAATAATATTAATAATAATTTTAATAATATATGTATGTGAATTTTTGTTTTTTTAATAATCGCTGAAATTGTTTTAATGTTCATTTAAAATTTAAACGTTTGATCTCAGTGTTAACAGTCAATTACTTATAAATAAAATGTTGTATATTTTATTTTCTGTTTTTTATTTATACTTTAATTTTTAAACAATTAATCCCCCTTAAAAACATCTTTAGAGAAGTTCGCAATATATGTTTTAAAACTTTAATCACCGATATATATTTTTCTAAAATTTCTCATTTGTGGGATTTTTTAATGGCTGTGGGATTTTTTGTGGGATATTTAATTGCTGTGGAAATTTTTTACTAAAAATATCCCACGTGGGAATTTTTTTTAATTGCTGTGGGAAAAAGAGAATTTGTATGGGAATATAAGTTGGCAACTATGGCAACAACTACATTAAGGGAACGAATGGAATGAGAGTACACCACATTTATTCGCTCTGGAAAATTGATGTTTCGCACTCATTCGTTTCTCTTTGTAAATGACTTGAGAATATGGAATACTCGCTTAGAATGCATAGAATGGTAAACAAAAGGAATACATTCCTGCAGCTCTTTAATAATGACCGAAATAGCTTGCGATGTATACATAAGATATATTTTTATGTTGATAACCTACTGAATATTCGTTTGCGGCAAATACAACTCGCAAATGAAGTGTAGTTGGTATATTTTTCAGTTGCGGTAAACGAAAAATTTCTTTGCGTCTAATTCTATGATAATGCGTCCAATATGTAAGGCATTTATAATGGTTTATAGTCCCGAATAAAAAAAACACATGCTTCAGCTTTTTTTGTGCCATGTTCATCGCACTCTTTAAACTTAATTGGGTCAAATGCCGCAGAAATAACCCAGGGAAGAACTAAATTTTTCTTTAATCGTTAAAAAATGTTTAATTTATTTTAGTGTCGACATACATTCGGAATATTCAAAATAATTTTATGAAAACAAGTATTGAAAAATTATTAAAAAATTGTGCCCGACTCGATGGTCATCTAGATATGACGTTGTAAAGCAATTTTTCATGGATACGAAGAAATACTTAGTACTTTAGAGACAATACCTAACCACCCAGTGGGGATATGAGAAGTCATTATTGCCATAACTAGTAACAAGTTGCCCTCTAAGCACATATCCTTACGCCTTCGCTTAGAATTTCTTAATAACTAATATCAATCAAAATGCCTCGTAACAACGATCGTTAACCTAGCCGAACAGCCACGATCAACTCAAAACCTTACATCCTCGCTTACGATTTTAAAATAATTAACCTAAGTTGTAATACCTGTTAGCACCACACGTTACCGCCTATGACAAGCCCATATTGCCTTATTTCTGTTTGTTGTAATGCAGCAGGGAACTACCTCCCATGACCAAGTAATCATTATGTATCTAGTACTGTAAAGAATACTACCCCTAATGGCGATGTAGAACAAAACAAACAGACAAAGAAACAAGACGTGGAACATTTCCGATAATAAATAAAATCGAAAGTCTAGATTTTAGTTTTATGATCTGATTATGGACTCCTATTCTGCACAAGTGGTGGCAGTGGCCGCGTGCGTTAAAGTCGGTGAACCACTCGGTGCAAATTTTCCAGCCGCGAGGTCCGCGGCTCAAATCCTTCACCAGATACAAACAATTTTTTTCAATTGAAATTAATTTTTCTGATCAGTCGTCACCTCTCTGTAGCCAATGGCTAACTTCGGAGAGTAAATAATGCCATGTAAAGCTTCTTGAGAACATACACATTAGCCGTTTGGAGTCGGCATAAAACTAGTAGGTCTAGTTCTAGGTCAATTGTGTGCAAATATTTTATAACACGCACAACACAAATTGATCATAAGAAGCTCAGTCAAAGTCTTTTCAAGGTCTGAAATGGCCAATTTATTTATTTATTTTTATTCTTCACAGATTTAAAGTCACGAGTGTAAATCAACCGGGCTCGTTCGAAAATGAGATGGTTATATTAATACTTATATGAAAACCAAAATTTAAAAATTTTTTTTTTTCATTTTTGATAGTGCTACCAGTGCTACTGTTTTCTGTTTTAGTTAAAGAAAATCGTGGAAAAAGCCTTTCAGTTCGAATATTCATATCTCTCTCATTTTTAAACATATAATTATGAAACTTTCATGGCATGCGTACAATAGAATCATTTATAAAAACATGTTTAAATTTTGGATTCTAGATCAAAATTTTTTTTTAGGTTCTCGAGGGTTAAAAAAAGAATCGCTTGTAACTATGTTTTGCATAGGAAAACAATATTTTTTTAATGAAAACCCATTCCTCGACAACCATTCATTCCATTCTTCAACATTATTTTGTAGACGTCGAATTAACTTGGATAGTACAGCTATGGGGAACTAATGCTGTGGGGAACTTTTGACAAAAAACACGTTAAAACAACTAAAATAAATTTTATTCTGCCCTTTTAGTCAAAATTACTAGTGATAACCAGTGGCGGATCTACATACGGGCTGAAATGGCTATAATTCAAAAAATTCAAATTGAACCACGATAATCGAAAGAAATTTTCACAATTTGCAAGCGTTGTTCTCGCGTTAATCTCTTTTTTATTACATTTCAAACCAAACTAAATACAAACAATAATAGCGTTGTCAGATCTGGGGCCAGTTTCTCAAAACTACAAGTTGACAAGCTCACAAGATACAAGTTACAAGTGTATTTTCTACAAGCGCTTGTAAAAACTGTTTCTCAAACATTTTCACAAGTCTTATTGCTTTTCTACACTTGTAGATTTTCCATTTGTTGAAACATGCCACTATTTTTTAAAACTCGAGCATCATGCGTACTTCCAGGCCAATTAGCGTATGAATAATAAAATTGCAAGTCCGGTCCACAAACAACTATGACGTTATTGAGTGGTTTCCATGTCGGTCTACATAAGCTTCTTCGTATTCGGTAGGAGCATCTATTTTTATGAGAGTTCCATCGATGCATCCGCAGACCATTGGCATTCCTTTTATGGCAAAGAAGTATTCTACGATCATCTGAACATTTTCTGGCCATTTTACGTAAAGTTGGGGTAACGTATTATTCACATCACTTACAACATTCTGGATAGCTCTGCAAACATTGGCTTCGCTAACACCATGCATATCTCCAATTGCATGGTACTGCGCTCCTGTCCCCATCCAATGGAGAGCAATTTGCAATTGTAATTCAACGGACATGGCATTGCTTCTTCCAGTACATCTTTTCAATTGGCGTCCTTATAGGTTGCCAAGATATTCCAGCTTATGTGCTGCCAAGCGAAACTTCTCGTTGAATTCATACGACATCTCAAAATATCCATAATTTATCCGCGGTCTAATAATCCTTGGTCTTCTGATAACTATGAATTCCTCATCACTACTTGAATCACTTGACCACATTTCTCTGACAGCTTTTATTTTTGGATAAAAATTATTTTTATTTTTGATTATTTATGTTTCTTGTAAATATTTGAAGAGACTTGCGAGACTGTCATAATTTTTGACAGATTGCCACAAGCTACAAGTGTTAAAGTAAGTTTTGAGAAACAGAATTTCATTTTTAATTATTTTTGAGACTTGTAAAAAAGGCAAAGAGACTTGTAGCTTGTATTCTGCAAGTATATTTTCGAGAAACAGACGATTGTTCAATTACTCCGTTCTACAAGTATTTCACTTGTATTATAAGACTTGTATTTTTTGAGAAACAGGCCCCTGACCACCGTATGGCACTTTAATCCTTATCGAAAAATGGAACATCTAATAAAACACCCTTTATAAGCTATGAAAAGAAATTCAATTATTATGGTGAAGACTTGAGTTTTTGAAGAACGGTTGAATAATTTATTTATGGTCATAGAGCCAGACAAACTTTCTCAATTTTTGGCGATTCTTGCTTAAATTTTATTAATTGTTGTCAGTAGAGAGTGGAACCAATCGCTGGAATTATTACTTCGCCAGGTTGGAGGAGCTCTATTATACTCTCCATGAAGGGTATACACTGACATCAATCCAGGATTTACTACAGTTTGTACAGTTTTGTGAATCTTTACACAGACCACTTCTCACAGAATTCACATATGATAATCCAGTCCATCAATATTTTCACTGTTAGTTCATATGGTACAAATATCCAAATATAAATATTTAGTTTCAAAGTGATGTCTTCCTTCATTTTTATTTGGGTACGCAAAGGAAACTCGATGAAAAAATTTACCGTAGGAGTATAGGAGTAGTATTACTCCAAGACCTCAAGCTCGATATATTGGCCCTTATGAAAGTCAAAGTTTTTAAAGAAGGAATAGGTATTGGTAAAATAAAAGTTTACTACCTCTTTAAATAAACATGACACTCAATAAACAAAATTATTTTCACTAAAAACTTGGGTGGAGTTGAACAACGGAACGTTAGAATTCCTAATTCATATCCTCCCATAAAACTCAAAAATCTTAAATATTTATCTTGCACATCTTGACACTTATGAAAGTAACACTAAAATACATTAAAGTGTACTAGAGTTAAAAATCTAGTACAAATATTTATTTCAAATAAAATATAGCTTTATGTTGTTATTAAGAAACAAAAAAAAAAAAATAATATAACTCTGATCGCAACGAGTTTTTTTTTAAGCTTAAGCATGTTCTTTTTCAATAATATAACATTTTTTTTTCTTTTGCTGAAGCCTAAGGGGGAAAGGGTAGGTGCCCCTCTCTGCCTTTATCTGCAGACACCTATGGAAAGATCAATATTTTAATTAACAGAAAAATCAAATTAAATTGAGTTCATATTCAGAAGCGATAACTTTAATTAGTGAACTGGAAACAACAGTAACTTAAGATGATTTATTGATTTCCTACGCTGGTTGATGATTGATATATGTGCCTTCCGGCGGCGGTGTTGATCTCAAATTAAACAATTTGAATTGTGTAAATTTGACGAAACCACAACTAATTTTTGAAATCTTGAAATGATTGTTGTACTTAATTTTACTATCATTTTACTATTGAAGGTAAAAAGAGTTAATGACAAAGATTCCAGGTTTTTGGATAAAAGGTATAAAAAAATAATAAACAATAACATTAAAAACCTTAACATTATTAAACTTACACTATAATGTAAGCTTGCACTCTAGAACTGATTTTTTGCATTGTTACAAATTTTTTTTTTCTATTATTTGACCAGTTTTTGAACAATTTTTTCAATAAGAACTGCTTACTGTAAAGGTATACGAGTAAATATATAAAAAATATATTTGTATGTAATCGCAAAACCTACACCGAGAAAAAAAAACAATAGTAAAATCACCTAAGTCGTCTTGGGTTTGTTTTTTTTTCTCAGTGTAAGAACTATTGCACCGATTAGAACATCGCAATACAATATATGCATATTCTATGGATCATGAGTAGTTTCATTAGATCGTCCCACTTTTTCAAGGTTTTTTGACATGGTTTCGGGACATGCTGATTTCTGATTCTACTCTTAAATGATTAATTTTGGTATATAACACTTTCATATAAACAAATGGTAAATTGCCACGCACAAGGCTTAAAGGGTTTTTGGCTAAAAATTCATTATTTGAAAGAAACAAGAAATTTCTTCTTCAGTATATAACTAAGAAACTTATTAAACGATTATTACCAGTTTATATTCAACTGCATAGTTAATTTTCATAAAAAAGTTCCTTTACAGGGGTTGCTACATATATTTCGGGAATAAATATAAAGACCGGTTTTTTGCGTGTTATGAGAAAAAGTTCACTTACGCCTTAACTCTTAAGTACTGTTGTGAAAAAATTACATTAACACTGTTGGTGGTCTTTGGGTCTGCGAGCATTATATTATTTAATAAAACTTAGTATAATTATTTGTTCATCTATACCTACATGTTTTTAAAAGTTAAAACTAGTCATTTAGCTTCACAATAAAAAGAAGAATCACAATTTTTTTCATGACAGGATAAATGATTTTTATTAAATTTTTTAACCGATAAAGTAGACAAAAAATAGATTTTAAATATTAAGATGTAATCCACAAAACAACAATAGTACTTAAGGGTTAAGATATGTTAAAAATTATAGATTTGCATATTTCCTTAATCATCAGTCTCCGAACAAAAGGAAAGAGCTTCTGATGCCAAAGAGTTTAGAAAAGCTAAAAAGGAGTTTATAAAAAAAATTCCGAAAAATTGAGTTTAAAATGATTTTTTTTACTGCATAATTTTAAAAGCGTGGAACTTTTTCATTGAGTCCTTAAAGAAATGTTTTTTTTTGTTCAAATTTTCAATGGTTTATTGTAAAGATGAGATAATTGCATTTTTATATAAGACTCACAACTTCTAAGATGCAAATAAAATTACAATGACATTTATATAAGAGGTGAAAAACAAGTTTTAGCCTAGTTAATGAGTCTATTAAAATCAATCAATTTTGGATTTCGAATGGGTGCCGATCCGAAGTTAGGTAATTAAAAAAATATGGTCTAGTCCACCATGGTCTAGTCAGCTTGGTTTAGTTCTGCAAAGAACTTTGTTGTTGTAGCAACCTTTTGCTTCATGACGTTTTGGCATTAAGCTCACAATATAATTCTTAAAAAATATGTTTTTTAAGAATTATAAAAGAAATAAACTTATTTAAAAATGCCACAATTTTAAAACTCATGTAAACTGGTGCGAGCACGACCTACGAGAACATGATGTAATATTATATGTCTGCGCATATAATAAACATCTGTTTTCAAAAAAACCTTCTTCACGCCTTCTATGGTTTAATACCAACAAAATATTGGAACCTAGATTGATACGTGATAAAGAAGTAAACAAAAAAGCGCAACAACAAAATCTTTGCAGAATCAATGCAATCAACTTTTTGAAATTTGGCGACTAGCAAAAGAGTAGAAAAACATTGCTTGATAAAGTATAGCGCTTCTATAATTCCGCTTTGGTTTTATTGCTCTTGTGCCTATTAGCTTGTCAAAGCTAGTGGACTGCTAGAACCACTGAGACTACTGATGAGTCGGAGTAGCGTCCGACGAAACCATGGTCTAGTCAACTTGGTTTAGTTCTGCAAAGAACTTTGTTGTTGTAGCAACCTGTTGCTTCATGAATTATTTGGCATTAAGCTCACAATATAATTCTTAAAAAATATGTTTTTTAAGAATTATAAAAGAAATTAAAAAAATAAATGACTATGGTTGTTAGTATTAGATACCCATATGATCATTTTTGAATTTTTTTATCAAAATCGGAAACTATGCAGCTCACCCATTAGAAGTTTTCAAATGGAATGACCCAATAATAAAAATAGAATTTTTCTTGGTTTTAATTTGTGGAAAGTTGAAAATCGTTTTAATTGCTTCAGAAGGTCTCCAGAACATTTTATTCTACCTAGTGAGCTTCAGTGTAACTTCCAATTTAAAGTTTGATTCTTCAGTTTTTCTTAAATTACGCAGGCCCATCCATCTCACAGAAAATGAAAATGTGAGGTTATATACTAAAGACCACACAACTCTTCGTAACACAATATGTGTCAAAACTTCAAAATTGATGCAATAATAACCGAGATACATTAGGAAACTTGATATTTGCAGATATTTTGAAGATAGCACAGTTTTGTATTCATTCAGCAACAGACTAAAATAATAACTTAAATATTAAGCGAAGTATCAGAAGTTTAAATAAGAATTTTATTAACATTTATTTAAAAAAAGTCATGGATCAGTTAGTTTTCAATTATCTGTCCTATAATAACAAATATGCGGTAAGAGTTAATTGATGGACTAAGAACATCAGTACCTTTTTCATTAGTGGACTTCAAATGGACTAGTCTTCTTCTTTCTCCCATCCACATAAAATTTGCACGTCCCTACCCACTACAACATCGTAGCCTGTAAGTGGTGCTGCTAATTTTTTTGTGGTGACTGAAAGTAGACCGGAAATATTGCCTGCCTAGATGAAATCCATCTCGTCAATCCAGCTCATTCCAAAAGATGATTTGAGAAAACTCTCTGTGTGAATAATACTGGGCTGTCTTCTCAGTTGGTGGGAGATAAGCGAGTTTGAATTGAAACTTCAGAATGTACTTAAAGCAAATCTCATAATTTCTCATTTCATGAAAAGTGGCTGTTTCATTAGCTACGTTCGATTCGCCAGCCTATACTCAATTCATGACGCTTATTTCGAAATTTGTATGTGAAAACAATAACAAAGTCTACAGCTAGTTGAGTATAGAGTAGGTCAATTATCAGTTGAGTTAAGTTGCGTTGCCAAGTTCTTATTTTTTAGTTGGTTTGTGTACGGAATAAGTAAAATGTAATAGACTCGCTCAAAATATGATGTGAGTACAAAAACAAAATTATTTTTCTTTAAGGTGGGAGATACCTCATAGTTTCGGAAAAATTTCTATGTTTTTTCGAATTATTCTTTAAACAGGTTTTAAGTCATTTATATTGGTTTGAAATTGCATAGTGACCCAAAGACACAGCGTGACGTGAATAGAGTTAAAAAAAAGAAAAAAATTATAAACTGCTTGTAGTGACCATATTCGCACAAATCCTTTGCATGGCTACAGCATTATGGAAATCTTCGAAGTTTTTACTGCACTATCAGAATTTTTAATTTATTCTGTATGCAAGCACAAAATAAGTTTTAGTGAGTCAGGAGCGAGAGGCCTGGGTTTCAAAATTTCAGCTAACTTCGCTGCTGGAATATAAGCTTTTGAATATAAGCTTTTGAACGAACTGGGTATAATTATTGGCATCTATTGCAAAGTTTTCGCCGAAAATACCGATAAGGCACGAGTAGCGAAGCAGAACCGAAAGAGTATCTCCAAGACAAAAGCAGCTCGTACAGCTCGGATGTACCTTCCGGAAGGATGCACCTACAAGTTGAAAGATATCGTGTGAATAAATTATTTTTTTGGAGTCAAAACTGTTGAAAAAATAGTCGAATAAATTTTAATTTTTAACTTTTTTTATTATATTACAGGTTTATCCTTCCCTTCAAAATATCAGTGCTCGAAGAAAAAAACCTCTTTTGTTTCATATAAGTGGGAAAATTTTGACAGCTACAGGAGATACTTTGCAGACCCACCATTTACTAAAAATATAGGAAAATAAAAAAATTATCCAATTATGTTATCAACTTAAAAAAAAATTATTAAACAAAACTAATGTCACCCTGTCTAGGGGTATCTCCCCCCTTAAGCAGTTTCTTCGTTTTCAATTTAATTTATTGACAGACTTTTTGTGGTCTGTCAAAACAAAAGTGTTGCCAACTATTCAGCAAGTAACAGCTAAGTGAGTAGCCGTTTTTTTCGTAATTGAGTTGAGCACTGACAAATCGAACGCAGCTATTATAATGCCCCGTACTTTTAGGGGAATTGTAAAGTCTAGAACCTCATAGGTTTAAAAATGTTAAAAAAATATTTAAAAATATTTAATTTTCACTTGCGGTCGTAGCATTGATGCCACAAAAAATTAACTACTTTGTTAGTTTCTTAAAAATGAAAAAAAAAATAATACTTGGACAAATTTTTCTATTAGAATTATGACCTATTAAACTCAAAAATATCATCCGAAAGTAATTTTCTTATTTAGTTTAGAAGAAAGGTAAAAAAATGTAAAGAGTTCATTAGAGTATTGTTGCGGGTTAAGGTTAAAAAATAATAGTCAGATTAACATTTTTAATTATGCGAAGCAATTAGTTAAATTTTTAGTTAATTTTATCTCTGTTCACAATGCAACTTCTTACACAAAAATGCGATAAATTCTTTATGAAAATTATGACGAGACATATAACCATTATGACCGCTACCAATTCAAATAGTTAAGAAAATATTTTATGTGCGCAGTAAAGCGCAGTCATGTTATGTGTGGCCTGGTGCACTTATAAGGGTTAGAGGGTTAAGTCTGAATCCCCAAAAATATTTTTTTTTTGCAGGGACGATTATTTATTAAGTTATATGTGGGGAATATATAAAACAATTAATCCCAAAATTACGAAGTTTTTATGTTTTCTTTTTTTATCAAATCTCGGTTGCTATTGGAAAATTTTCAGATTCCGGCACTTTAAAGAAAAGAAAAAGAAAAAAAATTTTGTGATCTTCAATTGATCACCCAACAATTTTTAGGGCTGAATCGTTTTGCAGTAATTTGCGAGCAATTGCAAAAATTAAACTATTAAATGGGCGTGATACCGAAGCAAACTAGGTAGAATGGAAAGTTTTAATTATTGTCAGCTTGCCGCCACTTAAATATTTCCAACCACGACCCTTCTTAAGCTTAATGAACTGGCCTGTTATGAAGTTTTTTAAACGTTTTTAATTACTTTATTAATTTTTTAATGCTATATTTTATTATTAACGAAAAATGCAAATTTTTAAAGCAATTATTGCATTTTCCAGTTATTCAGTTTTCATTATACCGAAGCATTCTCGGTGTTCCGAGATTTAGATTTATAATGACGATAATCCCGGAATCGCGAAAACTGTCCTGGATTTAGTTCCCTAGTACCTAAGTATGAAACCGGTTTCGGACCTCAAATAATTTCTTTCTCTTAAGACTACATTTCTCTACATATAAAACAATAATTGTTTTTTAACTTCAGTGCCACAGAGAAAATCCTCTTTAATATCTGGTCCCGTTTGGTATACCAAAGAACTGAGAAAGCTGAGAAACTTAAAATCGAAATATTATAAAAAGTATCAAAAAACTCATAACATTTGTGATTTTGTTTCTTATACCTCAACTAAATATAACTACCGGCAATTATGCAGGCAATCCTATAATATATATTTAACAAAAGTTAAATTAAACATAAAATCTGATGCAAAATCTTTTTGGAACTTTGTTAATACTAAACGTAAGATAAATTCATATCCATCTTTTATGAAATATAAAACATTTGAATCAGATGTTGATTCTACTATCTGTAGTCTTTTTGCAGATTTCTTTAAGACCACTTATTCATCTTCTTCTTACGATAATTTTGGTTACCCTTATAATGTGCAGCCTGGTGACATTTGCTCCCCAATAATTAATGTTGATACAGTTTTAACCTACTTAAAAAACCTCAAAACATCTTATAAAAGCGGTCCTGATAACATACCTTCATGTGTTTTGAAATATTGCAGTGAAGAACTTGTAATTCCCATTACTTTGCTTTTTACAGCGTCTTTGCAATCCTGCTATTTTCCACTGGCTTGGAAATCATCTTTTATTATTCCGCTGCATAAATCCGGCAATAGATCTTTAATAGATAACTATCGCGGAATTGCAAAGCTTAGCGCCCTACCTAAACTTTTTGAGGCTATTGTAACCTCACAATTATCACATAGCGTGAAATCTTTAATGTCCCCATTCCAACATGGATTCTTATCTAGAAAATCTACTGTTACTAACCTTCTAGAATTCACATCAAAGACTATTGAGAATTTTGGAAAAGGTCTACAAACAGATGTTATCTATACTGACTTCAGTAAAGCTTTTGATGTTGTAAATCATAAGCTCTTAATTTTAAAACTAACCCTTCTCGGTTTTCCAACACCATTAGTGCTTTGGATTGAATCTTATTTATTAAATAGAACACAAAGTGTTATCTTTTACCTTGTTAAGTCAGATGAGTTCCCTGTTACTTCCGGTGTACCTCAAGGTAGCCACCTTGGGCCTCTGTTGTTTCTACTTTTTATTAATGATTTACCATCTGTTGTAATTCATAGTAATATTTTACTATACGCTGATGATGTTAAACTTTTCCTGTCATATAAAAATGAGCAAGACTCTTTTTTCTTACAAACCGATCTTGGCCATCTTTGTGACTGGTGTGAAATCAATTGCATGAAGCTTAACTTGAAAAAGTGCAAACACATGACTTTTTCTCGTAGACAACCTTCTCGAAGTTATTACAAAATAAGTGACTATACACTTGAGTCCTTAGAAGTTTTCGACGATCTTGGAGTAACTATGGACCCAAAACTTCGCTTTCACATTCATATTAATAAAGCTATAAGCAGAGCAAACAGTACTTTAGGGTTTATTAAACGATGGTCAAAAGAGTTTAATGATCCTTTCATTACTAAAACATTATTCACTTCGCTTGTAAGGCCCATACTTGAGTATGCGTCAATTGTCTGGTGTCCTAGATATGGGTGTTATATTGACGGTATAGAATCAGTTCAGAAACAATTTCTTTTGTTTTGTTTACGCAATATATATTGTCATAATAACATTCACTTACCACCCTATGAATATAGATTAAAGCTTGTTAACTTACCTTCTCTAAGAAATCGTAGAATCATGCTTAATGTTTGCTGGATTTATCAACTTATACATGGATTTGTTGACAGTCCATACTTACTGAGTAAAATTTACTTTAATCTTCCTCTTCGACCAAGAAGATCTTTTGAGCTACTTTTTATGAACTTTTGTAGAACTAACTACTTGCAAAATGAACCACTAAGAAGCGCTTGCGGAGACTTCAATTCCGTTTCAGATGTTATATCTTTTAATGAAACCCTATACTCAATTAAACTTAAAATAATAGATTATCTGCAGCACCGCCACTGATTCTCAACATACTCTTCCAAGGATACGGAATTTTTACTGTTGGATGGTAATCAATCTACGCATTTACATCTGAATGGACCTGAACTTGCCGGACTTATTCCTATATAGAATTTGAGAACGATCTGCATAGTATATATATTAATATTAGTGGCTTATTAGACCAAGTTTGTCTATGTGCCTGCGTTCGTTACCTTTGTCTTAGCTTGCTAGGAACTTGGTGTGATAAATAAAAGATGAATCAAGACATCATCGGCTTTAAAATCACAGAATGAATAATATTGTATATATACTATCAGTATGGCGTACCGGGCCTTGTTTGCCTTGATACCTAACATTTTTCTAGATCTCACACTCTGATACTATGTACCACATTTCCGCTTCGAGGTGTTATATGTACATATATTAATATGAGTGGCCAATGAGACCCAGTTTGTCTTAGTGCCTGCGTTCGCAACCATTTTCTTTTCGTACAAGGAAATTGGTGTGGTAAATACGACCCAATTCGTCGGATTACCAACTTGTTAAGCCAAAACTTCATTGGCTTCAAGACAGAACGATATATATTTTATGCATACATATTCTAATTCTCGATACCACCGCCTTGGACCCTCTGGATGATTTATTATTAATTTATTTATTTTTTGTTTTATAATACCTTTATTCATATAATCTATTAGTCTGTACATTTTTAAACGCTCATACTTTAATTTACATTACGTTACAATTGAACTTATTTTACTTTGGTTTTGTTTTTGCATTTGAAATGAACTGAGCTCTTTATATTAGTATTATTGTTAGCATTATTAGTATTAGTAAAATTGTATTCTGAATTTAAATTTTAAAAATTTTTTAAATTGCTATAAAGCCTAAAAGGCTTAGCAAAAAAATAAATATAATAATATAATAATATTGACTCGTACGGAAAATAACTCCATTTCTACTCGATATTCTTGAAATAATCAAAAAGTATTCGATTAATCTTAAAAAAAATAATTTTACAGTTATATTTTGCATAATTAGCAAAAGTGAATAAAGCGAGCTAAACAGGAAAGCTTTTGTTAATTTCTCGCTTTAGAAAAAATCTTAAGAATAGAATTCGTTTAAAATTTTGACTGGATTTTTTTACAGAGAATCCCCAAATTATCCTACAGTATGGAAAGTGACTTATATGTTAGAATAAGACTTCAACCGCCACCTACCGGAAAATTACATGAAGATATCCAATATACGTATGTCACGATGAATGAAATTTACTTTTTTATTATACCCCTACGTTTAAAAAACGAAAACGGGGTATTTTAATTTTGTCACTCCGTTTGTAACGACCATAAGGAGGCGTGGTAGGTAAAGGAAAGTATATATATTCTTGATCAGCATCACCACCCAAGTCGATTTAGCCATGTCCGTCTGTCTGTCCGTCTGTCCGTCTGCTACTTTAACTTACTTAAAAGATATCATCACGAAATTCGATATTTAAGCTTTTACTTCAAATATAAAGGTCAAGTTCGAAAATGAGCCAAATCGGATCATAACCACGCCTACCTCCCATACAAAGTGCCTTTATAAAAACGGTAAAGTCACTTAGAATTCCACAAAAATTAATATATGAAATTGAAATTTTGCATATGAGCTTCGATATATAATATACACTCTGTGTATGAAAGTCAACAAAATTGGTTGAAAACCACGCCTACCTCCTATACAAAGTGACTTTACCAAAAACGTAAAATTTCTTTCAATTCCCCAAAACTTAATATATGGACTTGAAATTTTGCATATGAACTTTGATATATAACCTGTACTCTGTGTACGAAATTCAATCAAATCGAGTGAAAACCACACCCACCTCCCATACAAAGTGACTATCAAAAAACAAAAGAGAATATTTTCTGTTAAAACTATGACGACAATGTTTTTACAAATAAACATTTTTTTGACTTCTTAAGACTTTGAATATACTTTGGTTCGGACGTGGGGGTATTTTAACTTCGACCCAGTCGAAGATCATTTCTTACTTGTTTTTTAATAATTCCTTTACTAACTTGTAAAGAAATTTCTTTTATTTTTTTCTATCTTTGATGGTGTGTTTGGTAGGAAGGATTATGTTAAAAATTATCTAAATGTCATATTCAGCGGTCACAATTGAACATATTTTAAATAGCAAGTATTGTCAATTTTTTCTTTTGTTTTTTGGCGGCCTCGAGTAATCCCAGAACGCCTCGGTTTCGAATTTCGGCCAGTCCATGTTTGTACCATTTATCCTTTCTACATTTTCTATCCTTTTCATTTCTAACCATCTGAAATTAAAGGTTCATCAATATTAACGACATAAAGTTGTAATTGCTGGTGGTGGAGTTTGTGGATGATAATGCCTTATAGCTTGAATAGTCTGAGGTAAAAGCATTACACTTGCCTCAATTTCAAATTCAGCTGTTTTTACGACTTTCCACCACGTTTAGAACATCCAACACATGTTTCGCTTGATTGCCCCCTTCCTTCCCACTAATTCATCACCCTATTTCGAATTAAGGCAGACTTGACTTAATACTTATAATATCTGAAATTCTTGGTTCAAAAAAAAAGAAAAAAAATGTAACATTCGTATGAAATTTTGTTATCATATATTTTATTAAACATAAAAACGTTACCTTTTCCACTTTTGCTAAAATTAAATTCCGGGCAATTTTTTTTTTTTTTTTTTAATATCGATTTGGTCTTTTAAAAGTCTAAAAAGAACAAAATTTTCTATACATTTGGCTTCTATGGAGCTAGTTTTTAATCCCGAAAATCCCTATATAGACTATACAGCTATAGACTTACGCATGGCCGTATTAAGACAACATGTTGCCCCTGGGCAAACAAAATTTTTTCACCCCTTTTTTTAATTTTTCACAGAGAAAAAACAATTAAAGTTTATATTTTTTCAAAAATATTTATTTTTTATTTTTTTTTTATTTATTATTTTCTCTTATATTCATTGCTAGTGTGTCAATGATAACATTGTGAACTTCAAATCTTATCTTTTATATTTCATCTAATATGACCTCATCTGCATTACTTTCGTCAAAAAAGTTTTTCTTTACTTCTTGAGATTTCCCAAGAAAATACGAACTTTCAAGACATAGTTTTTGCTTTTTCCAAACATTCATCAAAAAATTAATCATTTTGTATATTCTACGTAGGATTTTAAGGATTCATATAATGCTACCACCGAATTAAGGTTTATGTCAATAGATTTTCAAAGTAACACTCATTACATTACATCTATGTAGTAGAAGTGTCCATATACAGATCATGAAACAAAAATTCAGGAATTAAATTTTATTTTTTATGTTAACAGCGTCGTGCCTTGCTTCTTTATTTTGCTCGTTATCGTCAGAAATTGTGTTTAAAGCTCCTAGAATCTATTCGTATCCATGGAAAATTGCTTTTAAACATCATATCTAGATGACCAACGAGTTGATCACATTTTTCATAATTACTTTTAAAATATTCTATCATCATCTGAAAATTGAAGAAAAAAGGAGTATCTTCTTGAGTTATTTCTGCAGCATTTGATCCAATTAAGTTAAGAGAGTGCGATGCACATGGCACAATAAAAGCTGTCGAACAGTGGTTTTTGATTCGAGACTGTAACGAAAACATGCCGACGTAGTGGCTCGTATGGCCCACGTGGCCCTTCATACAAATTTTTTTCTATCTTAATTTTGTCTTTGCGAAGATCCAAAATCAAAGAATGCTTGAAAAAAAAACAACAACACAAACCGCACTCGTTCAGTGTTCAGCAAATTTTCCAGCGAACTTTACAAAAACAAATGCATGCAAAGCCAAAATAAATACACGCACACTCGATGATGTCGATGCTGAAGCTGATATTGTCCCGTCACTTTTGTGTCGAGTAATTTTTCATGACATGTGATTTTATTGCATTGTAATTGTTTTTTTTTGTTTTATTTGATTTTTTGCCAAACGCAACGATGAGCAACATTTTGTTTTTTTTTCTTGTTTTTTTAAGCATTGGCCCGCGCTTAAAATTTCTTGGGTCCCACTACTGTAACCCATTATAAATGTCTGACATAAGACACGTTCTAAAATTAATTTCTAAGTCCGAAAACTTTTTTATCAAAGATTTGTCCATTTTAACTCTTTCAGCGACAAATATTTTGAAATATTTTAGCCCTTAAAGTGGCAAAAAATTTTTTTTTGATTTTGGTCATTTTTATATTTTTATTTCATTTACACATTTTTATTTCATTTACACATTTACAACGAAATATACCAGTGGTTTAAAAACTGAACCATCTTCGCGCAAAACAGTGAAATCAGCTGGTACAGTTTTTAAACCACTGGCGCTGAAAGAGTTAAATCTCTTGTGACCAACAGACGGTATGAACCCAATAAAACGTTTGACCAGTTTTCATTTCTTATCTCGGTTTGTGATGTCTGGAGTAGATTCTATTATTATTGAAAAATATTTCCTGTTTTCAATTTGAAATACGATTTCTTCCAAAATGGTAGACCTCATTAAAGTTAAAATTCGTCACAAATTATAGAAGATAAATATGATAAATTTCCTCTGCCTTTATTGCCATATTATTCAATATGTTTGGAAAGAAATGGATAGTATAATATCGATCGACTAGATATAAGTTCTAAGCATCCAAGGTAGTTTCCATTGAGTTCTGAGCCAAATACCTTATTATCGCTTCTAAAAGCCAGTCCTCTCGATGCCAAGAATGAGATTGTTTCAACTATTCGTCGTAAAAAATTTTTCCAGTTAAATTGTTATATGCAACTGGCAACTTAAGCGATTGTCCAATAACCTTTTCTTATTATTAAAGAATAGATTTTTAACACTATAATTACAACATAAAACTTATATCTATAAAAGGCTGAATACAAGCTATGATACGCTGAATTATTCAAGTTAAGTCATTTGTAAAATAAAAGTAGGATTAATAAATACATAATTTTTTTAAACAAAATGCATTCGGCAAATTTTTTGCGCCCCAAATATTTTGCCGCCCCGGGCAGTTGCACACCCTTGCCCCCTGCTTAATGCGGCCCTGGAGCTACGTAATTTTTCTCGATATTATTTGTGCTGGGGTCTGTCCATTGTTACTATGGAGCTCGGGGCCTGCCCATTGTTGCTATTACGTGAAATTTGAGCTTATCTGTTTCCGAAAACACGCCAGTGGCTATTGGCCTATGAGAAATGATGTTTTTTAAGATTTCTTTTTTTTTTGCTGAGGGTTTTTCTTATTGTTGTCTTTAGGGAACATCTGATCCTATCTAATCCATAGTAGAGTAATGAGGTAAGCTCATTTTAGAATAAAAATTTTAATTGTTGCTCTTACTATTTCGTTGTAAAACGAACCGACCTATGTATTATGATCTAATCTATCACCATCTATTATCATCATAGATACCAGATAGATATCTGAATAAAAGATAGTAGCTGATATCTTAGAGAAATGGCAATCATGGTCGAAATCGTTAACGCACGTTTACGACGGTCTAACGAGCCGTGAGAAGCCTGTTTCAAATCCCCCATCTGACAAAGGAAATTTTTTTGTAACTGAAATTAATTGAATTAAAATCAAAATTTATTTTTTTGATTGGCCCTCAGCTCTCTGTATACAATCGGAAACCTTAGAGAGTAAATAAAGTCATATAAAGCATCTTGAGAATATGCATATTATCCTTTCGGAGTCGACAGAAAACTAGTAGGTGGAGTTCTCGAACATTTGTGCATAAATATTTTTTAACACGTACAATACAATTTGATAATAAGAAGAGCGGTCAAAGTCCTTTCAATGACTGAAATTGCCAAGAGATTTTATTGTTTTTTTTTTTTTATATACCTATATACATATACATAAAATGGTAAATTTATAGTAGGACCTTTTTTTTTTTGTTCCCATTTTTACTAAGGTTTTGTGTGATATTGAAAAATATCTATTTTGAACATTAGAAGAATTGATCGGAGTAGATACATGTTTGATGAGGTACAAGAAGTTGTACTCGTTTTTGAACACGAGAAATAGAAAAAGATAGGGTCTCCTAGCTTTTGACTATTTAGACCCAGAAGAAGGTATACTGTTTTCCGTGTGATTTATTGCCCGGAGACTTATTTTGCAATATGTTTTGAACCTCATGGCGGCCTTGCCACTTAACTGGCACCCAGCGGTCCCAGGTTTGAATCCTGGTCAAGAAATGGTGCTCCGATTTGACCTGTTCGCATTTCATTCCTCATTTCGGTTCAATTGAAATTGAAAATTCATCAACATTTATGACTTAGAAGATATAGTTGATGGTAAGGAAGTATGTGCATGGGATTGTCGGGCTTAAGAAGGTTATTAGAAATCGAATAAAAAATCCAGGATCATTCTCTTCTTAAACTTTACGATTAATTCAAGGTGTTATATTTGCCTCTTGGAAAGGGTTTTTTTATTTAATTATTACAATTCCCGTGTGTACAACTCCTATGCTTGAAGATATTTTAGAGCACAACATTTTACTGTGTTATTTTTTGGTCTTCATTTAATTCTTAAGCCTGACGATTCAATTGGCTTGAGGAAAAGGTTCAACTGGATTGCCCTTAATTTAATTGCCACTAATCTAGCACCCCACTTCGAAACAAGGCAGGCTCTACTGAATAGGAGTAACACCTCAAATCCTTGGTTCAAAATAAAAACAAGTTGCTATCTTTGCTTTATTCCCGAGACCGCCAAATACATTTTCGTTCAATAGGCAGATTCATCCAGGTAAAAATAAATAGAACTAAGACTTTCGAAGAAGAATGTTCATGAATTCATTTTCATCATATTTTATTCTTATACAATGGTAAAGTTTTTTTTCATATATTTTTATCTACCTTTAAACGACAAATACAAATAATGATTTTGATTCAAATTTGATTCTCATTTTTCTTTAAAACATTGCCAACAATAAGCTCTGTAAGCAAAAATTCTATCATCAATCTCCATATAACATTAAAAACAATTTATTATACAAAATTTCTCTTGAGATAATCTTACCTTGAAAAGGATAGCCTGCAAATAGTGGCCTCATATTTAGCGAGTTGGCGCTGGTCATATCCATTTTGAGAGATTATTATTAAATATATATTAAATATTAGGAACTAGTTTGAGATTCTGTATATTTTTGGCTAGTTCGTGACAAACAAGGCCTTGACAGCACTTAACCCACAGACGAGCTTACTTTAAGACTCAATTCAAAGAATTTCTTTGCTATTTCTTTTAACTTAATTTAATATTTGCACATTACTTAAAAAATATTCAGCAATTTCTACAGCGACACATTCAGAAAAGCCATACAAACACTTCCGTTTCCGATGCATGTATTTCCGACGGAAGTGCTTTTTTTTACGAAGCTTTAGCAAAGCGCGCGCGTCCCCAACGATCAAACAGCGCAAGACTTGGTCTACAACTAAAGAGAGCCGCGCACACAACACAGCCGAGCCGAATAAATTAACGACGTATGATTTGAAGCCACAAGATCAGAAAATAAACTGGTTTCCCAAAAGATCCAACAGAATAATACCGCGTTTTGCTTTCGCGTGGCATTCGCGCTCAATCAATGCCGACTAGCATGCGGATTCAATTGAATCTTGAATTGAGTATCGAAACGTTAAACGAACGATGGGCGGTCTTTGATACGAGCCCAGCTTCGGTAATCAAGCGTTACCGAAACAATGGCAACGATCAAAAGTTTCGTAAGGAAGAGAGCTGAATAAAGCTGCAACGGTGAATTGTTTGGATATGCTTAATCAAAACTATCAAAGAGTAGAAAAAAAACTACACTTTATCGTGGGGTGAAAGAGAGAGAGAGAGTGAGGTAGTGCGAAAGAGCAAGCCAGCGAGAGAGAGCAGGGATCTGTGATATCGCGGTGTATCACAACCACGCCTCACGCCAATACAAGGGAAATTTAATCGCTTTTTTTCTCATAAAATTTCGAAAGAAACGCAGCTTGGCTGGGATCACTAGGCTGTGCTTGCCGTCTCTTTCTAACGCTACTGCACAGCTACACATTAGTATGCGCTGCCATTGGTTGGTGGATGGGAAGCTGTGTTCATTATTAAATGTTCCCCCTTTAATTTTAATAGGTATTTTATCTCCTTTGTTGTTGTTTTTGGTGTTGTTGTTTTTGGTGTTGTTGTTTTTGTTGTTGTTGTTGTGGTTGTTGTTGTAGTTTTTGTTGTAGTTGCTTATCCCGTTGCTGTTGTTGTGGTGATCAATGCAAACACTAACGAAGCAGCTGTCATTACTTTAAGCGTTCGCTCTCTCTGTCTCTCCCATTATTGCTTACGCTTTGCCATGTTCAATGGCGAGTTGTCATTACATTGTTTTTTTTTTTTTGCTTGTGCCTTTGACAGTTGTGAAAATGTATGACATTTTTTCTGTTTGCAGCCAATTAAAGCGTGAAGGCTGCTTGCTGCCATTGTTAACGTTGTTGTTCTTATTGTTGCCAGGATCTATTTCTCAGTGGCACCCACGGTTGGCATTTGTTGACATATTTTGTGCTTTTTTGTTTCTGCTTGTGTCATTTATTAAAGTAGTTCATGTCAGTTTGTCTTTCTGTGTCCTTTCATTATTTGCATGCTTTCTTTGGTGCTCTTGGCTGCCTAACTTAGTGTCAGAGGGAATTCCTGTTAAAGATGGTGATGACTCGACATTAGTTTTTAGTGTTTCTCAACTTTGCAGACTATTAGGGCTACTTCGCAACCAATGTGTCGTTTCAGGTCCTTTCACTCAAACGCTGAAATGTTGCTTAATTATTGACCGATATTGTGAAGGCATGGGAGCCTGCAAATATTTTTTTTTATGATTTAATTTGTTACGTTGATGTTTTTTAATTTGTTATGTAAAAGATTTTATCCATTTTAAGTTAGTTGCTATCATTATGTGCGTGAGGTAATATCTCCCTCTCCCCCTTGACGGAACGATTCGAAAAATCCTCATGATGCAATAGTTCGTAGGGAAATACTTAATTCAGAGCACTTGGACGTGTATGGGTCGATAAAAAAGTTTATATTTTCCTTTAGAAACGATACAGTACTGTAAGAAGTAGAAAACAAATCAAGAAAGAAAATAAAATCCATGAGAAAGTTCTTGAAAGGACTTTTACCGAGTTTGTTATGATCAAATTGTTTATATTTCTTTATATTTCTGGCCTAATAATAAAAACACAACTATTTATGATCGAAATTGGTTTTATTGGTTTTCCAAATGTTCTCAATGAAGACCAATGTACTTTTTAATGAGTTTCAATCAATTTTGATAGTACTTTTTCCACTCCGATTGGGGTAACTCCAAAAGAAACGTTTTGAATGCAAACAACCGCTTCTTCGCGTGTTGAAAATTGTTGACCACTTAATTTTTTTCTGATCGGATGAAAATCATTGGTGTCAAATCAGCCCTGCTCGGTGGATGACCCATGGATTCAATTTTTTGGCTGGTCAAAAAGGTCTTTGTTGTTGGAGCAGATGTGTGAGAGCTCGCAATGTCATGAAATAAAATAATTCATCTTCCTCCACTTTATCCGAATTTCTCCAATGATTTGTGGCAAACAAATAGTTGCATACCATTCAGAATTGACCAACCTACGTTGTTCAAAAGCCACTGTCACCACATAAAAACAAATATTTTCAATCGAAAATGGCTTTATTATTTTTCAAAAAATTCTCCATGAATATCAATACACTTTTCAATGCGTTTGAACCAATTTTGGGAGCACTTTTTTCACTTCGATTGAGGTAACTCCAAAAGAGGCGTTTTGAATGCAACAACCGTTCCTTCGGCTGTCGAAAATTTTGAGTACTTTTTTTCAGGTATAAAAATGTCATTGAGTATTAAATCAGGGCTGTATGGTAGATGATCCATTAATTTGATTTTTTGGCTGGTCAAAAAGGTCTTTGGTCATGAAGCGAAAAAATTCGCATCTTCTTTCACTTTATCCGAATTTCTCCAATGATTTGCGGCAAACATATGGTCGAGTATCGTTCAAAATTAATCGCTCTAATGCCACTTTCGCTTACTGCCCGGTAAAACCGAAAAAACAGACAACGATTTGCTTCGATGTGCTTCTACCGCGAACAAATTTTGTTGGATTTAGCTCGTTTTGAAAGGCCCATGCGTACAATCTATTCATGTTTTCGTTTGTTTTGGATTCATATGCAAAATTACATGATTCGTCAGCTGTGTAGATGTTATACACAGCCTTTTATAAACCTTTGTATTTATCAGCACCAAACGACACGAATCGTTTTTTATCGTTTGTCAGGTTTTGTGGGATCCAACGTGAACAAATCTTTTTTAAGGCTTAATGATCATGCAATATCTGATTGATGCTCAAATGATAAAGTATCAATTGGGTTATACTAATACTCAAAGATGTCTAAATCTTACGGTATTTCGCATGTCGATCTTACTTAATCAATTCACACACTGCATCGATGTCTTCTGGTACAGCAACAGATTTTGGAGGACCTTCACGGAATTCGTCAGTGAGCGAAGTATTACCCCGCTTGGAATTCTGTGTACCACCGATAAACACAGGTTTTTGATCAAGCATTATAAAACAAAAAAAAATTAAATTATCAGGCTGATACCTCCGTGACCTAATGTAGCACAGAGGGGCCAAACATCACTTTTCTCGATATTAATTCAAACAATTTTGAAGTGTAAAAACAAGTTTTTCAATTTTTTCAAGTAATTTTTTCATTAATTTCTTTCAATAAAATAAATATTTTTATCATGGAACCGTCAACTTTAGGTTAGTGATGTGACGAGTCGAATTCTTTTCCAACTCGAGTCAAATCGAGTCGGAATATTTTTAACTCGGCGAGTCAGCGAGTCATCATTTCGAAGTCGAGTTCGCCATTCCTTACTCGCTATAAGCGTTTCGATCTACGAATCAGCTTACCAAAGGCGAGTAGGGATTTTTTACTCGGTATGAAAATTGACGATTTTATTATTTTTTTTTTTACTTTTGAGCAACTTATACTATGTTATATGTCATATATGTCATATATATAATGTCATATGTCATATATTCAAATATACTAATACTAACAACAAAATTTTATGTAGGCTATCTCTCTTTGATTTCGTAGTTGAAATTCATTGAAAATGTAGGTTGCTGCCAATATAGAAGTATTACATATATGAATAAAACTAACAAAAAAACTACAAAAAAGCAATAACCCAGCAAACATTATGACTCTTAAAAGACTCTTTTAAGAGTCATATAAATGAGTTTTTATCGTCATAATGGGCTTAAAAAAGACTCTTTTATGACTACATTTTCGTAGGTTGTGGGCTTCAAAATATGATTCATAATAATGACTGCTTCATGTCTCATTTTGGACTCCAAAATTAAGACTCGTTTAATACTCATAATAAAGACTTTTTAAAGACTCATAATAAGGGCTCTTTTAGAACTCATATAAATTAATCTTTTCGGACTCAAAATTAAGAATCTTTTAAGAGCCATATTAAATACTCTTTTTTAGCTTCATGTAATGGAATCTCTATAGACTCATGTGAAGACTCTTTCAGAAATCATAGAAATTATTATTTTAAGAGAAATGAGTCCCATGTTAAAGGCTCCAATGGCTTAAAACTTTTAAAAATACTAATTTGTGACATTGATGTGATGTTAATAAAACCTCAGAAACCCCTTTGCGCGACATTATCGTATGTGCCATTTTTTCCATTTATGTATTAATACTAGCAGAGTACCCGACCTTGTTCGGATACAGCTAATTTGAGTTGAATTGAATTAATAGCAAAGAAGGATTAATTTATATGAGTTTTCTTGAAAAAATAATTTATTAAAGCATGTGTACACGGTCTTGGACAGTCGGCTTAACTTACTAATTTTTACATAACTTTGTTATCGGAATAAAAAGTCAATTTAGTTTTTTTTTTATTTTCATCAGTGTTTTAATAAAAATCATATGAAGAAGAACAGTTTTGTAAAAATAATTTTATTTCAACATTAAATACATGCAAAGTAACATGTAATACATTTTATGTAGGTTTTGCACATTTTTATTCATGTCTCTTTGTTACTATTTTAAGGCTTCTGCGTACACAATATTTATAGACTTTCCATTTGGTGTTAAAACAAATAAATTATTTGGACTCCCAACACGTGAGCAGCCGACATATAATTGCCCATGAGTGAAGGAGTTTTCGGTCGAGTCAAGTCCTGCAACTTTTAGTGCTTGTCTTTGAGATTTGTTTATTGACATGGCGAAACTCAGACAGTTTGGAAATTGCAGCCTCTTGAACTGGAATGACATATCTGTTGGTATAATGGGAATGCGAGGTAGCAAAACATCATCTACTTTGCCGCACCCTGTTAAAATAGTAGCCTCAATAACATTTGGCAATAATTTCTTAACCGAGAGCCTGGTGCCGTTGCAAAGTCTCGGTGAAGCTAAATTTCTCAATAGCATTATAGGTGCTCCAACTTTTAGGCTGAGGCTATGAGGAGGTACTCCTGGTGGCTCTAACGAATTTAAGAACTCAACTGGCTAATTAACTGACTCGTTCTGATCAGAAACGGTATCCACTGACTTATAAGTGCGAATATCTAACTGCAGCTGTTGTAAAAGTTGGAAGTTGATTGTATTGACCGTGATATTTTTCGGCGCCAAAATTGCCCTCTCGCATAACCAACTTTGATTTTTATAACTGTTTCCGAGATCCGGAAAAACTCTTTGATGGAGCTCTTCTGCAGATTTAACTATAGTAGCAATTGGACTTCAATCAATTTTACCTTGCGCGCCGTTTTCAAGTATTCCACTCCCTAGTTTCCACAGGTTATTTGCGAAGAGACCATATAATTGGTCTCCATAGAGGTGAGCTCTTATGTTTGCTTTTAACTCGAATTTTCTTATATTTTTCCATAAAAACGATGATTTAATACATGCTTTTATTTCATCCGCACGCGTACCTCTCGGAACAATAGGCAATGTTTGTTTTAAATCTCCTGCTAAAACCAACGTCACTTTTCCCATCACGTGCTTGGTCTCTCGAATGTCTTGCAATGTTCTGTCTAAAGCTTCTAGTGCTGTCTTATGAGCCATTGTACACTCGTCCCATACTATTAGGTCGCATTGTTTAAGGACGGTAGCAAGACCGGTCCTTTTACTAATGTTACATGTTGGAGTATCTTTTGCGGCTAAATTCAAAGGTAATTTGAATGCAGCGTGTGCTGTTTTTTCCTCCTGGCAACAGGGTTACTGCAATTCCAGATGAGGTAACCGCTACAGCAATATGCCCTTGCTGACGAACTTTAGCGAGAAACATTTTTTAAACGAAAGTTTTTCCAGTGCCGCCTGGTGCATCCAAAAAAAACATTCCACCTTTTTTATACATAGCACTGTCGACGATTGTTGAGTAAACAATTTTTGTCCTGGCAACAGTTTGGGTTCATAAGATTGAACTTCCTCAATGAGAGCTTAAATATTGTAGGAGAGTTCTCGTAAAACGTCGCGATCAAAATTTTCGTTTCCTCTTCGAAATTCGACGAATCCAAATGATGAAAGGTCTTTTCCTCCCAAAATAAGAACTTTGTCTTCTATATCAGCAAGAGCCAAATTAAAGATGTTGTCGTTGTAGTCCATCGAGATATTATTTTGTATTTAGGCATTGTGCTTATAGTCTTCTGATAAGCTGTTTTTATGATTATGCCACAACTGTAAGGGATTTGATACAGAACAAACTTACAACAAAATTGCAAACAAACTTCTGAGGCTTGATGGTATTTTATTAGATTTCTAAATTTTTGTAGGCTTTGTAGGTATGAAATTAAAAACAAATTTTAATTTTTGTTGATTTTAATTTTACATATATCAAGAAGAAAAGTTATAGAAATTTGTCGTAGTAGGCGTGGATTAGGTCCAGCCCCACCAACTTTTTTCCCAATGGTTTGTTTTGATACATTGAACCTTCATAATGTATATCATCATGTAACCTAACACCTACATAGCATATATTCAGGATTTATGAATAGTGGGCGTAGCTCTAGTGAGACTACGCCTATTTTTAATACATTTGCTGACAGTAAGCATACGAACCAAACTACTAAATTTTAGTGAAATATGGCCAAAACCGTCTAAAAGACAGCATTTTCATTATTATGTGGGCGGTAAAAGAGGGTGTGGCATCCAATTTTTCGTAGAGTTGCCGACAGTTGGCATACACATATAACTACCAAATTTTAGTCTAATTCGGCCGAAACCTTTTGAAAAACAGCATTTTTATTGATTTGTGGGCGGTAAAAGGGGGTGTGCCAAGCCGTTTTTTGCAATAGTGTTGACTGTGAACACACAAACTTAACTACCAATTTTTAGTCTCATACGGCCGAAACCGTCGGAAATATAGCATTTTTATTGATTTGTGGGCGGTTAAAGGGGGCGTGGAAAAACTAATATGGCCTATGTTCAGCGCAGTAATTTAAGGAATCGTTTGATATAGGTTTTATAAAAATCCGTTAAGTAGTTTAGGAGTCTATTCCAAACATACATACATACATACAAACAAACAAAAATATTATATATAATATATAGATTAATAATAATTAATAATAATTAAAAAAATTAATTAATAGATTAATAATAAAAATAAATATATTTCCATATTTTGCCATTTATCGTACTCTAAAACACCCATAAAATATACTCTTTTTAGAGTCTTATTTCTGAGCAATCATTACAGAATCATATCAAAGACTTTTTTTAGGATTCTTTTATTGCGTACTCATAAAACACGCATAAGAAAATACTCTTTTTAGAGTCTTATTTTTGAGCAATCATCTAACAATCATATTAAAGACTCCTTTATGAGTCTTTTTATTGCGTACTCATAAAACACGCATAAAAAATACTCTTTTTTGAGTCTTATTTCTGAGCAATCATCTTACAATCATATCAAAGACTCCTTTATGAGTCTTTTTATTGCGTACTCATAAAACACGCATAAAAATACTCTTTTTGGAGTCTTCTTTCTGAGCAATCATTATACAAACCTATTAAAAATTCTTTTATGAGTCTTCTTATTTGAGGCACTCAGAAAATTTTTGCAGGGAATAATAACACCACACATCCAAAAGTTTGTTGCGCAGTTGTGAAGAATACTTAAAACTGTATTTTTCAACGCTTGCTTTGTTTTTGATATTTATCATACTTTCATACGCAAGCGCCAAGCAAACGTATGCGAAAAAAATCGCTTATTCTTTGACAACTCGAGTCACAGCTTAAAAAACTCGACTCGTCACAGCACTACTTCAGGTATTGCTCGCTACAATAAATTATAAGTTATGAAAAAAGATCGTTTATTTTTTGTGGTAGTTATAAAAAATAGCAAAGAGTTAACATTTTTGATTTTAAGATGAACATATAGTTGTGCGCCGGGTGTGCCGGAAAGAATTTTATTTTTTTATTCGTAATATATAGAATGTGTACTTCAAGAATTACTGAGTTCAAAATTGCGTATTTTTGCGCATTTAACAAAATTTTGGTTTTTCTTAATCTTGTTTCATACAAAAACAATGATAGTGACTCTTCTCCTTTTTGTTATCGTTCAACATTTGTTTTAATTGTTATTTTTATTAAAACTCAAGATTGTTTGTATATGTTCTTTTATATAAAAAGTATTATTTGAGCAGTTTAATGTATTAATGAGCAAAATCTTAAGTTTTAATCAAAATTTTATTAAATCTTAAATAAAAATAAAAAAAAGGAGAAGGAGTAGATACAATTACTTTAAACTTGGTATAGATGTAAATGCGGATAGACACTGATGAATATTTTTTAAATAAATCCACTGTCACGCCCACTTCCATGCCTACGAATTCGCCCGCCGCCCATGCAACTCATAAGGGTTAAGCTAAAGCTAGGATACGACGTGTTGCTATATGGGATCAATATCAGGAAGTGAACCCAAAAATGGGTGTGACTGGTACTCATATATTGTGGTGTAGTGTTATTTCGAGGTGGATTCTTGTTTTGTCATACATTTAGTATACATAAAAGTGATCTTTTTGTAGCATATAAAAATACATTAAAAATTGTTTCGAAACGTCCAAAATTATTTATAAAAGTAAACGATTTTCAGGATCGAGCTACATTACTATATTACATTATATATTATTCATAACTCGTCAAAACTTTTATATGATTCAAAATTGCGGCTATTGTAAATTACGTTATTTTAGTCAATTCAAGTAACTATAGTAAATTTTAATAATTATGTTATAACAATTTAACGAATCAAAATTGTAGCACTGGATAACAAATTTGAATAACATTAATACACGATTAAAAAAACTAAGCTCTTTCATGGCCGCCAATGTAAAGCAGCCATTTTGAATTCCCAAATTTTGACTTTGGATATGTGATCTGTAACCCTTAAAACCCTAGGGTACAAAATTAAGACTTCATAAAGCCTTCATTACAGAATTTTGCCATTTTGAATTTCTAAATTTTAACTTCAGATTATTGATTTGCGGCCCCAAAAAGCCCCTGGTACTAATTATGGACTTCATACAGCTTTTATTATAGAATTTAGTTTGTTCATGCCCGCTATTTTGAAGCCACCATTTTGAAATTCCAAATTTTGACTTCAGATTTGTGATCAGCGACCCCGAAAACTCCAAGGGTATTGTTTTAGTTTCGATACGTAGCCCCTATGAATTGATCTCCATTTTAGGAATCTGTGGACTCACTGTGAGACGTCAACATTGGGTATGGGCACCACTACATTTCGACTGGTCTCTGACTGAACCTCGTAAGTAAAAAAGAAGAGTTGGCTGTGTCGTGGACACACCCGTAGATTTTGACGTGACGAAGTTTCTTGTTTGTTGTTGTTGTTGTTGTTGTTGTTGTTGTTGTTGTTGTTGTTGTTGATGCTGATGTTGATGTTGATGTTGATGTTGATGTTGATGTTGATGTTGATGTTGATGTTGATGTTGATGTTGATGTTGATGTTGATGTTGATGTTGATGTTGATGTTGATGTTGATGTGGATGTTGATGTTGATGTTGATGTTGATGTAGATGTAGATGTTGATGATGATGTTGATGTTGATGTTGATGTTGATGTTGATGTTGATGTTGATGTTGATGTTGATGTTGATGTTGATGTTGATGTTGATGTTGATGTTGATGTTGATGTTGATGTTGATGTTGATGTTGATGTTGATGTGGATGTTGATGTTGATGTTGATGTTGATGTTGATGTTGATGTTGATGTTGATGTTGATGTTGATGTTGATGTTGATGTTGATGTTGATGTTGATGTTGATGTTGATGTTGATGTTGATGTTGATGTTGATGTTGATGTTGATGTTGATGTTGATGTTGATGTTGATGTTGATGTTGATTGTTGTTGATGTTGGTCTTGATGTTCATGTTGATGTAGATGTTTATGTTTATGTTTATGTTGATGTTGATGTTGATGTTGATGTTGATGTTGATGTTGATGTTGATGTTGATGTTGATGTTGATGTTGATGTTGAGTTTGATATTGATGTTGCTGTTGATGTTGATGTTGATGTTGATGTTGATGTTGTTGTTGTTGTTGTTCTTGTTGTTGTTGTTGTTGTTGTTGTTGTTGTTGTTGTTGTTGTTGTTGTTGTTGTTGTTGTTGTTGTTGTTGTTGTTGTTGATGCTGATGTTGATGTTGATGTTGATGTTGATGTTGATGTTGATGTTGATGTTGATGTTGATGTTGATGTTGATGTTTATGTTAATATTGATATTGATGTTGATGTTGATGTCGATGTTGATGTTGATGTTGATGTTGATGTTGATGTTGATGTTGATGTTAATGTTGATGTTGATGTTGATGTTTATGTTAATATTGATATTGATGTTGATGTTGATGTTGATGTTGATGTTGGTGTTGGTGTTGGTGTTGGTGTTGGTGTTGGTGTTGGTGTTGGTATTGGTGTTGGAGTTGTTGTTGGATTTGGAGTTGGTGCTTTTCGTTTAGCTTTTTGTTTTGCTTCCCCATTGGTTGTGCTCTAATTTCAATTAATCCAGCAAAAGTGATGCATATGCGTCACATTAGGCGGTTCCCCGGGGGGTTTTTGACACGCCGTCAAATTTTTTTTTTATTTTTGTCATATGCCCGAAGACCTCACCTTTGTTTTCGTTCCTTAAAATTTACCGTTGCACCAGTAGTCACAGAGTTAAAAATCCATGCAACGTTTTTTCATGGCTTTAGCATTTTTACTGCATTATGTGATTGCATCCCTGAAATCATGACAACAAAATTTTTTTGTAATTTAGTTGTGAAGCGTAATAACACATCCCTGCTGTCGTAAAACAAAATTTACTGTAGCACTCCTCCTGAGTGAGTAATAATTCCATGCAACGATATTACATTTCTGTTACATAAGCTGCTATATTCACGGCCTGACGACGCCGGAAGTTTTTTTTTATTTTTGTCGTAAAGCCATGTATAAAAACTTCATTTTCCTTTTTAAACTTTTATCGTAGGTTATATACTCATTGAGTAAAAATTCAATGCAACGTCGATGCATGAATGTAGCGTTATCGATCTTTGAGCGGCTCTCTCAGCGTCCCCATGATGTCAGAAATTTTTTGTCTAATTTTGTTGTGAGGGCTTCCAGTAGGCCTTTATTGACCTATCGTATTTTTAATCCTAGCGTTAATACTCAGCGAGTAATAATTCCATGTAACAAATTTTCAGTTGCGTTGCTTACGCAGCTCCCACTACGTCCCTATGCCGTATTAAATTTTTTTTTTATTTTTTTAATATAGCCAAAGATTTAACCTTTACGGTCATACTATCTTTTAATCATAGCTCTTATACCCAGCGAATAACAATTCAATGAAACGCAGATGTATTTTTAAAAAATTCATTTTTAAACTTTTTTGGAAACTAGAGCAGTATAACGTAACTTCGTCACGTCAAAAATCGAGGTTTTCAAGAGAAGCAAAACAACTGATTTTTTCCTTAGGGAGAAATAATATTTTTAATCTGTAAATGTTATTTGTAACTTGTAAATTGTAATTTGATTACAAATTATATTTCTGCCGAAGGAAAAAATGAGTTTTTTGCTTTTCCTGAAAACCACGATTTTTTGACTTACGAGGTTCAGTCAGAGACCAGTCGATTTAGAGCTTCTGTGTTGTTTCTGTATTTGTCTTTTGCCTTTGTTTTGTTGTTGCGTTTTGTGTTGCGACATAAGCCTTTGCTCTCAATGCTCCGCAGCTTGCTTCGTTGCTTGCTCCGTGCCCATATCTGATCATCAATTATTTTTTTTTTTAAGTGAAACTTCTTAGGCGGCGCTTCGAAATTTGAACGAGAATATTGAGGAGTGAAATTTCAAGGTCAGTTTACTTCATTTCGTTACACGATAGAGTAGAAAGATATGTCTTATAAAGGGTGATTTTTTTGAGGTTATGATTTTCATGCATTAGTATTTGACAGATCACGTGGGATTTCAGACATGGTGTCAAAGAGAAAGATGCTCAGTATGCTTTGACATTTCATCATGAATAGACTTACGATCTGCCACAACGTCGAATTTTCAGTGAATGGGCCCTAGAAAAGTTGGCAGAAAATCCGCTTTTTTATCGACAAATTTTGTTCAGCGATGAGGCTCATTTCTGGTTGAATGGCTACGTAAATAAGCAAAATTGCCGCATTTGGAGTGAAGAGCAACCAGAAGCCGTTCAAGAACTGGCCATGCATCCCGAAAAATGCACTGTTTGGTGTGGTTTGTACGCTGGTGGAATCATTGGACCGTATTTTTTCAAAGATGCTGTTGGACGCAACGTTACGGTGAATGGTGATCGCTATCGTTCGATGCTAACAAACTTTTTGTTGCCAAAAATGGAAGAACTGAACTTGGTTGACATGTGGTTTCAACAAGATGGCGCTACATGCCACACATCTCGCGATTTTATGGCCATTTTGAGGGAAAACTTCGGAGAACAATTAATCTCAAGAAATGGACCGGTAAGTTGGCCACCAAGATCATGCGATTTGACGCCTTTAGACTATTTTTTGTGGGGCTACGTCAAGTCTAAAGTCTACAGAAATAAGCCAGCAACTATTCCAGCTTTGGAAGACAACATTTCCGAAGAAATTCGGGCTATTCCGGCCGAAATGCTCGAAAAAGTTGCCCAAAATTGGACTTTCCGAATGGACCACCTAAGACGCAGCCGCGGTCAACATTTAAATGAAATTATCTTCAAAAAGTAAATGTCATGGACCAATCTAACGTTTCAAATAAAGAACCGATGAGATTTTGCAAATTTTATGCGTTTTTTTTAAAAAAAAAGTTATCAGGCACTTAAAAAATCACTCTTTAGTAGAGAGAATGAGAGAGATATACATTGTATAAAAGACTTAAAAAATTTCCTTGTCTCCGCTGAGGACAGAACACGCGAACTAAAGATTACAAAGGCAACGTCTATCTATCGAGCTAAACTCATATAAAAATTTACTCTATATACCAATTAATCAAACTACTTTTGCTGTAGATGCCTAGCGGGAAAATAAAAAGCGTACCTAGAAATAGCGCTTTTTATGCGCATTTTTGGTATGCTTTGAGGATGTGCTTTTCAGAGTTCAGAGTTGTGGAGCTCATATTTTTATACATATTTTGTTCATCGCTAAAACAACGGGGAAAGAGCAGAGCGGCAAGACATTTGATTGTAATGCTAGTGGTCCGAGTTCAATCCCCGCATTTTACAATATAAAATTTTCTCGATTTGTTTTTTGTTTTTTTTAAAGAGCTTTTTTAACAATATGTTTGTTAAGAAGCGCTTTCATCCTATGACATCCAATATAAATTTTAATATGAATTTGGTTTACTTAAAAAGCGCTCCAGATGTGTGAAGCGCAATGCAGAAGCGCTTGTTTAGTGCCTTTGAAGCGCTTCGATTACCGCTGGGTGACAAAAGCCGCAGATTGAGTGCTGATTGTGTTCTATGTGTGGTTGATAGGGGGGTTGTCATGACTCGTGTAGAAGAGAGAAAGATTCAGCGAAGCAGAAGTGAATATGAGAGTTGCCCTGAGCGCATTATGAGTTTCGCAAAGTAGACTCTCATACTAGGGCTGCCATGCCAATATTTTTTTAGAATACCAACGTTGGTATATCTTTAATTCAATATATTAATATAACCTCTATGAATTTTGTTCATATTACACATATTATATTATTATTCATAACATTGCGATATAAAATAATATAGAAACCCAAATTCATGAAGCCCATGACGCCAACTTGAGAGTGCGCGCAAAAGTTGGAATAAGTTCTTTCAATAGATAACTATTTTATACATATTGTAGTTATATAATTTTATATCGAAATATTATTAATAATAGTAATTATAATATATTTGATATAAGTAACATTAATACGTACATATGTTTAATTAAAAATATATCATGTTGTATTCGGTATTCACATCTATATGTAAATACGACGCAAATTGGTTATCGAATTAATTGCTTTTCGGCCATAGGTCCATACCAATGAATATTAAATAAACAGAATATTTTTGTATAAAAACTTTTTATTGTATTGTTTTTGCTTGAAAAGCTCTCTCTTTGCCTTTAAGGTTCGATTATGGAATCGTAAAGCAACGCAACGTAACGTGACGTAGGGTTCTATCTTATGAAAAATACGTGTAAGTGATTAGTGAAATCGTACCGTAACCTAGCGCAGTGATGGGTTCTATTCAAGATAGAACTATACGCCACGTTACGTTGCGTAGCTTTACGATGGCATAATCGAGCCTTTACACTAAAATGGTTCTTATTCCAGAAGAGAAAGAGTGTATACAAAGAAAAAGTTTCACTTCTTTACTGTATATACGGTATACTGTATCTTTTTTTGTTTTTTTTTTTTTTTGTTCAACTAAGACCAGGTGTAAACCCTTCAATTTCGTTTTATAACATTTACCTTTTTTTTGCCCATTACGTCACCGAGTAATAATTCCATGCACCGTCGTTGTATGATTATTGCAATTACGATCTTGTACCGTTTTTGTCCGCTACCTTATAACTTCATAAATTGTTTGTTTACTTTTAATGTGTTTGCTAGAAACCAACTTTTATTGGCGTATTTTTAACAAGTTTGCAGTTTCGTTGCTTAATCAGTTTCCTCTATGTCCCGATGACGTAAATAATTTATTCTCTACTTTTGTCATAAGGTCAATAAATAACCCTTTACTTTCTTATCGTAATTTTTCTCATAACGCCTGTTTTTAGCGAATAATAATTCCAAGAAACGCCGAAGCATTTCGGAAAAGTTCCTTTTTCAACTTTTTGGGAAACCTTCTATATAATATATAGATTAATAATAATTAATAATAATTAAAAAAATTAATTAATAGATTAATAATAAAAATAAATATATTTCCATATTTTGCCATTTATCGTACTCTAAAACACCCATAAAATATACTCTTTTTAGAGTCTTATTTCTGAGCAATCATTACAGAATCATATCAAAGACTTTTTTTAGGATTCTTTTATTGCGTACTCATAAAACACGCATAAGAAAATACTCTTTTTAGAGTCTTATTTTTGAGCAATCATCTAACAATCATATTAAAGACTCCTTTATGAGTCTTTTTATTGCGTACTCATAAAACACGCATAAAAAATACTCTTTTTTGAGTCTTATTTCTGAGCAATCATCTTACAATCATATCAAAGACTCCTTTATGAGTCTTTTTATTGCGTACTCATAAAACACGCATAAAAATACTCTTTTTGGAGTCTTCTTTCTGAGCAATCATTATACAAACCTATTAAAAATTCTTTTATGAGTCTTCTTATTTGAGGCACTCAGAAAATTTTTGCAGGGAATAATAACACCACACATCCAAAAGTTTGTTGCGCAGTTGTGAAGAATACTTAAAACTGTATTTTTCAACGCTTGCTTTGTTTTTGATATTTATCATACTTTCATACGCAAGCGCCAAGCAAACGTATGCGAAAAAAATCGCTTATTCTTTGACAACTCGAGTCACAGCTTAAAAAACTCGACTCGTCACAGCACTACTTCAGGTATTGCTCGCTACAATAAATTATAAGTTATGAAAAAAGATCGTTTATTTTTTGTGGTAGTTATAAAAAATAGCAAAGAGTTAACATTTTTGATTTTAAGATGAACATATAGTTGTGCGCCGGGTGTGCCGGAAAGAATTTTATTTTTTTATTCGTAATATATAGAATGTGTACTTCAAGAATTACTGAGTTCAAAATTGCGTATTTTTGCGCATTTAACAAAATTTTGGTTTTTCTTAATCTTGTTTCATACAAAAACAATGATAGTGACTCTTCTCCTTTTTGTTATCGTTCAACATTTGTTTTAATTGTTATTTTTATTAAAACTCAAGATTGTTTGTATATGTTCTTTTATATAAAAAGTATTATTTGAGCAGTTTAATGTATTAATGAGCAAAATCTTAAGTTTTAATCAAAATTTTATTAAATCTTAAATAAAAATAAAAAAAAGGAGAAGGAGTAGATACAATTACTTTAAACTTGGTATAGATGTAAATGCGGATAGACACTGATGAATATTTTTTAAATAAATCCACTGTCACGCCCACTTCCATGCCTACGAATTCGCCCGCCGCCCATGCAACTCATAAGGGTTAAGCTAAAGCTAGGATACGACGTGTTGCTATATGGGATCAATATCAGGAAGTGAACCCAAAAATGGGTGTGACTGGTACTCATATATTGTGGTGTAGTGTTATTTCGAGGTGGATTCTTGTTTTGTCATACATTTAGTATACATAAAAGTGATCTTTTTGTAGCATATAAAAATACATTAAAAATTGTTTCGAAACGTCCAAAATTATTTATAAAAGTAAACGATTTTCAGGATCGAGCTACATTACTATATTACATTATATATTATTCATAACTCGTCAAAACTTTTATATGATTCAAAATTGCGGCTATTGTAAATTACGTTATTTTAGTCAATTCAAGTAACTATAGTAAATTTTAATAATTATGTTATAACAATTTAACGAATCAAAATTGTAGCACTGGATAACAAATTTGAATAACATTAATACACGATTAAAAAAACTAAGCTCTTTCATGGCCGCCAATGTAAAGCAGCCATTTTGAATTCCCAAATTTTGACTTTGGATATGTGATCTGTAACCCTTAAAACCCTAGGGTACAAAATTAAGACTTCATAAAGCCTTCATTACAGAATTTTGCCATTTTGAATTTCTAAATTTTAACTTCAGATTATTGATTTGCGGCCCCAAAAAGCCCCTGGTACTAATTATGGACTTCATACAGCTTTTATTATAGAATTTAGTTTGTTCATGCCCGCTATTTTGAAGCCACCATTTTGAAATTCCAAATTTTGACTTCAGATTTGTGATCAGCGACCCCGAAAACTCCAAGGGTATTGTTTTAGTTTCGATACGTAGCCCCTATGAATTGATCTCCATTTTAGGAATCTGTGGACTCACTGTGAGACGTCAACATTGGGTATGGGCACCACTACATTTCGACTGGTCTCTGACTGAACCTCGTAAGTAAAAAAGAAGAGTTGGCTGTGTCGTGGACACACCCGTAGATTTTGACGTGACGAAGTTTCTTGTTTGTTGTTGTTGTTGTTGTTGTTGTTGTTGTTGTTGTTGTTGTTGTTGATGCTGATGTTGATGTTGATGTTGATGTTGATGTTGATGTTGATGTTGATGTTGATGTTGATGTTGATGTTGATGTTGATGTTGATGTTGATGTTGATGTTGATGTTGATGTGGATGTTGATGTTGATGTTGATGTTGATGTAGATGTAGATGTTGATGATGATGTTGATGTTGATGTTGATGTTGATGTTGATGTTGATGTTGATGTTGATGTTGATGTTGATGTTGATGTTGATGTTGATGTTGATGTTGATGTTGATGTTGATGTTGATGTTGATGTTGATGTTGATGTGGATGTTGATGTTGATGTTGATGTTGATGTTGATGTTGATGTTGATGTTGATGTTGATGTTGATGTTGATGTTGATGTTGATGTTGATGTTGATGTTGATGTTGATGTTGATGTTGATGTTGATGTTGATGTTGATGTTGATGTTGATGTTGATGTTGATGTTGATGTTGATTGTTGTTGATGTTGGTCTTGATGTTCATGTTGATGTAGATGTTTATGTTTATGTTTATGTTGATGTTGATGTTGATGTTGATGTTGATGTTGATGTTGATGTTGATGTTGATGTTGATGTTGATGTTGATGTTGAGTTTGATATTGATGTTGCTGTTGATGTTGATGTTGATGTTGATGTTGATGTTGTTGTTGTTGTTGTTCTTGTTGTTGTTGTTGTTGTTGTTGTTGTTGTTGTTGTTGTTGTTGTTGTTGTTGTTGTTGTTGTTGTTGTTGTTGTTGTTGATGCTGATGTTGATGTTGATGTTGATGTTGATGTTGATGTTGATGTTGATGTTGATGTTGATGTTGATGTTGATGTTTATGTTAATATTGATATTGATGTTGATGTTGATGTCGATGTTGATGTTGATGTTGATGTTGATGTTGATGTTGATGTTGATGTTAATGTTGATGTTGATGTTGATGTTTATGTTAATATTGATATTGATGTTGATGTTGATGTTGATGTTGATGTTGGTGTTGGTGTTGGTGTTGGTGTTGGTGTTGGTGTTGGTGTTGGTATTGGTGTTGGAGTTGTTGTTGGATTTGGAGTTGGTGCTTTTCGTTTAGCTTTTTGTTTTGCTTCCCCATTGGTTGTGCTCTAATTTCAATTAATCCAGCAAAAGTGATGCATATGCGTCACATTAGGCGGTTCCCCGGGGGGTTTTTGACACGCCGTCAAATTTTTTTTTTATTTTTGTCATATGCCCGAAGACCTCACCTTTGTTTTCGTTCCTTAAAATTTACCGTTGCACCAGTAGTCACAGAGTTAAAAATCCATGCAACGTTTTTTCATGGCTTTAGCATTTTTACTGCATTATGTGATTGCATCCCTGAAATCATGACAACAAAATTTTTTTGTAATTTAGTTGTGAAGCGTAATAACACATCCCTGCTGTCGTAAAACAAAATTTACTGTAGCACTCCTCCTGAGTGAGTAATAATTCCATGCAACGATATTACATTTCTGTTACATAAGCTGCTATATTCACGGCCTGACGACGCCGGAAGTTTTTTTTTATTTTTGTCGTAAAGCCATGTATAAAAACTTCATTTTCCTTTTTAAACTTTTATCGTAGGTTATATACTCATTGAGTAAAAATTCAATGCAACGTCGATGCATGAATGTAGCGTTATCGATCTTTGAGCGGCTCTCTCAGCGTCCCCATGATGTCAGAAATTTTTTGTCTAATTTTGTTGTGAGGGCTTCCAGTAGGCCTTTATTGACCTATCGTATTTTTAATCCTAGCGTTAATACTCAGCGAGTAATAATTCCATGTAACAAATTTTCAGTTGCGTTGCTTACGCAGCTCCCACTACGTCCCTATGCCGTATTAAATTTTTTTTTTATTTTTTTAATATAGCCAAAGATTTAACCTTTACGGTCATACTATCTTTTAATCATAGCTCTTATACCCAGCGAATAACAATTCAATGAAACGCAGATGTATTTTTAAAAAATTCATTTTTAAACTTTTTTGGAAACTAGAGCAGTATAACGTAACTTCGTCACGTCAAAAATCGAGGTTTTCAAGAGAAGCAAAACAACTGATTTTTTCCTTAGGGAGAAATAATATTTTTAATCTGTAAATGTTATTTGTAACTTGTAAATTGTAATTTGATTACAAATTATATTTCTGCCGAAGGAAAAAATGAGTTTTTTGCTTTTCCTGAAAACCACGATTTTTTGACTTACGAGGTTCAGTCAGAGACCAGTCGATTTAGAGCTTCTGTGTTGTTTCTGTATTTGTCTTTTGCCTTTGTTTTGTTGTTGCGTTTTGTGTTGCGACATAAGCCTTTGCTCTCAATGCTCCGCAGCTTGCTTCGTTGCTTGCTCCGTGCCCATATCTGATCATCAATTATTTTTTTTTTTAAGTGAAACTTCTTAGGCGGCGCTTCGAAATTTGAACGAGAATATTGAGGAGTGAAATTTCAAGGTCAGTTTACTTCATTTCGTTACACGATAGAGTAGAAAGATATGTCTTATAAAGGGTGATTTTTTTGAGGTTATGATTTTCATGCATTAGTATTTGACAGATCACGTGGGATTTCAGACATGGTGTCAAAGAGAAAGATGCTCAGTATGCTTTGACATTTCATCATGAATAGACTTACGATCTGCCACAACGTCGAATTTTCAGTGAATGGGCCCTAGAAAAGTTGGCAGAAAATCCGCTTTTTTATCGACAAATTTTGTTCAGCGATGAGGCTCATTTCTGGTTGAATGGCTACGTAAATAAGCAAAATTGCCGCATTTGGAGTGAAGAGCAACCAGAAGCCGTTCAAGAACTGGCCATGCATCCCGAAAAATGCACTGTTTGGTGTGGTTTGTACGCTGGTGGAATCATTGGACCGTATTTTTTCAAAGATGCTGTTGGACGCAACGTTACGGTGAATGGTGATCGCTATCGTTCGATGCTAACAAACTTTTTGTTGCCAAAAATGGAAGAACTGAACTTGGTTGACATGTGGTTTCAACAAGATGGCGCTACATGCCACACATCTCGCGATTTTATGGCCATTTTGAGGGAAAACTTCGGAGAACAATTAATCTCAAGAAATGGACCGGTAAGTTGGCCACCAAGATCATGCGATTTGACGCCTTTAGACTATTTTTTGTGGGGCTACGTCAAGTCTAAAGTCTACAGAAATAAGCCAGCAACTATTCCAGCTTTGGAAGACAACATTTCCGAAGAAATTCGGGCTATTCCGGCCGAAATGCTCGAAAAAGTTGCCCAAAATTGGACTTTCCGAATGGACCACCTAAGACGCAGCCGCGGTCAACATTTAAATGAAATTATCTTCAAAAAGTAAATGTCATGGACCAATCTAACGTTTCAAATAAAGAACCGATGAGATTTTGCAAATTTTATGCGTTTTTTTTAAAAAAAAAGTTATCAGGCACTTAAAAAATCACTCTTTAGTAGAGAGAATGAGAGAGATATACATTGTATAAAAGACTTAAAAAATTTCCTTGTCTCCGCTGAGGACAGAACACGCGAACTAAAGATTACAAAGGCAACGTCTATCTATCGAGCTAAACTCATATAAAAATTTACTCTATATACCAATTAATCAAACTACTTTTGCTGTAGATGCCTAGCGGGAAAATAAAAAGCGTACCTAGAAATAGCGCTTTTTATGCGCATTTTTGGTATGCTTTGAGGATGTGCTTTTCAGAGTTCAGAGTTGTGGAGCTCATATTTTTATACATATTTTGTTCATCGCTAAAACAACGGGGAAAGAGCAGAGCGGCAAGACATTTGATTGTAATGCTAGTGGTCCGAGTTCAATCCCCGCATTTTACAATATAAAATTTTCTCGATTTGTTTTTTGTTTTTTTTAAAGAGCTTTTTTAACAATATGTTTGTTAAGAAGCGCTTTCATCCTATGACATCCAATATAAATTTTAATATGAATTTGGTTTACTTAAAAAGCGCTCCAGATGTGTGAAGCGCAATGCAGAAGCGCTTGTTTAGTGCCTTTGAAGCGCTTCGATTACCGCTGGGTGACAAAAGCCGCAGATTGAGTGCTGATTGTGTTCTATGTGTGGTTGATAGGGGGGTTGTCATGACTCGTGTAGAAGAGAGAAAGATTCAGCGAAGCAGAAGTGAATATGAGAGTTGCCCTGAGCGCATTATGAGTTTCGCAAAGTAGACTCTCATACTAGGGCTGCCATGCCAATATTTTTTTAGAATACCAACGTTGGTATATCTTTAATTCAATATATTAATATAACCTCTATGAATTTTGTTCATATTACACATATTATATTATTATTCATAACATTGCGATATAAAATAATATAGAAACCCAAATTCATGAAGCCCATGACGCCAACTTGAGAGTGCGCGCAAAAGTTGGAATAAGTTCTTTCAATAGATAACTATTTTATACATATTGTAGTTATATAATTTTATATCGAAATATTATTAATAATAGTAATTATAATATATTTGATATAAGTAACATTAATACGTACATATGTTTAATTAAAAATATATCATGTTGTATTCGGTATTCACATCTATATGTAAATACGACGCAAATTGGTTATCGAATTAATTGCTTTTCGGCCATAGGTCCATACCAATGAATATTAAATAAACAGAATATTTTTGTATAAAAACTTTTTATTGTATTGTTTTTGCTTGAAAAGCTCTCTCTTTGCCTTTAAGGTTCGATTATGGAATCGTAAAGCAACGCAACGTAACGTGACGTAGGGTTCTATCTTATGAAAAATACGTGTAAGTGATTAGTGAAATCGTACCGTAACCTAGCGCAGTGATGGGTTCTATTCAAGATAGAACTATACGCCACGTTACGTTGCGTAGCTTTACGATGGCATAATCGAGCCTTTACACTAAAATGGTTCTTATTCCAGAAGAGAAAGAGTGTATACAAAGAAAAAGTTTCACTTCTTTACTGTATATACGGTATACTGTATCTTTTTTTGTTTTTTTTTTTTTTTGTTCAACTAAGACCAGGTGTAAACCCTTCAATTTCGTTTTATAACATTTACCTTTTTTTTGCCCATTACGTCACCGAGTAATAATTCCATGCACCGTCGTTGTATGATTATTGCAATTACGATCTTGTACCGTTTTTGTCCGCTACCTTATAACTTCATAAATTGTTTGTTTACTTTTAATGTGTTTGCTAGAAACCAACTTTTATTGGCGTATTTTTAACAAGTTTGCAGTTTCGTTGCTTAATCAGTTTCCTCTATGTCCCGATGACGTAAATAATTTATTCTCTACTTTTGTCATAAGGTCAATAAATAACCCTTTACTTTCTTATCGTAATTTTTCTCATAACGCCTGTTTTTAGCGAATAATAATTCCAAGAAACGCCGAAGCATTTCGGAAAAGTTCCTTTTTCAACTTTTTGGGAAACCTTCAAACCTTCAAACAATTGGGAAAGTATCAAACAATTCGTCAGTCTGTCGACGTGGTTACATTGGTTGCAAGAACGCAATTACATGTATTTTATATGGAAGTATTTAAGAAAACTGACAACTCTTGGTAGGGAATAAAAAAAAGTATTAAACCATATATTCTATACAATCTTGGAATACCCTGAACATTTTCAATTATAAAAATATTCGAATAAAGAATCTTTTGAGAATTTAACGTATGTTATCCTGAGATTGTTTTAACTCAACTAAGTTTATGCAGTAGACAAGACAACCATACTTCTGTGTTTGATGTGGGTTCCGGAAACAGTCATTGTGACTCGCACTGCATACCAAACAGGCCACCATTAAAAGCTAATGTCAAGAAGCATTTAACAATTTTGTATGCAAAATAAAAAAAAAGAAATACTCAGCATGAACTGGCTAATATGATAGCACACAAAGCTGTTTATGCTTCAACTAATACGTTAATCGAACTGTCAATATATAAAATAGCATGAAAAAAAGTTTATAATCGCAGCGAGTGTGAACATCCTGCAAGGTCAAGCTAGAACACACAAACATAAGTTTCGTTATGGTTTTCTTGACGGTTAAAGCATATCCTGTAGGTACTTTTTTCAAGTGGAAACCTAACTTTGATAAACACACACACACACTTGAATGTTATTCCTCTGCATATTTGTATACATATTAAATTAAAAATATTTCCTTAAGCATTTGTGAATGCTTCATTAACGTCAAATTAAAACGCGTTTGAAATCTGAATATTGAAATTTCATTTAAGTAGTTCGACTTATTTAGCTCACAATTGAGAAAAAAAAGATCAATCCAATTAAAAATGTACTTATACTCATGAGCAGTTCTACTCTTATCGCTTGGCAACAGCTACCAAATGCCAGCCAGTAGGCTATAACTCCGTTTATCCTGTTCTGCTGGCTATGCAGGCACCATGCATCCCATCCATTCCATGTGCCACCTTTAATAAGCGTAAACTTCACGCTTAACACGCTCTATGTTGCCGATGTCCTTTTTCAATGTTCTTGCTATAGAAATTTTCGAAATTTTTTCAAATTGTAAATCAACAGCAGTTCGGTTATGTGCAGTATTTTTCGGTACCAGGTGTGAGACAGCGTTTGTGCAGTTGTTAACTTTTTAACAGCTAGGAATTTTAATTGAATCGATAGTTGTGCGTTTTGTCGACAAACCATTTGTGGAATGCAAGGAATTCTTTGATGTTTATTTTTGAGAGATTTTAATATTAATTTTAATTTTTATTTTTAATATATATGAAATTATTGCACAATATTTATGAAATAGCTTATGTTTACCAGTAAATGGGTAATTTTTAAAATTTCTTCATTTTAAAAATATAAATATAAAACAAATGTAACTGACATAGTTAAATTTTGAGACAAAAAAAAACATTTATTTAAATATATTTTTATTTTTCTCTGATACCACTACTATCAAAACAATTCAGCTGCAGCTTAGCCTATGGCCATATACCTGGAGCATGGAGAAAAGTGATAGTAAAATACATTCCTAAGGCTGGCAAAGGCTCAGATAGTAATCCAAAATCTTTCAGACCCATCAGCCTTATGTCCTTCATCCTGAAAAGCGTGGGGAAAATAATTGACAAATACATCAGGGAGAATGCCTTGTCAATATATCGCCTATGTAAGGCACAACATGGCTATCAAACGGGTAAATCAACAGAGTCAGCACTTAATGACCTTATAACCACAATCGAAAAATCTATCGACAGCAAGGAAATATGTATTGTCGCTTTCCTTGACGTCGAAGGAGCTTTCAATAATACGCCATACGAGTCCACTAGAAGGGCACTAAATAACCTTAACATGCCAACAATCATAGGCAGGTGGATTATGACGACACTCAATAGTAGAGTTATCCAGACCTGCCTGGATGACACTTCCCTCAAAGCAACTACAACCAGGCGGGCATCCCGCAAGGAGGCGTCCTATCACCTCTGCTTTGGTCACTAGTTGTAGATAGCCTCCTAGTTGAACTGAAAGAAACTGGGATAGAGGTGGTTGGGTATGCTGATGACGTAGCAGTCATCATACGAGGAAGCTTTGAAAGCACAGTGTCTGAAGTTCTACAAGCAGCACTGAAGACAGTACAGAGATGGTGCAATAACGAAGGCCTCTCCGCAAAACCCAAAAAAGACAGTTATTGTTCCTTTTACAAAACGACGCAAGCTCAATCTTACTTGCCCGGTACTTTTTGGGGATAAAGTAGATTTTTCCAACTCAGCAAAGTACCTGGGAGTGATCCTGGACAGCAAACTATCCTGTAACCTCCACATAGACCGCATCATCAGCAGATCAACAGCCTCATTGTGGACCTGCAGAAGAATTTGCGGCAAAAACTGGGGGTTAAGCCCTAAGATGATTATACAATCATCTGATGATGATGATGAAGAGATACAATCTCTACACTTTGATCGTCAGACCCGCACTTACATATGAGTCTGTAGTATGGTGGTCGAAAACCCTAGAAGGATCAACCATCAAACGGTTAGGACGAGTTCAAAGATGTGAAGAGATATGTATGACAGACTGCATAAGATCCACCCCAACAGCAGCCCTCAATGTCATCTTAGGGCTCACCCCAATCCACATACACATCCAGATGGGGGCGAAGCTCAGTCTTCACAGACTTTTCCATCTGGGTAATACTGTCCCAAACCATCCGTTAAAGGGACACCTCACCTTACTTACAACCCTAAAGCGAGAAAAAGAGTTCTGCATGCCATAAGATGACATGCTTCCCAAAAGCCGCTTTAACAAAAACTGCATCGTTGTTATCCCCCCCAGATCCAATTGGGAAGACGAGAAACTAAGCCCGTCCGAAAACGACCTTGTGCGGTACACAGATGGCTCAAAAATGGAGAAAGGCACGGGAGCAGGGGTCTTTGGAGAACACTCCAATGAGAGCCACTTCTTCAGTGCAGGTCTATTTACCACAATCTTTCAAGCGGAAATCCTTGCCATTAACAGGTGTATCAGACTGAACTGTCTGAAGAATGTTAGGGGCAAATCAATTTTCGTCTTCTCTGATAGTCAAGCTGCCCTTAAAGCTCTGACATCACCCATTATAAGATCCAAGCTAGTGTTGGAGACTGTCAACGTCCTCAACGACCTGGCTGCGCAAAACAACAAAATTACTCTACAGTGGATTCCTGACCACCCCAATAAAGAGAGGAAGAAAACTGTTGCATTGTTTTCTTACGACCACAACATGTATTTCGTTTTTTAGATTTTGTTGTCACGATCGCAACCACAACAAGAACCAAACAAATAAAAACCAGGGTTCGTATTCTTAAACATTAAGCTCTTCAAGAGTACTTAATATGTTCTCCGAGGCGTCGAGACTTAGGAAAATTCTAGCATCTAGTCCACCTAACCCGAGCTTCATGAAAAATGAAGACGGAACCTGGACCACCAACAGTGAAGAATCTCTTAATATCTTGGTAGAAACTCACTTCCCGGGCTGTTCAAAGATAGGGAATGCTCCAACACAAGAGGTGCATTTTCCATCCATTGACAACTCTCTACAAATAATTACACAATCGAAGCTAAAATGGGCCATAGAAAGCTTCAAACCGTTTAAGTCTCCAGGACTTGACGGCATAGCCCCAATTGAAATTCAAAAAACTTACGACATCATACGCCAATGGCTTATGATAATCTATCAAAGCTGTCTTGACCTAAATCACATCCCAAAACAATGGCGACACGTGAAGGTAGTCTTTATACCTAAGGCAGGAAGAAGCTCGCACGTAAACCCAAAAGACCTTCGACCAATCAGTCTCTCATCTTTTCTTCTTAAAACTCTCGAGAGACTAATAGACATCTACTTGAGACAAAAAATAGAAGTAAATCCGATCTCACCAGCACAACACGCCTACACCAAAGGCAAATCTGTGGAAACGGCTCTCCACTCCATAGTATCTATCATTGAAAAGTCCCTTCATCAGAAGGAATATACAATGATAGCCTTCATTGACATTGAAGGTGCCTTTAACAACGTCAAGGCGGAGGCTATCACAAATGCGCTGACGGAGCTTGGGGTGGATTCTGCGCTGATAGCACTTATAAATCAAATGCTAGTAGGCAGGATTATAAGCGCGAGTCTCGGAGCAGCATCCACGCTAAGATCTGTACCAAGGGGAACACCTCAGGGAGGAGTTCCCTCGCCTCTACTCTGGAACCTAGCGGTGAATGAACTACTGGGTAAACTAGAACAAGAGGGGTGCAGGGTGATAGCCTACGCCGACGATGTTGCCATCGTCCCCTCAGGTAAATATGTGTCCACCCTCCGAGATATTATGCAAAATTGTCTTAACACTCTCGTAAACTGGGTTACCGGCTGTGGACTTAGCGTTAACCCCGATAAAACCGAGTTAGTGATCTTTACCAGACAACACAACTTGCCCACTATCAGTCCTCCAAAACTGGGAAATACAAGACTAAACTTCTCAGAACAAGCAAAATACCTGGGTCTCATTTTAGATAGGAAACTAAATTGGAAACCCAACCTGCTCGAGAGAGCCAATATAGCCCTATACACATGTAAGAAAGCAGTGGGTAGCAAATGGGGATTACAACCTAGGGTAACTCACTGGCTTTATACAGCTGTTATTAGGCCAATATTGTTATACGGTGCTATAGTCTGGTGGCCAGCACTAAGCAAACAAACACACCTCAATATACTTCGCAAAGTTCAACGGTCAGCAGAGCTGTGCATCAGTGGAGCGCCGAGAACCACTCCTACTGACGCACTCGATACTTTGCTCCATCTAACTCCACTAGATATCCTAACAAAACGAATAGCTGCAAACACAGCAATCCGTTTAGAAGCCACTTCCCAATGGAAAGAGGGCACAATAGGACACTCTAACACCAGGAAACTCACTCCTCAAATTCCCAAGAATATAGACTACATCACTCAAAAACTTTTATTCCACAAAAAGTTTGATGTATCAATCAAACCAGTCAAACCTGGAATCTGTTGAAATAACATCAAAAACAGTCCTAAGCTGCCGCAGATCTCTAAATGAGATGGCAGAGCAGCTCAATATATTCCTATGCTGGATCCCCGGACATAGAGACTTCCAAGGTAACTGCAAAGCAGACGAACTCGCCAGAAACGGTACCATCAAACCCTTATCGACAGATAAGGAACAAATTGGAATACCTCTCGCAACATGTAAGCTACTGATAAATGAACTATCCCTTGAATACACCAACATCAGGTGGTCAACGGGTAGTACATGCAGCATTTCGCGTCAAGTTTGGCTCAAAAGAACTAATATCCCTTAGAAGGGACCAAATAAGTATTGCAATAGGCGTCCTAACAGGACACTGCCTGATTGGAAACCACGCCCAAAGACTGAATATTCCCCATAACGACTTCTGCAGAAGCTGCAGAGATGAAGAGGAAGTTGAATCCACAACACACCTGCCCAGCGCTGGCCAGAAAGCGCCATCTCTTCCTAGGTAACTGGTTCTACAGTGACCTAGACGAACTCTCAAAAACTTCGGTCAACCGAATACAAAGCTTCATAAATAGCTCCAACTGGTTCAAATAGGGTGGAAATAATTAACCCCTGGTATCATAACGGGCCAAACTGGCCTAAGTGTGTCTCATAGGAGACAGTCACGTCAACCTTACCTAACCTAACATAATATGTTCTTTTTAAGCAGTTATAAGTCACATACGGACAGACGGACATGGCTACATCAACTCGGGTGGTGACTCTGATTAAGAATATATATACTTTTCTATACCTACTACGCCTCCTTATTGGTGTTACAAACTAAGTGACAAAATCCTGTCAGGTTTTTGTATGGGAGTCCCCCTAAGGAGGGGTCGGAGGGGATAGGTCTCCAAGGGAAAATGTTCCTTTTGCAAAAGTAATTGGGGTCGGTCATACATATAAATCCTCTCCAGCCCTTTCATAAAGCCCCCTTGTTCAGGCTTAAAGAAGAAATATACAAACACCATTTAATTTGTATGGGAGCCCCCCTAAAGAGGAGTTGAGGATTAGGATTAGCACAAGGCTTTCAGACGAGAATAGGAGAGAAAGACTAAGACAAGGAATGGGACAAGAATAACAAGAAAGATCTAGACATACCTAAAACAATATTTCGTCCAATATTGAGAAAAGGACAAGACATTAAACAACGATGTGGACACACTAAGGACAACATTTAGGACAAAGGTTGGGAAAAAAAGCGGAACAAGGATTAGGAAAGAGATTCGAACAAGGGTAAAGTCAGAAATTTTGGCATGAATTAAATCAAGCGTTTGAATAAGGATATGGATGAGGACAAGCTTAGAATCAAAGAAAAGGAAAGGGATATGAATAAGGACAAGGATAAATAAACGTTGCCACGTCAAAATCTACGGGTGTGTCCAGAATACAGCCAATTTTTGTTTTTTGTTTTTTCATAACTTCTTTACTGCGGTAAGGTGCAGCTTCTAAATCCGGGAGTACGTTTTGGAGTCACACCTTCCGAATTTCACCTTTGACAGTCAAATAAAAAAAATCACCTTTCCTCTATCAAGTCTGAATTATGAAGGTATTCCTGTAAAACCTGAATGACACTGATTAATACCTGCTGCACAGTTAAAACTGGGAAGGACCCAGATGATCCCCTCCTTTAGACAGAAAGCGAGGTTTCAGACAAGATTATACCTTATAGTGCGACTTTTTCAACTTTATGATGAAGAAGATCATCCGTTAGAAATACCAAGTGTTAGACAACCTGACGACACTTGGGCTGACGGTTGTGAACACCAGAAAAGTTGGTGCGAAATTTTTATATTAGTTACAAAAATTTCCTAAGAAATATATGAAAAATTTTACCATTAAGTGCTGACATCCCAATAAACAACTCAACGCAAATCTTCGAGAAATTTACTCAAGAAAACAGTAGGTTAGGTTAGGTTTTGATGGCTGAGCCAGTGCAGGCCCGTTGTGATACCACATAATCTCTTTTGACCTATGAGAGATATTCCTCCTCAACAAACCAGTTCGAACCATTTAAGAAGGGATGGCCCAGAGTTTTCAATCCTCTTTTACTTAGCGCCGGACATTCGCAGAGGAAATGCCGAACATTTTCTATATCTTCTTCGCATTTGCAGCTTCTGCAGAAATCATTTGATGTAAGTCCCAATCGAAGAGCATGTGTACCGATTAGATAGTGACCCGTGAGGATTCCTACTATTTTTGAAAGGTTTACACTGCTTAATTCAAGTAGTGATTTGGTGCGTTTTAAGTCGTAGCGAGGCCACGTTAGCTTAGCTTCCCTACATGTGTCAAGGTGTTCCCAATGAACTTCTGCAAGACTCAATGAATTGTTCTTGCATTGGAGTTTATAGGAGGACATGGGTATACTAATGAAATCCTCATTTAAGAGGGTGTTCGAGGTCGCACCCTTCTTTGCCAATTCGTCAGCCAGATTATTGCCCTCGATATCCCTGGTGGATCCTGAATAACCTTGCCATCTCGTTGAGAGATCTGCGGCACTCAGTGAGAGTTTTAGAGTTATCAATTTGCAAGTTCAGCGCCTTAAGCGCAACTTGACTATCTGAGAATATGTAAATATTCTTTCCCCTAAGGTCTCTTTGACCTAAAATCTTAGCGGATTCCTATATAGCCATCATCTCCGCTTTGTGGACACTACAATAGTTTGGAGTTTAAAGGAGGCTCTATTTCCAGATCTTGGGAGTAAATTCCTCCCCCTACCTGTTTTTGAAACTTGGATCCGTTTGTAAAGATTTTAATTCCGTTTATTTTAAAGGGGGTTTTGTTAACCCAGTCTAGCCGTGAAGGGGTGAGAATATTATAGTTCTTTTCAAGATTTAAACAAGGTACATAGTAATATGTTTTGTCGGGAACCAACGAGTTCAGAATTACCGTTTGACCGCAGCTGTTACCTATCCAATTTCCAGATTCTCTTAGTCTGAGGGCTGCTGAGTTAGCACACTCTCTGGCAAAGATATCTAGAGGAGGAAGGTGAAGTATGACATTAAGAGCATTAGTTGGGGTTGTGGATAATGCAGCAGTAATATAGAAACATGCACTTCAAATTTCTGAAGTGCTGTTGCCTTGTCAAGGTCCCTCCACCATACCAGTAAACCGTATTCAAGTATGGGGTGGACAATTGCCGTATAAATCCAGCGTTCTATTTTGGGAGAGTAAGTGTTAAAAAACTCGTTTGGGCATTTCAAGAGTTCTCAGGCAATAATTAAGCGTTACATTATTGAGTGTGCTATTAGGAACTTATACGTAGAATAGCCTTAAATTTCTACACTTTAACAATTGCTACGAATGTCATCGGTAAGTTGCATCGGTCAGTAAACAGTTGAATTTGACTGTCCAAAAAATAAAATCGGTTCTATAAAAAATTTAGAAATAAACATCTAAAAAAACCTGAAACAGTGGCAAAGATAACTGTCAACTTTTGTTTCTGACTTGAGCCCTGTCAACTCCTGCCACCATTAAAGTCTACGAACAACTTTGCAACTACTTCTTATAATGCTTTGTAAAGGAAAAAACACAAAACATTTCAAATATTTGACTGATCGATGGTTCTCTCAGGAATTGCATTCAACAAATTAACAACTAAAATAATTGTCAAACAATTTTCCAACACAGTTCACTCCTTCATGCTAAATATCTGAGTATAAATCTCTAAGGACGCATGACATTACCATTGCAACTACATCAAGATCACCCGCAGTGCTTGAGCAGTAGTTGATGGCTCAACATTTGAAGCATCTAGACTTCAGATGAGCGCTTCTCTTTCATTGACCATTCGGAAGTCATTGGAAATTTGCAATTGACTGCATTGACAAAAAGTTGTTGTTGTTTTTGTTGTTGTGTACTCGTGCACTCATAACAAACAGATGGTCAGTATGTCGTTCTGACTGCCTTCAAGTGATCATGTGATCTTGCTTATTTATTCTAAGAAGCATTTGAAAGTGTTAATGTCTCCATGTTCTAAGCTGAAATTACATTTTTTATGACTCCGTGCTTTGTGTAACTCCTACACTAAATATCGTCTAACTATCTGTCTGCTATGTAGGAAGAGAAGACAACGTCGTTCGTTATTCTAGACTTAATGTAGTCTATTTTATGACACTTAACATTTTAATTGTTCTGTTGCTTTGCTCGAAAATTTAACACGCTTGTAAATCTTAAGCACGTTAACATATACAGCATTATCCTGCCGTGATGATCGTCGTTCTACAACTGATCTTGCCATATAATCAGCCACTGTGTTTCTAATGAATGTCAAAATGTGCGATTTTAACACTTCATTCATTATATGTGGCACTTAAAGAAAGAAAGAAAAAAAGAAAGAAAGAAAAACAGATATAATAAAAAAAATTATGTCCCTGATGATCATTTTTGATATTTGATCTTCGATATGCTGCTTGCGGTTTTATTGCACTTGTATAACGATCATATATTGCCGGCTGATCCTGCTATTGTGGCTTTAACAACGTTTTATTACCACTTTATTGATACTTTACTCCCCCAATTTGGTGTTTTGTTTACCGTGTTCTTTGTTTTTTAACTGGAATTTTACCGAAAAAAAAAACTTGAGTGTAGCTAATGAAGTGATCTTGTCGACATTTTTATGAGCGAGTTGTAAATTTGACACTCGGTATGATCGGGTTTCTTTGAAAGCACGCTTTGTGTGAAATTCAATTTTACGTATTGCACACTTTTTTGTTTTGTCAATTTTTTTTTTTCATTTCATATCGTATTTTTTTTTTGTATTTTTTTTTTTTTTTGAGTTAAAATTTTAAAGAAAGTCATCGCATTGGAAAAAAGTCCTTTTAGAAAAATTATATTGAACGACAGACTTTATTATGTCAATTAAAGGGTATTATGTTATTTTTCCACTTGAATAAAATGTCTCTGCCATAATTTAATTTGTAATAATATTCTCTGAAAATTTTGGTACGTAATCAGCTTTTTTTAGAGCTTTCTTAGAACAATATCGTTGACTAAGCTCTCCAAAAGAAGTATATCCTCAAACTTGCCCTTAACCCTCTGCGACTGACGTGCCCTAATTTTTACAATTCTACTGACGTGGTAGTGTACAGACACCATCTTGACAGCTTGTATAATAAAAATTAGTTTCATATTCGTACTTTTAACAATTGCATTTTAAAGTTAAGACTGTGGATTATTGTTTTAAATCATTAGTATATATAATTAAAAACGCTTATAAAGTTAAACAAATTTTATTGATATGACATAAATAATTTTTTCAAAACTTACACATACAGAAAAAGTAAAAAAAAAATATCAACATAAATATTTTATTCATTTACTTATATATTTATTAAAGTTAACATTTGTAGTAGTTAGACTAAAAAAAAAAGAGATCCATTCATTGGTTCCATTCAAGGATGTGTAACCTCAAAATCACAATTTTTTTGGCATTCTTCACAAAGTGGCTTGGAGCATTGGAGACAAATTGGCTTCAAACAATCACAACAACAATATCTAGTGACTCTTTTTATTTCAGATGGACAAATAGTTTAGTTAGCATAGCATAGTTTTCTACCACTTGATAAAATTGATTGAGTTCTTGGTGGTGGAGGGGGAAGATCTTTACCCAAAACTCTACTGTCTGTCATCCGCATTTCTCTTGGCAATCTTTCGTTGTAAACGCGGTCTTTAATGTGATCTAGCACTAATACTCTTGCCGTATTCAAAATAAAAGTTCCTCTTCTCATTTTATTATCACTGTCTGCACACATTTGGTACAATACAAAGCTGTTAATGCCTGCCATATCTAGTATTCTTTGGAAAATTGCCATAGGCCAACGACGAGTTTTGCGGCTACAAGAATATATTGAACACTTCTTGTCGACTTCGTCAACCCCTCCCTTAGTGTTATTGTAGTCTGCAATCATAACTGGCTTCCTAGTATCAGTATCTATATCTTGATTGTGGTGGGAAGACGAGATCAACAGCACAGCCTTATTTTTTTTCGGTACATATGATAACAATGTATAGTCTTTCGTGAAATCATACAGCGAACTCTCCAATTCTCTATTCTTGTTTGGCAAGAAGCATGGTGGGATCTCAGCTTTATTCTTCTTTAGCGTACCTAAGTATGTCAGTCCCCTTTTCAGCAATATTTCTATAAGTGGAATCGAACTGAACCAATTGTCAGCTGTAGTTGCAATTTGAGTTTTCGACAGCTTTCGTAAGCATCAGAAAAGATTGAGTTGGTACTGCCATTTTTCTTTCTTGTTCAGTCAGACCTATGCCATCCAAATTTTTGACATGGTAAATGTAGGCGTTGTAAATGTAGTACGTGCGGGCATCTACCAACAACAGTAATTTGATGCCATACTTTGCTGGTTTCTGGGGCATGTAAATAATAAATTTGCAACGATCTCTAAATGCCAGTAACATTTCATCGATGCAAAGGTATGGCATCGATGTTCACTTGTTGAACATGTCTGATATTGGGGCAAGTGGATCTTCTTTCAGACGTTCCTCTCTGATAGCGGAATCATCACAAAGGTTCCAGTCGATGTTCTTTTAGATCTATAACACCTTTGGTGGCTATTTGAGTTAGCCATCTAAGAAACAAATAACAAATTGAATTTTACAAAACAATTTTACTGACATGTTGCTTAGGAGACACTATGAACATATAACAATTTCTCTGAGGTGGTTGTTTATCAGACGCATACCTTAACACTGACGTGGTTGACTCATGGACACTTTCCTTCACACAACAACGCATGCGCACACCACGACCGCTCGCGATTCACTAACGCAAGCTTGAGCATACGACAGAAAGGTACTGAGAACGCGAGAGTCAATTTTTGAAAAATAACGACGCAACATAAGTTTTTTGATTTTGCGGTGTCTGTCAGACTACTACGTCAGTCGCAGAAGGTTAAATTTAAGTTGCAAGGAGGTAATCATACGATCCAGATATGGATGAACAGTAGAGAACAGCACTGTAAAATTTTAATTATGATTTTTTTCCATATACAATATGGAAAAACCACAAAAATTTACCGAAAATAATCTTCAGGTGTTCTATTTTTAATTTGAATACTATATATAAGTATTATTCATATACTTTATGAATAATATACGTTTCGACGATAATTAGATACGATTATTAATTTTCGATTTTTTTTTTTTTTTTAAATTAGTACCTTGTTGGTGGTAGAGAAGTTTTTGGATAGGATTGCTTTGTAACTAGAATTTATTGAAGTGAAGGCAGAGTATCATATGAACAGTATATGGAGCATTCCACTGTTGGTACGGGACAAATCGTACGCATTTGATAAGTTAAGATCTTAAATTAAAAATAAACCGAAATGTTATTGTGTAAAGCATCAAGTACATTATTTTAGTATAACGGAGGCTTTTCAAAATCAATTATTTGCTCCTGAAAATATTCATAAATAGGCAGTTATAAGTATGAAAAGATGTTTGTTTGTACGGGACAACCGCAGTCCACCATACTTTTTATTTTTTGACATTATTGGAGAATTTTAGCAAAATTAATTATCTCTGTAAAATTAAAAATATACTAATGTAGACTTCGTCGATCATGGCATGACGAAATACTACAAGTTCGAAAAAATATCTATTAAAATGAGAATAAAAAAATAAAAATGAAATCGTTTGTACGGGACTCGTACGAAATTCAGAAATTAAGTCTTCGTTTTGAATCATTTTTGAAATGAAAACTTAACACTATGATTATCTAAAGCGTGTTTCTTGCATGTTACTTTATGACCGTCGACTAATATATGATTCAATTTTGATATTCCCGTAACAGGCCTTGCAGCTTCCCATGGATGAACATTTTGGATTTTATCAGCTATTTCGGATTCAGCAATATAGAAAACCTTCGTAGAAGGTACACCGAAAAAAATAATCTCGAATTTTTTAACAAATATTTTTTGTTAGCTCTAACAGGCCAATTTTTCGTCAGAACAACAAAAATTTTGTACATTTAACGAATGTTTTGTTGCCAGAACAATAATATTTTTACAAAAATATACAAAAATACAATAGATTTTGTTATCTCAACAAAATTGATTTTGTTAAAATATTTTTAAAAATTTACAAAAAACTTTGAAGAGATAACAAAACTTTTGTTAAAGCAACCCCAAGTTAGCTCAAAGATTAACAAAAGGCTATGTTAAATAAATGTGACGCTTTTTAATACCATCGGATGTAAATTCAACAAAAATTTTTGTTCCGCTAACAACGTCTATTTAGAGTTCATTTAACAAAAATTTTCGTTGATCTAACAAAGAAAAGTGTTTACAACATTTATTTCAAATCCTAACAAAAAAGTTCGTTAATTTAACAAAAACAGTTTCTATCGTAACAAAATTTTTGTAACCACAACAAAAATTTTTCTCAAATTAACACAAAAAGAATGTTATATAACGGATCTTTATAGTTAGCGTCGTTGAAAGTATTCTGCTTGTTATATCGTTTCCATCATTCGCTCGCAGAAAGTGTGTTTCTTAAAGCTAGCAGCAACCGACTGCTAACAGAATTTCTAGACGATGATGCGATTGAAAGACTATGAAAGTCTAGTACAGGTCATAGGCTTAAGTGTATATCTGTTAGTGAATCCACTCGTGAAATTCTGGTAGCCTGGAACCATTATAAAAAATCATATGGCCACCGAATAGTGAGTATTTAGGGCGTAATTAAAAAACTAAAAAAAAATTATTATATCTTATTACTTATTAAAAAAAATTGTTCTTTCAGATTGAAATTAATTTTGCTGCTTTATATAAGAACCATCTAACATCGTTACAAAGTGAGTGGGACATTTTCGTTCCAAAAATACTTGTTCTGCTTCAGTCAAAATTAAAATCTGCAGGATCTAAAAACTTGCTGAGTTCCATAAAACTTACATCTACTTCTAAAGGTATGGTATATAATATAAAACAAAATTAGTTATTTCTAGTAAACTTTAAGGTGTTGAAATAAATATAAGCTCAATACATTCTTTCTTTATAATTCTTTAGAAGGGCGAAATGCTGGAATACTCTGGTTGCTGCACTCCGTTTTGGCTCCAACCACAAAAGACGCCAATTGTAAAAAGAGCCTAACCCAGTTCACGATCAGAGATTCCCAAAAATCATTTATTTTTATTGCGGAAACAGTCGCAGCAATGGAAGACCACATTAAAAAACTGATGTAAGATGGTTTAAATATCCAACCGAAAATCCTTATTGTTGGTGATAGTATTCTAAATCCGCAGCAAATTTTAGTATAGTTTGACGGAATAAAGTATTTATTTGTTTCAGATATCAAAGTAGTAGAAGTTTGTTTCAAAATTTTTAATGTATTTAATTTAAAATACCCATTGGAAAGTGTCGCCGTGTGGCAATTTATTAAAAATTATTTTTATAAGATAAAAACAAAATATGATATCGCTTTTCCAAAAATTGCTCAAATTGAAAATGAGACAAGCAAAATTACAAAAATTTTTAATTGTAAGAACTTTTCGATCTTGAAAAAAGACAATAAAATTGTATATGTAATATAAAAAGCTTTAAATTCTTTTGAGTTTAATGGTTATGTATAGGTTCCTAGGTAAGTAATTAAGCATATTCAGAGTAGCCATTTTTTTGCCAGTATTTTGTCAGATTTTTTGTTATATTGACAAAAAAAAATTTTAAATTTGACGAAACTATTTCATAAAATCCCATATTTCAGAAAATTCGGGATATTGTGGGAAAAAAAGAATCGTTGTTCCAGGAGAACGGAAAATCCGGAAAAGTCGAGACATTGCTCTTTCGATCGGGTGGAAAATTGCATGGATCGGTGGCTCTAAGATCGGTACATTTCGAGATATTTTGAACAAACCTCGAAAAAGCGAAAAACACAAGCTTAATGTGGGAAAAATACTGGCAACTCTATGCCGCATAGTACATTTGACAAAAAGTTTTGTTAAATTGAAGAAAACAAAAATAAAGTGTTACAAAAATGCTTTGTAAAATTTCTAAATTTTTTTGTCAATATAACAAAAATGCCTTGTTAAGGTTACAAAACTTTTTTCTTAATGCAACAAAATTTTGCGTTTTAATAACAAAAACCTTTCGTTGCCCTAACAAAATTATTGTTTGTCTAACATAGCTTTTTTGTTAAAACCTATGTGATTACTTTCATAAATAAAAAAAAAACTACGTTGAATTGAATTTTTTTTTTGTGAAATTTCAATTTTTTAAGATTTTGTTAAACAAAATATGTGGTTAGAAATACATAATTTTTTGTTATCATTTCATGATGTTAAAATAACAAAATCAGCTTTGTTGCCATAAAAAAAACTAGGTTGGATTAAAAATAACGAAATTTTTTGTTATGCTAACCTACTTTTTTTGTTAAATTAACATACATTTTTTTTCGGTGTACTAAAGTGGCTGCTAATGTAACGAAATCTTTTGCGTTTTGGATTACGATACCATCTCCTTGACCTCGAGCTTTTTGGCTTACAAGTAGCTTTACGTTACCACCAACTCCGTCAATCAATTTATAAAAAAACAATGAGATATATGTCAAAAATTACCATTTTCAGTGGAATGCTCCATATAGTAAAAATAAGTTTCCTCACATACAAAAACAAAACATAAAAAACTCGTATTTATAATTTACTTTGAACTTTATTTTGTTATTTTAGAATAGTTCAGCAAATGTTGTTGAGATAGCGATCTAAGTTATTTAGTAAAATAATATAATTAAAAAATAATTTAATTAAAAAAAAAATATGTAGCAAAGTAAGTTCCCATTTTTGAAGTGAAACTTCTTTAGCCGCGATGGGGTTTTATCGATCGATTTTACTGATGAATCAATTCGCCGATGAAACACTTCACCGTGAAACGCTTCGGCGTGTTACGCAAAATTAAATAATTATAATATAGTATGGACACAGTAGCTTTTCAATTGCATGGTTCATATATCGAGTAATAATAATATTGCCACAAAAGTTCGAAGCATATGGATCATGTCTTTGATATTCATATTGAAAACATCAACCTTAAACAAAAAGACTAACACTGAGTGCCAAGGGCGTCCACAGGGGGGTACAGGGGGGCACTTGCCCTCCCCCCTCAACTGAAAAATTTTATATATTTTTATTTCCTATGTGTATATGTTACATTTTTGTTTATATGTGACAAAGTTTTAAACTCTTCCCGACAGCACAAATGTAACCTATCACAGGACAGGTCTGATATAACTAGTCACGGAACAGGTTCTTTGTGCCTGATACGGGACAGATTTTATTTTGCTCAGCACGGGACGAATTTATTATGATGCAAGTGTAGACAGATCGATTTAAATTTACAGCTGTATTTGTATCGTGTGGAAATTCAAAGTTGGAAAGAAAAAAAAAAAATTGCATCTGTCATAGAATAATTATTAAGTAAAGTGAGGGCAATAACCAATGATTGTTTAGCGAATAAACGATATTGCTCAACGAACTAGTCGATAGTTAGGATAGGTCACAAATTTGTTCTTCGAGGCCGATCACGGGACAGGTCCAAGGTGGCGCAGCAGGTGACAATTGACCCCCGTCAATGACAACGCCGTGTAAAAGTGACCGGTCGGTTTCATATGTTGGTGGCAGAATTGGGACTGATCCCTCTCCCTTGGGGACTTATCACGTGATAGGTTCAGAACCGGTTCTTTTCTCCGTAGGGTTAAGTTCCGATTTCTTATACTATGTTAACATTGCCTCGAAACTACACAGTTAACTTTGAAACTTGATACATAACTGTATAGTTTTCCATACAAAATCTTAACTATCTCGCAAAGCAGTTAAGTTGAAACTGCGACCTAAACCATCTCATTTTGCTATGCAACACTGTGTTTTCATCAAGAACAAAAGGAAATTAAAAAAATGACAAGGAAATGCCACATAAAAAAAGCAAAAAAATATTTGAAAGCAATTCCTTTTTCTTTTGATGATTCGGTCAAAGACCACCAGTTTAGAAAACACTTCCTGCTGATGATGAACAAAAACTCCTACAAGGCTTTTATCACACATATTGTAATATTTTTAATTTTTTTTTTTTTTTGCATGAAAATTAAATTTTCAATATGTCTCAAAATTATGTGAATCAACGAAAAATTAACGTCAAATAATGACAAAGTTAGCAACGCTACTGGCAGTGTAAACACCAGAAACAGTTACCAAACTATTATAGCCAAACTGCATAGTTAAATGTGTAATGTAAACATGATATAAGGTGGTACGAAACTTAGTTTTATCTGAGTTTTGTCACTTTTTGTTAAGATTTCATTAACTACTTATGGGTATTGTTCATATAGCAAATTTGAGTAGCGCTACGCCACGCTCCGTTACGTTTGCATAACCAGCCCTTAGTAACGATCAACAACCAATTTTGTTCTCTAATTATCGTCTGTTGTGCAACTTTTGTATTTATTAATTGTGTTTTTATTAATTAATTAATTTGAGAAATCAACACGAAGTTCTTTGATGTGTGAATGGCAAAGTGTATCAATAATTCCTCCCAAATGAAATTATCAATATTGATAATTTTAAACAAAGTGTCAATGCACTTTGCCAAAGGGAGCTAGAGACGTGTCGGTTTCAAAAAAGCCACTAAGTCCTGTCTGAGTCTGTTGTCTAGTCGTCTGAGTCTAACGATGTCTGAGTCCTTATCTAACTACACTCAAAGTGAGAGCAAAAATAACTTACTCTCACCGAGTATTAGTTTACTTGAAATGAGAATTAAATCATTCTCATCCCAAGTCTAGCTACTGTCAATTATTTTTACTAATCAAAATCTAATCAGTTCTTATATATAATTCTGTATATAATTTTATATATAATTCTGTTCTTATATATATAATTGTAATAAAATATATAATAAATAAAAAATATATAATAAAATATAAAATACCAAAAATAGACATATATAATACACAAAATAATTTTTAATAAATAACTGTATGATAAAAAATAAAGAGCGATTAAAAATAAATAAAGAAGAAACTTACGACAAATAATAAATAATATGCTATAAATAGTAAACAATGTATGATAAATAATATTAATGAATAAAAATAAAAATTAAACACATAATTTACTATCTGAAATAAAAAAAATGTTTGAATAAATATTAACAAAAACCTAGCTCATCTAAAAAAGAGAATGAGCTTTAATGAATAAAAAGTTGGATATTAGGATAGGATTTTCCCATTGCTAAGTGGGAGCTTAACAATAGGAACGAAGAAAGCCGAAAAAATATAAAAAGATATTCAACCCGATGAAAAAAGTGGAAAACGACCTATTACCTAATGCCTGGTTAAAGCCGTGTATGCACGTGTGTTTCCGCGAATTCTTTTCGCTTACCACCAAGTAAGATCATCATAAGGATTTAAAAATAAAAATTATTCTACCGACCCTCTTTAGACTGAATGTTACACATTCGAAAAAAACTAAGGCTAATCAAAAGACATTTTTAAAATTATAATAAACATTCATGTCTAATTAAGGTACTTGACGGTAATAGAATGCTAAAACTTAACATATATTCAACAATTTTTTTTCACTTTCTTTATTATACACTGCTTTTCAAAGTTATAATTGCCCCACTCTCGTTATGTGTTTCAAGAGAACTAAAGTGAGTGAGCACAAACTAATATTACATATAGTTATAAGTGTCAACATCATTACAAACTAGCAACAACAATTTATTAAAGTAACGGTAAATTTTAAGAGAGGAAAAGATTAATTTGAATAGCACACTTAATGCTCATTTCATTGTTATAATTTGCCTTTGATAAAGTAAGTTGTTCTTAAGTTAAATTCTGTTTTTATGCTTTTTTATAAATTCTTACTTTCAAAGCGTTACAATGCCACGTGGCCGCATTTTAAATGATCGTGAAAAAGGTATGATTGAAGCCTATTATGAACAAGGTTGGACGAAAAAACGTATTGCTCGTAAAATCGGCCGATCTGATACTGTTGTGCGACATTATTTGGGTAATCCTGAAGAGTATGGAAGCAGAACCTATCCTGGACGAAAAAAAATCATTTCTCAGCGAGAAACTATGCGGATTTGTCGAATTCTGTCGAACTCCACAACTTCCCTATCAATGGCACAACGAGCATGTGTGGCACTGCAGCCTCTATTTCGACCATATGGAGGGCAGTTAAAAGAAGTCCAAATATTAATCGTCAAGAAATGCAGAAAGGTCCAAATCTTACTGCTGAACACAAAGCGTTCCGAGTGACTTTCGCTCGAAATCACATCACACAAGACTGGAATAAGGTTAGGAATTCATGTGTAAAAACATCTCGCTTTTAGGTCGCGTTTAAGTTGCTGTTTCTGGTTTTAATCACTTTTATTTTTTATTAGATCATTTTTTCTGATGAGAAAAAATTTAATCTTGACGGTCCGGATGGAACACACTCATACTGGAGGGATTTGCGTAAAGAACCACGTGTTTTTTCGACTCGTAATGTTGGTGGCGGTTCGCTCATGGTATGGGGAGCATTTTACGCAAATGGTACCCTCTCCCTTGCATTTCCTTCCTGCCGAATGACCAGCATTGAGTACTAAGACGTCCTCCAGAAAAATGTACTCCCATATTTGCGGCAATATCCTGACAAAAATCTAATTTTTCAACAGGACAATGCTAGCGTTCACGTAAGTCGGTCGACGAAACAGTGGTTTGATAGGCACAATGTTGCTCGACTGGAGTGGCCAGCACGTTCGCCGGATGTCGACCCTATAGAAAATATTTAGGGTTGTCTTGTGCGTAAAATTTATGAGGATAAACGGCAGTTCCAAACTACCAATGATCTGAAGTCAGCAATTTAGACGTCCTGGGCGCTTTTAACCCCAGATTTTCTTAAGCCTTATGTTGATTCTATGAATAATCGTTTAACAGAAATTATAACACACTCTGGTGGCCCAATAAATTACTAAAAGTTCCTTAAAAAATACGATTCACCTGAAGTTTTTATCAATTGTTGGGGGCAATTATAACATTGAAATAAGCATTTAGTGTGCTTTTCAAACTAATCTTTTCCTCTCTTGAAATTTACCGTTACTTTAATAAATTTTTGTTACTAGTTTTAAATGATGCTGACACTTATAACCTACTATAATATCACCTTGTCTTCTTTCACTTTAGTTCTCTTGAAAAACATAACGAGAGGGGAGAACGATAACTTTAAAAAGCAGTGTATATGGTTACCAAACTTTTTTTACAGTATAAAACAGTCTTGAAGATTACGAAAAAATTTTTTTATTTTTTTTTTCTATTAATTGTACATTTTATATAGGGCGTTGAAATTTTTCTTTTCCCTGCTGCTAAATAAATGGCGGACATTTGAAAATGTTTTTAAAAAATCGCATTTTTTCAACCTTTTTTCAGATTCTAAAATTTTATATATTTTTTTTTTTTGTGGTCAAATTATGGTAAACTATCACACAGGATATATAAACAAACAAAATGCTGCAAAAATTATTAATTCTCTCCTAGTAGATCCGGAGATAAACTGTCCGCCAGTTGAAAAACCCCTAAACTCGAGAAAAATGCGTGTAAAGTTTTTTTTACACCTGCGAGCCGAGAGCGCGCTTCAATTGAGTCGTTATATCTCGGCACTGGCTTCGAATTTCGATTTAATATTTTGGACAGTTATAAAGAAGGTATAAAAAATCTAAAAATGTAAAAACAAAAATTCATTTTTTGAAATTTCTAGACGGTAATAGTACCTTAAAAAAACATTAAGCATGTTGCTCTGTTCATAACTGAACGAGCATTCAAGAAAAACGAATATAAAAAAAAATTTTTAAAATTTTTAAAACACAAGATAATCATGCACTCTTTTTATAAATTATACACACACACACACATTCATACGAACAAAAGAAAAAATCAAAAAAGCTATTTTAAATTATAATAAAATAAAATAAATAACTTGAAAAAATTCTTTTTCAGTCGGATCTTTAACTTTATTTAAAAACAAACGACAATTATTTAAAATATTTTTAAATACATTTAATAAATGTTAATATGATTTTGTACACCAAAAGTTCGTTATACTGGAAGTTAAATTGAAAAATATAAATTGTCATGTAATAACAGTGTTTACAAAGTTTGCACAGAAAATTTCAGGCAATAAAATTTCATAGGTAACATTCCAGGCTCATTTTCATAAACGTGCACACCAATGCATACCTTTGCCCCCCCCCCCCCCCTCAAAAAATTCCTGCGGACGCCCATGACAATAGATATTTTCCACTGAATTTTAGTTAAAGAACCTAGGGACATATTTTTACAGATTTTCTATTTTTTTTTTTATAAATATTTTTATTTTGTATTAAATTCAATGTTGGCTAAGAACTTAATCAATATAACATATCAAACTTTAAAGTTAACTTTTTTGGTTTGAGTGTATGGCAAATTTTATTAAAATATCTAAAGAGAGCGACAAGTTCTTATCATCATTTAATTACCTAATGAAAAAAATAATTTATTTATTTTAAAATTAATAAAAAACCTATTGTTGTCCTTAAATAAAAAAAAAAAAAGCGGGATGGCTCCCGGGATTCAAGAAATAAAATGTTTTTATAAAATCAATTGTTTTTTTATGATACATATAAATAAAAAACAGAAATCGAGAAAATATTCAAATGTACTTTTTCGAAATTCACGATTCAATTAATCATTGCAGAATTGCTGCCTGATCTGACTTTGACTTGATAAATAAAATTCGGATGAAATGGGATTAAAAATTAATCTTAATGAAAAAATTTTGAAGTATCAAATTTGCTATGACAGCGAGGTGCACACAAAATGGATTTTTTTCCAAAAATATTCCAGAACCTCCCTGTAAGGCTAGATTCTGAATCCTGGATGTAATATAAACACGTGACGCGAAAAAAATGTAGAGAATTCTGAAACTGGATGGGTGCCGCTACACTAAGGGAAAAAAATATTAAATTTATACAAAAAATTTTTTAATTTATCCAAAAAGCGAGTCATTTTTGCACCAATAACTTACTTAAATAACTTTACTTAAATCGACTACGTAAATATTTAAAATTTATATTTATATTTTAAATACTTTTTTAATTAAATAAAATATTAAAATATTTAAGCAGAATTAATAAAAAATATATTAAAATTATGCACGAAAATATTTAAATAACTTTCAAATATTTACTATTTGAAAATAAAACTATCGCATTTAAGGAAAATTTACTTATATAAAAATATTGAAATTGAAAAACAATTTATTTGAATATTTCCCACGAGCTGCGTCCATATCAAACGCCATTTAGTGGTATATTTTATTTTCTTTTTGTGAAAATATGATTTGTGAGTCCGGTGGTGAGTGCGATGCATGATGAAATCATGTAGAGTGGAGTGACATTCTTGAGAAAATACCGAGTTGTCACTCCACCTTACATGAATTCATCATACATCGCACTCACCACCGCACTCACAAATCATATTTGCCAAATATCCATGCTATATTACCCTTGCAACATTAACTAAATGAGAACTATAAGAAACCTGCAACTGCTGGTGCGAAGAAACTGCAGCAGCATCGCATTCTGTTCCTGTGCGATGCTGCTGCTGCTTGTCGGCTGCTTGGCAGCTGTATGGAATATGTGTGTCAGTGTGTGGCATAAATAAAATTTAAATATGGAAAAAAACGAGTTGTAATGAAAATATTTGATTTATCCATGTAAATATTTAAATGAAATATATACTCAGGCGTGGATAATGTTAATATGCGTTATTTCCCTTAGTGTAAGAAACCCGAATTTGAAGAAGTATAAAATGGATGTTTCAAAAAGAGATTCCTATTTACATTTAAGTCATACAAAAACTTTTGAGCATTACCTATTTTAATGTAAATTTGCTCGCTTAACCCGAATACGACATCAGATTTTTAAAAAAAAATTAGTCCTTGGCCCAAAATTGGGCTACTTTATTAAGAATTTATATTTTTTTTTCGCCAAGGTCGCTGCAACTTTCTCAAATTTATATGCTGCAGGATTGTTGATTTATTTAATTCATTTGTTCAATCAGAGTTCATATATTTCACAAATAACGATACCAAAACATACATACATAAAAGACGTGTGGTGAAACTCAAATGTTTGCCTAGTCGACATAGTTTCCTTTAAAAATTAAATTTTTTTGTTGATATTCACGATTTTATAAAACTGGAAAGTATAAGGTTCATATAACATATTTATCTACGTTATAGTTATGGTTATGGTTGTTGTTATGGTTATGGTTATGGTTATGTTTAAGGTTATGGTTATGGTTATGGTTATGGTTATGGTTATGGTTATGGTTATGGTTATGGTTATGGTTATGGTTATGGTTATGGTTATGGTTATGGTTATGGTTATGGTTATGGTTATGGTTATGGTTATGGTTATGGTTATGGTTATGGTTATGGTTATGGTTATGGTTATGGTTATGGTTATGGTTATGGTTATGGTTAGGGTTATAGTTATGGTTATGGTTATGGTTATGGTTATGGTTATGGTTATGGTTATGGTTTTGGTTATGGTTATGGTTAGGGTTGTGGTTATGGTTATGGCTATGGTTATGGTTACGGTTATGTTTATGGCTATGGTTATGGTTATGGTTATAGTTTTAATGAAAGTTCTTAATTAATTTACATTATTTATAATATGTACCTACTTAGATTATATGGTAAAGCGGGTCCTTTAAATATTCCTTATAGGTTACCAAAAATGAAATTTACGTTCTTTTCCGTAAATGTATGTCACACAAAATTGAAATTTGCAAAACATAAAAATAAAAGTTATCACATTCTATGGCTTGCCGAAATCTAAATATCAGCTTTAATTTGCTTACCATCCAACCACAAACTAAATAAAAGCAATTAAAAATACTCACCATCCAACGATTGTAATACAACGCAGATGAATCAACTCATCAATGCTGAAATCTGTGAATCTATTTTGTAAACGATCTTCAACTTTAACCATTAATAATGGGAAAATTCCACACCAAGCCGAAAACAAAACAAAATAGAACAACGGCATCGAAACCGCACTGAAAATACCTATAAGAGTTAAGTTTTTATTTTAGAAAAAACAACAACAACAATAAGAATAACCAAAAAATTTTCAATTTCATTTGTCATTTCGTTACGTTTAGTTTTTTGTTGACCATTAAAGAAAAACAAAAACGTTGAGTAGATAAGCCACGATGTTGTTGATGATGATGATGATGATGATGAGAGGCTTTGATGGATCCGCCAAATGCCGCCTTGTTTTCGGATAGCGACAGTGGCGGCGGCAACGACCAGTCACTAGTGACTCGCGGTCGTTTCGCTAAATGAAGTACCAAAAACTCAATTTATTTGCAATTAAATTGTATACCACGAAACACACAGTATTGGATTTGCCGAGGACGCTTTGTATTACTATATAATACATGTATATATATATATAAATATGTATATATATTTATATAGATATATGCATATATATCTATAGCTTTGGTTACCTGAATTTGTATAGAAAGACAAAACAACAATAAAACAAAAGCAGAAGAATAGGAGAAAAAAAATATTACAACTTGGGTTCAAGAGTGATCCATGGCGCAGCATCCAGCTGTCGGCAACTTTTTTGATCTTTTACACTGGCTTCAAGTGCCCAGTTTATTTCAAAACTTTAACTGATGTTGTTGTTGTTGTTGCTGTTTCAACTTGGCTATATGTCATTGTAACATAAAAGTTCAATTTTAATTGCCCGCTCGACACTCTCTCAAGCTATGTATTTGCAAACGTTTTTACGATCACTTTGCTGCAAATGTGCTGCGATCCATGCCATCCATGCGAACCGGCATGATCGCCATGAAAAGAAGAAAACATTGCTAAAGCAGACATAGAAGAAGGCTGCTTCTAGAAACGCAGCAAGCCGCTCAAACAATTTTTTTTTTTTTTTGTTTTTTTGTTTTATTTTTCCCTGCCAATTTCAATTCCGTAACTCATTTCATATGCAAACGTTTCTGGAGGACGCAGCAGTTGGACATTGCTTTAAAAAATAATTTGTGAACCCATCACAAGCTAAAAAACATGACTTTTTCCCACACGCACTCAGTATAAGAAAAAATAAAATAAACCAAGAGCGAAAGAAATGGAAAGAAACGTTAAAAGGCTTCCACAGACTTAACACAGATTAGAGGAGCATATGACGAAGGATGCGTGCGTCTTGAAGCACGCGCAAAGAACATTTGCCCAACAGCTGGACAGTGGTTCATACACAAGGTACAGCTAAATAAAAGGATGTGTGGTTTTGGATGTGTGGTTTTGATTTAATTTCATTTTGGAAAATTTTCGGACGAGGTCATTAGTTTGGTCTTGTGGGAGAAATATTTTTTTTAGTTTTTTAGGAGCTGACCTCATTTTTGTTGTAATGTTTTTTTTCAAGCTTACTTAAGTACAACAATTTATTCAGATAAAGGATTTTTTTTTTAATTCGCTGTAGAATTTTTTTTTTTAAATAAAACATATAAAAGTTAACCAAATGACCAATTTTTTTGGCTTCATGTCAGATTGTGATACATTATTGTTTGACTATTTATCTTCTAAGAAGACCACTACCTACGGCTGCACATGACACACGGCATTCGACCGACCCAAGTTTTCGTCACTTTTGCAAGCATTTCTGGCCGAATTTCGCTGATAACTCCTTTAAGTTGCCCTCAAGCTGCTCAATTATTACCGGCTTATTCGCATAAACCATTGACTTGACATAACCTCAAAAGAAATAATCAAGGGGCGAAAATTGGCTCGATCGCGGCGGTCAATCGACAGGTCCGGAACGTAACCAAATGCGCTCACCAAACGTCTCTTTCAGTAAAGTCATTGTTTTGGTGGTTGTATGGCTCGTTACGCCCTCTTGCTGTAACCAATCCGCATCGAGATCATGTATGTCAACGTGTGGCAGCAACCAGCCTTCAATAATTTCACGATAGCATGGTCTATTGACCATCACGTTGGCTCCGGCCTCGTTTTTTAAAAACAAGTATCAATGATACTTTTTTACCAATGATACTTTCTGAGTGCAATCAGCACTAAACTGTGTCCCGTTGTAGATCTAATGGAGTCTCCAGTATCTCTAGCAGCTGTTACTCGCACCAATTTTGGGAATTCTGCTTATTAACGTACCCATTTAGCCAGAAATGACCCCCTTCCGAAAATATGATTTTGTGATGAAAATCAACATCATTTCCTTGCGGTTATTTTAAATGTAAAATTTCAATATTTGAAGACGTTGCTCAGTTGTATATCTATGCATGATGAAATTTCAATTTCAACGCCACGGCCGCCAATTTCAATGTTTACTGAATAAAAAAAAAAAACAAAAAATTGGCGTCAATCTGTCGACATACTAGTCGTTCAAGATGCTGCAGGCCTACCAAAGAAAACACACAATTTTTGTCAAAGGATAAAAAATTGATTTATCCTTCCACATAGTCCTCTTTCAGCTCGATACACTTATTCCAACAATTTTCTAACATTGCGATGCCCTTTGAATAATAAGATTTCTCAAGATCTCCGAAGCATGCTTCAGTTTCCAATTCGACTTGTTCATTCATTCATTCCTTCCCAGGACCCGCCTTTTTAAGTTTGAAAACAGATAATAGTCACTGGGCCCAAATCTGGAGAATATTGGGATGAATAAACAGTTCGAAGCGTACCTCGTGCAATTTGGCCATTGTTTTGATCGATTTGTGAGCTTTAGCATTGTCTTGCAAAAAATTTATTTTCTTTGATAAATGGGTCTGTTTGTTTGCGATTTTGCTATTAAATTGGTCCATTAATTTGCAGAATAGTCGCTGTTGATTATTTTTCCTTTTCTCAAATAGTCGATGATCAAAATACCACTTGAATCCCAAAAAAACAGATGACCGTTTAAGCGAAGACTTATCTCTTTGGTGCACGTTCACCGCGACCTATCCGCTCTTTTGCGGATTTCTTCGATTCTGGTGTATATAGTGGTGGGTTCATGTTTCATCCATGGTCAAACATATCCAAACATTGTTAGGAAGTGCGAACACGTTCAGTGAGCGTCAAAACAAAGTGTACACCATATTTTTTCATACACGCAAAGAAATTTTTCGTTTACCACAACTGAAAAATTCACCAACTATACTTCGTTTGCGAGCTGTATTTGCCGCAAACGAATATTCAGTTGTCACAACTTAAAAATATATCATTTATATATACCGCAAGCTATTTCGGTCATTATTATTTATTATATTAATAATCTTTCTCAGTATGTCCGTCCGTCTTCTAATGGATTGCTCCCCTGTTGCTATCTCCGTCCGCGTATTAAGCAAACTACCAATTTCGTAGTACATAGTAACAATTTGTCCAAAAAGTAACTCTAAACTATATGCGTTATGTTTATACAACGAAGGTAAAAATAAACAAAATTTTCATTTGGGAAAAACGAAGTTTTCAATTGCTGCAATTTAAAAATCACTCGCGTTTATGACAAACGAAATTAATTTCCTGTAACTATATGACTATTGGAAACCCAGGTTCGAACCCCAGCAGCGACAGAAAATTATTTGAATTAAAATAATTTTTTCTGTACGGCCGCCACCTCCCTGCAGACAATGGCAAACCTCACAGAGTAATAAAAAATGCCATGTAAAGCTTCTTGAGAACGAGAACTTTCCGTTCATCGCCGTTCGGAGTCGGCGTTAAGCATGTAGGTCCGGTTTTCGATCAATTGTGTACAAACTTAATAACACGCACAACACAATTGATCATAAGAAGCTAGGTCAAATTCCTTTCAAGGGCTGAAATGGCCAGTTATTAATTGAACTATATGACGCGTTTCTCGCAACTGAACTGTTATTATGACAACTGTTGAAACGTTTGCAAATAACGATTTCAAGCACGTCAAACGAAGTTCGTTTGCGGCAAACTGGCGATAAACGTTATTTTTCTTTGCGTGTACTATTTACTTTAGTGCAATATTTTAAAAAGCAATTTTATAATAAATTTTAGTATTTCTGGAACTAAAATAACTAAATAACTAACTAAAAATATAAATTATTTTACAACAAATTTTCACAAAATTCAAAAACGAAAAATACTCCATTTTCTTCGAGTCAAAACAAAGTGTACACTTACAGCTCTATTCTGCTTGTTAACTTAACAAGGAATTGTTTAGGAGCGCTTGTTAATGTTCTTGTTATGTAATGTTAATTTTCGTATTCTTAAAAATCATTTACAATTTTCAAGCTCTAAAAAGCTTTCAAAGTTCACCACGCATGGTGAAAATTCAAACGTTATAATTTTCAAATGCCAGATGTGTTTTTATTAATATTTTCATTGTCTTCATCATTACAAATTACATTGTATAATTGTTTGCAAGCAGAATGGACAATGTTAAAAGGTAAGTAATATAAAGAATCCACTTTAATAAAAATGTTAAATGATATTTTATTGAACAGCCCACCAAAATTTGAGCAGCCCACCAAAAAGAAAAGTGAGCAGCAGATGACTGGTGGTGCTCCATGCAGCAGCAGAATGTTTACAGATTTTGAAGAGCGCGCGTTAAGCACATTCGGTGTTGCTGCTATTGACGGTGTTCCAGGAATCGTCACGTTGGGAATGCAGGTAAAATGGCAGTAATGGATAAGTAGTTATGACATAAAGTTAATATAATTTCGATTTCTAGACAGTCTCACAAGCACCCATCAGCCTGAGTGCTGGATCGCCAAGTCAAAATAACCTTGACCTGGATTTACCAACTAGCTAAAATTTTGGAGACAGCGTTCCAGTGACCCCTGTGGCTATTAATGAGCCAGTTCGAGAGAACTTCGGAGGCAGCTCATCAGCTCCGAATTTTTTAGTTAATTCGCCAGCTAGCTCAGCTCAGCCAATGGGAACTTTGGGTGCAACTCAACAGTAGCCATGAACCATGGGACCAGCTCATCATCAACTGTGAGTGGGCCAAGTTCAATAGCGGCTGCGAGTCAAGGCCCGTATTCTTCTGCTATGACTCAGCAGGAGATGTTCGCTGTTATCTTGCGCAGCATCGAAATGAGAGATGCGCGAGATGAACAGATGCTTCAAATGCAGCTTGCGAGTTTACAAGTCCTTGAAAAACTTTGCAGTGCTATCGAACGAATTTCAAATTAATTTTTATTTTGTTTAATTCCTTCATCTAAAAGGATTTTGATCAGAACTTTTGTTTCGATTGTGTTGTGCGTGTTTTTAAATGTGTTGCTTTTTTAAAATATAAACACAGAATTCTTGTACTTTTATATAAAATTATTTGTATTTTAAATTTTTTCTTATATTCCATTTATTAATTTAATAATTCATTCCTTTATTCATTCATTATAATATAGAATACGTTATTTTTTATGTTGTATTTAAAGTTCTGTATATAAGTATCTTAGAAGTAGTTTTAGTTTTTAACTACTACTAAATGTACATGTAAATAAATAAATAAAAAAATTGAATATAATATAAATTAACTAATGCTTTTATATAATCTAAATTTAAAAGTAAAAATACTTAATTCGGTAAAGAGGAAGAATGGACGAAAGAAGAAGATAAAAAGTTTAGAAGAAGATAAAACGTTCGATAAAAACGAACTTAGAGTGTAGACACATATCTACTTCGAACTTTTTGTCCATCTCTTATGTGGTTGGTAAGACTGGAAGAGCTCATTCCACTGAACGTTATATCAGAGTCAACATACTCCACTATCTCATTTTCGTCGATATCTGCATACGCTCCTGCCTTCACTGCGATGTTGTGCAAAATTGCACAAACATTAACAATGTTTGCTGCTCTTTCATGACTATAGTGGAGTACGCGATGCTTACACAAACATCTGAAACGCGACTTTAATACTTTTAAAGCTCTTTCGATAGTGTTTCGGGTTTTTGCATGCAGCTGATTATACTTCGTTTCTTTGGCTCCATGTGGCTGCTCCGACAGTAGTGTAAGCAGCCAAGGATCCAGGGGGTAGCCTTGATCTCCCAAGAGCCATGAGTCGCGTTCAGAGCTGTGGTTTCTCATTAGATGAGTTCTTGCTAGTGATGTCTTCCATATATCCGAATCATGGCAAGAGCCTGGATATTTCGCATTAATGGAAGTGAATACAAATCGGTAATCAATAATCTGAATAGAAAATACATTTATAGTAGAAATATTTTAGAAACCGATTAGGAATAAAAACAAATGAATTACCACTTCATCATTAATGCTGAAAAATCCTTTTCGGTTCATATATAAACTCAAGGGATTTTCAATATTTTTTGCCGATGGCGCAACAATTGCCACATGAGTACAATCAATGCAGCATATTGTACTTTTGATTCCTAAGCTTCTATAGAATCTAAAACTTCAATAAGTAAAACACCCCGTTTTAACTGCAACTTGCTCTTCAGGAGTGGTTGGAAACCGCACTTCATTTCCTTTCACCCGTATTATTAATTTTTCATGCAAAGTGCGGAAAACTGATGGTTGGCTCATTGGCTGGACACAATGATTACCAACTCATTTTTGGTAGGAACCGTGACCAAAAAAGTATAATGGAGTTAAAACTCTCACAGAGAGTGGCAATGTAGTATGCTGTGTGTCATACTGTGCCAGCTCCTCTATGAGGATCCAGCATAAAGCCTTCCCCAGCCTCTTTAGCAGTTAAAAGAAGTAAAAATTCTTTCATTTTCCACAGTTTTATATATTAAAGTGGTCACTGTTTTTGGTGCTCCCCCAGCGTGTTCATATTTTGTGCCGATTCGACCTCTTTTGAACTCTTCAATTCAATATTTTATGGTTGAATACGATATAAGAAACAAAAGAAAAGCTCGATATACGATTATTTTCACCGGTAGTATCTTGAACGCCCTTGTAGATGTCCTTGAGATATTCCAACCACACTGTGACTTTTTTGGGTGTAACGAACTCTCTTTAATTATTTGAGATATTTGGAGCCTCAAATGCAAGAAATTTTCATTTTTGGAACACACATTATCTTTAAGGTACCATTGATACCTTAAAATTGCCCTCTATTATTTTTGTTGAAAGCGATATCATCGTCATAATCCTATAGGTGGATTTAGATAATTTATTTTTATTTCTAATCGTGCAACATCGTTCCATGAGAAGAAAAATTCAATATCTTGTTCTGCTTTCAGCTGTCATTGAGGAAACGTCGGGATTTATTGTTTTAACACGAATGATCTTCACACTTTTGAAGTGACAACATTACGTTTTACCGCGTAGGTTTCGAGAAAAGTTGAAAATAGCTTTATTCCAAAATGCATCGGCTTTGCATGGAATTGTTACGCAATGATTATATGTGCTATGACAAGAGAAATGGTACTGCAGTAATGGTTAATTTTTTGACAATAAGTCAAAAATAAAAACAAAAAAAAAAGAAAACGTCTTTGGGACACGTACAGAGATGCCTAAGCAATGAAGCTTCAAATTTGTTCAATGGTATTATAACGCGTTATGTATAGGTGCTAAGGTAAAAAGTAGTTCATGCCAGTAAAGGCAGGTAGTTAATAGAGTCGCTACAAGATCAAAAATGTATCAATCATGCAACGGCATTCAAAATAGATGACCTAAATCAGTTTATCTACTTGCGACCAAAAACAACTTCCTTGTACTCAATATCAGTAAATGCCAAGAGCCATATACTCGCGGAATATATCTTTTCCATCACGAACTTATAACATTTTTCGCAAACCTGTTCCCTCAGTAAGTTCTTTGTTTGGGTATAATTTGCGATAAGGAACTTAATTTTCGGTTCCATATTGATAACATCATTAGTACAGACAATTTTACACTTGGTTTTTTGAAACATTGGTCTATGGAGTTCTCCAACCCATACGTCCCTATACTTTACCTTTGTGAGGCCCATACTTGAATATGCAAGCCAGGTTTGGTCACCTCTCTATGTCTCTCATTCGCAGCGTATCGAAGCTGTACAACGTTGATTCATTCGATTCGCGTTACGTGGCCTTCCCAGTTCCGATAACTTCAATTTACCTCCTTCTGCTGATCGTTTGATGTTGATTAAAATGAAAACTCTTGAAAAACCCATTACGAACTCCTGGAAAAAAACCATTAACTGCCCTTCTCTACTTCAATTGATATCCCTTAATACTAACCCATGTAACCTCAGGTCTGTACCTCCCTTCATCTTAGCTTTCATCGCATCGGCTATTAATGCGGTAAACCTATAACTAGGATGCTTCGAATGACCAATAACATGATCAATGAATTCGATTTTCATCTCAGCAGATCTGAACTCCGAAATAATCTTCTTAGTTCCAACTCCACTTTCTTTCTTTCTATATTCTATATATGCATATAATTTAGCCTTGGTATCTATCTCTTTAAAAATAAATTAAAGACATATTTTTCTCATTTGTCCTGTAGGCAGACAATAGCTCACGTAGTATTATAATAAGAAATATCCCCACTTTCAACAAAAAAAAAAAAAAAAATCCCTAAAATTAAGAAACTAATGTCCTGTTAATTATAAGTTTTAGTTCATAAATATAAACTATTTCCTTGTATTAACCCTTTGACGACCGCTCCTGAACCGCTGGAAAATTCGTTAATCCGACAAAGGATTCATGTTAAGCGACTCCAAATTACTAAACAAAGGTGTCGCAAAAAAAAATTTTTTACCTGTCGAAAACGGTAAAAATGTATACCACTATTTTCTCTCGTTGACAGTGTGCGAACGAAAAGTTTGAGGTTGAATCTTGATTTACTTCATGAGAACTCGTTGTTTTTAATATGTTTTGAAAGTTTACCAATGAAAGTTTAAAAAATAACCTTTGCAATGATGGTACTTTGACCTCTATATGACTATTGGTTTAGGAGATATTCCCAATATATTTAAAAAGATTTTAATAAAACCCCAAAAATTCTATCATAATATCTGGCCTTCTAGCTATAATTGCTACGGTGTAATGTTTGAAACCCAATGAAAGGTTGAAAAATAACCTCGGACAACAGTTTTATAGACCGAGGGGGAGGCTGAAACGGCTTTTAGCACTTTTTTCAATTTGTTTTTCCCACACGAAAAATTCTTCAAGGTGGATGGCGGCTAAAGCCTTTTCAATCCGTATGTAAATCCGCCGCTGTGCACTGGTTACAACAAAATTTCTACTTCCTCATTATGATCATTACGGTTACCAATCGCGAAGCTGTAAGACAGGTACCTAAGAGATTTAAACTTGCGGATATCACTTCCCTGTCCGATAATTCTCCAAAAGTGAAACGGGACGTAAGGATGTATTTTCTGCTCAAAACAACACAAAGGCCATCGAATAAATACTATTTGTGCTTTTTGCAAAAAACCATTTTGCTTCGCCAATGATCGAAATAACTTCAAATTTCATCATAATGATGAAAATGAAAATTCAATGATCAAAAATGCAAAAAAATTATTTTTATTTCAAATAAATGAACTTGTGGACAAACTTAAATATGTCATAAATTTTTACCGTTGACAACCATTGGGACATATAGGTACCGTTAGATTTGGTGGTCGCGTAGATAGCCAAAGTGGACTATATTTTTTTGCTATTTTTTGTTAAAAACTCGAAGGTTGCCCGCAACTTTCCCAAAAATTGTTTACCTATAGCTCCTCCTATCCCCAAAATATTGCAGCAAGAAGAAGGGGAAGCCACTTTCTGGAAGCCACATTCATTCCCTGTTGAATGATACCTTGTAAAGAAAAATCGTTTGCACAGTTTGTCCAGGAAAAATTCGAAAGTAAAAGTTTCACCGGTGCCCCAATGGTCACCAAAGGGTTAAGCTTACCTCAATACATTAAATTTCATGAATTCTCTGAAAGTGAGGTTATCGAGTGCGTTCTGTGAGTGGTTTGTTTTGTGAATAGCCCAATTAAATGTGTTTATTGAAGAAATGTTTTTGCAACAGGATGGCGCGTCAAACTGAAGGAAGCATTTGGCAAACGCGTTTTTTTTTCGAAATGCAAAAATGGCCTTTGGATTATTTTCTCTGGGGTTAGGAAAGTCATTGGCTTATGCGAAAGAACCATTTTGCTAACCATTATCGACATAAGGCCTTGGGAATGAGTGGTCGCAACATGAATACTCAAAAATTGCACCACATCCGAGCCAGCCGCGGTGGCCATATACCTGAAGTCTTATTTAAATTCTAATACCATAAAATTATCTCTCTAATAAAGCAAATTCTCAGTTTGAAATAATTTTACCTCTATTTTATTTCAATTCGAAATTATACACCTTAAAAATCACTCTATTAATGTTTTCAGGTATACACTCAGAAAAAATGTAGCTCGATTAACAGTCAAGATTGTTAAATTACATTCAATAGACGAGTTGCTTCAATTTAAAATAACAGTCTGAAATGTTAATTAACAGTGAACTGATTAAGTAAAACAGATATTTTATCAACAGTTCAGACTGTTAATATGAAAATCTCGAATGTTGGATGGAATATAACCTCTGTTAAATTCACTTTTTTAATCACCTTTTAATTTTTGGAATTTAATACTTGTTATTTTTTTTTCTGAGTATACTAAAAAGTTGGCACTTTCGGATGTTGTTAATTTGGGAGGTGAGAGTGGCAGCTCACATAATTTGCCTATTTCTTCTCCATGTTTTTATAGCATATTCTTATAACTACTTCAAGTTAAATGGTTCCACGATAATTATAATTCAAGATATGAACTTTTGACACGCAAATTTGACAAAGTCTTACACTGTGCGACGGCTGTTTGATGATCAAGCTCGCCGTTCAGCAGACTCCAAAACAATAAGAACGACAAAGACAACGACGACTCATAAACTTAAATGCAAAACGACTTGTCTTTAAAATTTTGAGCTTTATTTTTGGGATATCCCGCAATCTTCCTTGCTGCTGCTGCTGCTGCTGTTGTCAGACACTATGTCGCGTCACAGCCGCAGTGATCCTCCACACACATGCTCTGGCAGACCCATTGACGACAAGACCAATTTGTTTGCACCAATTTTTGCTGCTTTTTTCACTTTATTTTTTAACTCTTCTCTTCGCTACAGTGCCATACATCGTTATAATTTATTTAATGATTCCACATCGTATTCTCATGTCTGTCAGTCTGTTCGTCGATTTATTTCATCCATACTGCATCCATACTGCACCAGTTCAGGCACAATTCGGTGCTGAGTAATGTGTAGCATCGGCTTTCTTTTGAGAATGATTGAATGCTGTCAGTTGAATGCAAATTTATGATCACTCAATGGTATCGCTTGTTGTCTTCCGAATGATTTGTTCGCCAATATTTTTTTTTTTTGAGCCCATAATAATAAAAATCATTTATTTATTATATTTTCTGTTAAAAAAGGAAAAAAAGAAACAAAGGATCAAAGCAAGATCTTCTCAAACTTGCTGCCGCTGAGAGTGAGAAGAAAACACTTAAGTTTTTATTATTGAATTTATTGTTAAAAAATATATTTTAATCTTTATTTTGCAAAGCTTGATTTTGTTTTTTATCGATGAGTTATAATCTGTTGAATGTGCTCTGTGCAGTTTTTAACGATTCTTTAATTTTAGAAGGTTTAATTCAAAGCCGTTGAGTCCTACAGAAGCTATACATTCGCAGTGTGTGTGGGAAATCATAAGATCGCGCGCTCAAAAAAAAAACGATTAGCATGGGCTATTTTTTAGAATTTTAACCTGTTGAAGTCACAGCAATGTGCTTAACTTAATATTGAAATAAAATGCTAAAAAAAAAACCGAAAGGAAATGGCAATATTATTTAAATATATCGATAGGAGGGTAGCCTTTTAAGTGTTGCGTCTAACAATTAATACAGTGGTAAGTAAATCAGTGAAAATGCTTATATTTTTTTTTAGTATTCTCCAAGATGATCAGTACACTTTCGCATTAATTTTAATTAAATTTCGAAACAGTTTTGACGCTCTGAAGTTGATACCTACGAAAACAGGATTTTGAGTGCTTAAAAACTCTTTTGTTTGAACTGATGTGTGGGAGCTCGCATTGTCCTGATGGAGAATGATCTTCCTTCGGTGTTTGGTTTTCCTCAATTCTCCGAAGACTTCCGAAAAACATATGGTTGTGTACTATTGTGTAGACTTAATTCCATTTTTTACGATAGTACTACGTTAATGCTAAAAAATGTTAAATTTTTGAATTGAAGTGTCAAAATTCATCTGGAATTGCTTGGTATTGCTGAGGCGCAAGACATAAAAGGCTTCCGCAGCACAATGGTCCGAAACACCAATCTAGCTGAAAAAAGTCATAACTTGCTTTTACCAAGACATATCGAGATGAAACTTTGCACGCTGAAAGTTTTTATAAAAATCGATGTTCGCACAAAAAATGGACGTAATCAACCAAACGGGCGTGTGATAGTTGTAGCTAGGAAAAATGATACACTTCCTTTTATATTACATTATGTGTTATTAAGAAATATGTTATGTTTATGTTAACTTTAGGTGCAAAACGCGCACGTGCTTAAAAAATATGTAGACAGTAATAAGTTTTAAATGTTTTAAAAGAATCTGCTTCACTTTCTGAATCGACTTGCGGCTCGGACATTAACGCGTCAGTCGCGTCTGAAAGCAATGATAGTACTTCTTCGGATAAAGGCTCTGCACTGCGATAACGAAGAGAAGGCTTTGTTGATAAAGAAGATATAAGAGGATCCGACGACAATAGTAGGTAGTGAAAAAGACCGAGCATTGTTTTTCGCAAATATAAACTAGCAGACCCATCTCTTTTCTGAGACGGTCAATAAGAGTTTTCTTTGTTGCCCCTTTCACGGCCTTATCGGAATTCCCTCTGGTTGGCCATTTTCGAACATTTAGTTGATAGACAATATGAAAGACACATTCAAAACACCTTATCCAAGCGTGCAATGTTCACAGGACGTACTCATAAAGGTTTTCTTTCGGATGTAATTTGTGAATTTCACTTACATCATTCAAAATTGTTGAATAAGCTCCACAAATTCCACAACGTAGAGAAGAATTTGCGATTGTTGAGAATATTTTCTCATCAATCATTGCTAAATGAAAATTATAGATGACATTAATTAGTTCTCCTTCTTCACAAATTTGTGTTGGAACTATTCAGCTATTAGAGCTTTTACCGCATCTATTTCTAGCATACATACTCGCCAGTAAAGGTGCTACTTTAATTCGCTTTGTCCTCTCAACTTGATCTGAAATTCCTTTTAGGTCTTCCATGTTTAGATATTGACGGTCTCTCTAATGACCCTTTTTCAAGAGATATTGTAAACCTTCTTCAACAATAACAAACATCCCATCTAACCAACTTTGATTGGAAACCTCAAACACAAGGCTTGTTCGGTTGGCCTGCGTCCACTTTTTTTTCGGAATACATATAAACATGTGAGCAGATTGTTGCACATCTTTACAATAACTATCGTTTCCTTTATTTTGAAGCTCAATCTTACCGAAAACATACGTTAAAACAGCCTTTCTTTTTTTATTTTGTTGTTTTTCTTGTAATCGGCATATTTCACTATAAGCCAAAAATAAATCGTTTAGGCAAAAACTGGCAGCTGATTTCCCAAACATTGACACGTTGACATCACACACAAAAAGCCATAAACTACAACATAAGTCGGATAAAGTCCTATTTAAAACCTTAATAGAACTTGGACATTGAAAAAGATTTGCACCCACTAGACACTCATGTACAACAATAAATTTTTATCTAAAACAAGAACCAAAGTGAACATATATTTCCAGTAATAGTTATTCATACCTTCATCCTTATTAACTTTATCAACAAAAAATATAGTCATAACTTTTTTTAATTGTGTTGCAATCACTTCACCTGTGTACTTAAAAATAGACGCAATCGCCTGTTTTTGAAACAATAAAGAGAAGCTATTAATACGAATTAAAGGAAAACAAATATACCGTTATGCACTGTGGACACTTGCCCACTTATTAGCAAACTAAATGTTTACTTCCAACGCAGTTCAAAAATTGACTTTTTTCCGGCTAGATTGGTCTTTCGGACCACTGTGCGCAGAAGGGAAAACGTATGCTTTGATGTGCACTTATATGAAAATTATCCATGCAAACATTTTCTGAGTGCTTAAAAAAAATGACACTAAAAAGAGTATTTCCTATGCGTGTTTTATGAGTTCGTAATGAGTCTTTGATATGATTTTAAAATAATTGCTCAGAAATAAGATTCTAAAAAGAGTATGTTTTGTGCGTGTTTTATAAGTAAGCAATAAAAAGACTCCTAAAGGAGTCTTTGATGTGATTGTAAAATTATTGCTCAGAAATAAGACTCTTAAAAGATATTTTTTTATGTATGTCTTATGAGTACGCAATTAAAAGACTCCTAAAGGAGGATAAATTTAATTAAATTAAACGCAATTAAAGTTCTGGTAGGATTTTATAAACTTTAAAGTTATATTTTTATCTTCTTATTATATAAAAACGTTGGTGCATATGTATGTCTGACCATCACGGTTGATCATCTGTAATTTGTAATGTGATTGTAATTTGTGAGATTGTGAATATTTTTTCGAAGTCAATGCTCTAACACGTCATAATTTATCCTCAGTCATTCAGTGTGCAGTTGAGGAGCTTGCAGAATCGAATGAAGTCGAATCAAATATGACAAAGTGAAATTTTTAACTTTTAATTTTTCTACAATTACTTTTTATTTGAAATATTTAAAAAAAAATATGTTTTAATGTTTATTGTATTTTTTATTTTTTTATTTTTCAATTATAAAATATTTTTAGTAAATCTTAAACCAAAAAATATTTTTCAACCTAAACGGATCACTGTTACTTCTATGAGTTCTGAAAGAGTCTTCAATATGAGTCTTTGAAGATTCCATTACATGATTCTTAAAAGAATTTAAAATATGCACTAAGGGAAATAACGCATATTAACATTATCCACGCCTGAGTATAAATTTTATTTAAATATTTACGTGGATAAATCAAATATTTTCCTTACAACTCGTTTTTTAAATTTTATTTATACCAAACAACTACACACATAGTCCATACAGCTGAAATAGCCAACAAGCAGCAACAGCCGACAAACAGCAATACTCTGTTTCTGCAGTTTATTTCTTGCAGTTGCAGGTTTCTTATAGTTCTCGTTTAGTTTTTGTTGCAAGGGTAATATAGCCTGGATGTTTGGCCAAGATGATTTGTGAGTGCGATGGGTGATTGCATATTGAGATTATGTAGGGTGGAGTGACAACTCCATACTTTCTCACAAATGTCTTGCACCGGTTGTCATTTACCTGCATATTTTGCTTCTTATTTTGAAGAAAATAATACTATAAAATAATTAATAACATATTGAATTTAAATATGTTGTTTTTTAAGTTCAATATTTTTATATAAATTTTCTTTAAATGAGATAGTTTTATTTTCAAATAGTAAATATTTGAAAGATATTTTAAAAAAATGCGTGCATAATTTTAATATATTTTTTATTAATTCTGTGTTAATATTTTATTTAATTAAAAAAGTATTTAAATAAATTTTAAATATTTACAAAGTTGATTTATGCAAAATTGACTCGCGTTTTGGATAAATTAAAAAAGTTTTTGGATAAATTTAATATTTTTTCTCTTAGTGTGGCTGTTTTAAAGAGTCTTAATTTTGAGTCCAAAAGACTAATTTATCTGATTTCTTAAAGAGTATTTTTTATGAGTATTTAAGAGTCTTTATTATAAGTCTTAATTTTGAGTCCAAAAAGACAAATTTATATGAGTTCTAAAAGAGTCTTTATTATGAGTCTTTAAAGAGTTTTTTTATTATGAGTCTTAAAAGAGTATTCATTATGAATCTTACAAGAGTCTTAATTTTGACTCGAAAATGAGACATAAAGCAGTCATTATTATGAATCATATTTTGAAGCCCATAACCTACGAAAATGTACTCATAAAATGGTTGTTTTAGTGCATTATAACAATAAAAACTCATTTATATCAGTCTTAAAAGAGTCTTTATAAAGTCATAATATTTGCTGGGATGATATGAAAATGTAACAAATACACTAGAGTGGGTCGAAAAAAAAGTTTGATAAAACCACCCCTTTTTCAAAGCTGACCTCTAATGGATTCCAATATAAAAAAAATTTTTTGGACCATCGGAAAAGCAGCCGAAATGTTCTTTTTTCTATAACTTGAGCATAACATATCCGATATTAAAAAATAATATGTCGTTTAAAATTACGAGTACTACATTTTCTCTTCAAAACATTTTTACTTCCAAGGAGATATTTGACTAGTAAATCTCGCTAGCCCGATTTACCCCTCTAAAATTGTTTTTTTTTTCTCATAAAATTAACGTCCTAAGAATTTGTTTACATTTTGTCCAAAAAAATTATTCAATAACTTTTAAAACAATGAAGTTATAATGGTTCAAATAATTGGTACAATGATTTTTTTTCATTATGTATGAATTATTTTTTTTTAATTCAAACAAAATTGAAAATTAACTGAATTATTTTTAAAAATTTAGTAATGAAATTAAAACAAAATATTTTTCTTTTCATTTTTTTTTTTAATTTTGGAATCTATTCGAGGTCAGCTTTGAAATAGGGGGTGGTTTTTTCAAACTTTTTTTTTGTGTGTAGGCCGACCCACTCTAATATACACGTAGGAAATGAAAATATATAAAATTCTTTTGTGGACGCCCTTGGTTGGCATTCATTTTTGCTGTCAAAAACTATAACTCGCACTTACCAAAGTAGGAGATCGCTTCCCACACCATTACACCTCCACCAGACTATGAAGATTATCCAATTGGTGTTCCTCCTTGCGAAGATCATGAAAGTAATAATTGTAGCCGTCTGGACCTTTCAAATTAAATTTTGTTCATCTCAAAGACAATCTGGAGTCCATGTCATGTGCTTACAGGCACAATTCAGACGAGTTTTCTTGCGAGCCCCATTGAGTGAGGGTTTTTTCTTCAACCCTCTTTTTAAATGGGGAGCATTCTTTATCACTCTTTGAATTGTAGATAAGCTAGCTTTAACGCCAACATTTGCCCTGATCTTTGCGGCTGAGTCATGAGTTAATAAACTCTTATCAGTGTTCGATATCGCTTTATTATTACTTGCTGGAATGAGTTTATGACTTTACGACTTCTACACATTTTTTTCGAAATTTCACTTGTGAATAACTTTTAACTCCTCATAAGCTTCAATTTTCGATTTTAATTCTACAGAAATCGTTTTTCCATTGAAAATAAAAGAAAATAGCAAAAACCAAATAACGGGATATATCTGTCGCATGTTCTTTTTACCAACAAGAGTGTTTCCAGACCAGAAAAATAGGATACTAAAAATTATTTTATATTAACAACAAAAACAAGAGCAATCTTATTAAGCTGATGGAAGGTGCGCTAACCTGATGACGCGCATTGTATCATTCAAGGTTCATTTCTACTTATGTGAGCCATACAGTGAATCAAAAAAGTTTAGAAACAAAACAGTTTCTTTAAACCATTTATTCAATTTTTACCCTTTTAACACAAAACTAAAAATTTTTTTACATATTTAATATTTCATACATATTTTTAACGCAACATCAAAAATTCAAACCAAAAAACAACTTTCTTATCATTACAAATAAAAAAAGAAACAAAAAACTAAACATTTCATAGCAAAAAAAGTTTAGAAACATTTGTGCTTTTGATTGAACTTTGCATTGCTTCGTTTGAAAAAAGCTTTAAAATAACGGGATCTAAAGTCTTTAGCTATAAATGTCAGTAATATACGCATCAGTCACTCGCTTTTTTGTAATAAACGCAGATTTTTTGTCTTTTTGTCTTAAAAATGGGAAAAAATACCGAAATCTTACTGGACGTTCGTAAATTAATTCTAAGGTTGTATTTTCAAAATAATAAAGTGCGAGATATTGGCTAAATAATCGGGAGAAACCATTCTAGTGTTCATAAAATTATAAATAAATATTTATACACGGGACATTACAACCAAATCTTCGATCTGGTCGGCCAAGTTCTTTAACAGCGCGCCATGACGAGTTATTTTGACAGAAATAAAAGCAACTCCAAACGTCTCTGCTCCGAAGATTGCTGTGACACCAGAGAAATTTCATGATGTCCACGTAAATGCCCAAACAGTTCGAAAAAGGCACCATAAGGCTGGCTATAATGGTAGAGTTGCTCGAAAAATAAGCGAAATGCGGATAAACGCTAGGAGTTAGCAAAAAAACACATCAACCAATCGGAACAGTTTTGTAGAACTGTGGTATTCAGTGACGAGTCGAAATACAACATTTTTGGTTCGGACGGACGTCGTATGGTGTGGAGAAAGGCAAATATGGAGTTTAATAAAGAAAAAATTGAAGCAAAAATAAAACAGGGAGGCGGTAGTGTGATGGCGTGGGGGTATGCTTCAGCGGCTGGCGTGGGAAACTTGAAGTTCATTGAAGGAATAATGAATAAAGAACATATTTAGCCATTTTGAGAGAAAATTTGCTGCAGAGTGTGAACAAAATGGGGCTAGATGAAATCAGTTTCTTTTTCCAACAAGATAATGACCCCAAGCACAAGTCGCGTTTGGTCATAGAATGGCTGCTTTTCAAAGTCCCACACCAGCCGCATACACCCCCACAATCTCCAGATCTCAACATAATTGAAAATGTGTGGGACCTTATTGAAAAAAGGATCATGCACCATCATATAACATCCAAAGAGTCGCTTAAACAAGCCATATTAGAAGAATGGAATGCAATTACCCCACAAGAGCTCGAAAAACTATCTTTGGGAATGAAAAATAGACTCCAAGCGGTTCTTGATGCGAAAGGCTATCAAACGAAGTACTAAAATATTAAAAAAGTAGTTTTACTTTAATTTTTTCTGTATAACTTTTAATTTGTTTCTTAACTTTTTGGCTATGAAATCATGTTCTTTTTGTTGTTTTTATCACTTGTACGAATATTGTAATTGCTTTTGATTTCAGTTTTTTGTTATTGTGTTGTGAATATATGTGGAATAAAAATATATGAAAAAAATTTTTGAAAAATATATGAAAAAAAGTGAAAAATTTCAATGATTGTTTGAGAGAAAATGTTTTCTTTCTAAACTTTTTTTATTCACTGTACCTTCTAAAGCGGCGTTAGCTACCATTGACTGAAATGTGTCCACTTCACCTAGTTTATTATTAACGGCAACTGTACGGTTTTTAAGTGCAATGACGGATTCTTCAGTCGAAGATCCGCCTGACATTTCTCTCAGAATGCATTGAGCTTCATCGTACTTCTGAATATTGTTGCGTTTTATTTTGGCATTGCCACTTTTATGATTTTTTTAAAATTATTATTTAAAAGCTACATAATACTTCATAAGTGAAGCTATTTAGAAGTATTTAAATTGAACGTAGAGGAAAATTTTAGACCTTCGAACATTTTCGAAGTTCGATTAAGAAAGATGCTTAGAAGTCTATGCAACGTACTAATTTGTACCTCAAAGTAGGAAAAATTACTTAAATTTTCGGTTATTTACACTGCAAAGCAGCTAACATATACGCTGTATAAACCTCATTTTGTGCATTCCTTGCTGGTCGGGTACGCTATCACGGCAAAACCTACGGGTGTGTCGACGACACAGCCTTTTTTTGAAGCTTTAACTTCACTATTTAAAAATTTTTATTCGAATAAATAAGTTTAGGTCAGTAGTGTTTGAAACAAGGCGTCAAGATTCATTCGAATAATTTTTGACATTCTACAACAACCCACTGCTAAAGATTTGTCTTAAAAATAAGAATTCCAATTGAAAAATTTACTTTGTTTATTCTCCGCCATATTTTACCTAAATACATCACTATCAACGATTAGCCACCAAAACAAACTTATGTTAAAAAACCAATTTTATATTAATTTTTTTTTTTTAATTTTCAAAAATCTTTCACTACACTTTCTACATCGCAAGTCATTTTCTGTATAAAGGAATGCGCCGAAGAGATATGAAAATCCGATTCCAAAAGTATGAAATAATAAAGTTACTTGTTGAAATATTTTAATTATCATACTTTACCATATCTACGGTATCTACGGAATAAATTATTTAGCCCACTGGCACATTCAGATGAAATTGTTAAGACTTTTGTTAACCGTTGGAATTTCATGCAGTTCTTTGAAAACTTAAACCAACAGTTTTCATTTTCTTTTTCTTTTTACATTCTAACCTTTTGAAGCAGTCATGAATTTGTTATCCCTTCTTTGTTGTTCGTGTCGTATTCATGCATATTTATGTTTATGCAAGCAATTCAAAGGTACCTACGAGTAGTATTCTACATATGCATCTATGCTAGAGTCGGACATTGCGGTAACTTGTGAAAGCTTTTTTGCGTGCCATTAAAGCACAATAGTTGTCATCATGGTAATGGACCACAGCCACGCTCCAATGTGGGCGTCAAAATGCTTGCTACCTAAATGTTTGTGTTTGTGTCAACTGCAACCACTTTTAACATATTCAATTACTGGCTTACTCCTAGGTCCAATTGAAGTAGGATGAGGTATGCGAAGTTGAGTATGTTGTACTAAGCATTTGCATACTTTTTTGTTTTGAGTGGAACGCACAGTGCATCGATGCTATACAAAAGAAGGACAAAGCAGTAGTCGTATCTTTATATAATTTTATGACATAATGAGTATAATATCACTTAGTTCTATGAGAACCTAACATTTTTTCCTCCAATTGAGCTTTCGACGTTAAGTACAAGGCCAGATTTCACACATTATAAAAATTGTTTAATGGCCAAAGTTTTCTGAAGTTAATTAAATACTTTATGAATTTAAAAAATATATGAACTATCAATTTCTATCAACTGTCAAAGTGCCCTAAGACAGGGGCTGGGAGGCACAGAAGTATAAAACCACGATAATTTTTGAGTTACCACCAACGGTTTTTTGTTAATATTATTAACTTGTCATCATAAAAAAGTATGTTTATTTTTAAAAAACTTATTTTTATTTAAGAGAATATATAATTCCATGCAACGTTTTTTCATTACTGTTGCATTTGCAGTGCAAGAAGCAATTTTCTGAGTGGTGTCATGGCGCCAAAAATGTTTGTTTTATTTTTGATATGAGGTAAAAAAATAATTTTTTTGTTGTCGTTAAATAAAATTTTAGTTAGGAAAAAATAAACAAATTTCAATAAAATATTGCTTTATTAATTAATTAATTTTTTTAAACAAAATAGTAGTGGGCTCTATCGTTCACGTACACAAGATTTTGACGTGAGAGCGTATTTATACACTAAGGGAAATAACGCATATTAACATTATCCACGCCTGAGTATATATTCCATTTAAATATTTACGTGGATAAATCAAAAATTTTTCTTACAACTCGTTTTTTCCCTTATTTAAATTTTATTTATGCCACACACTGACACACATATTCCATACAGCTCCCAAGCAGCCGCCAAGCAGCAGCAGCTGCTGCAGTTTCTTCGCACCAGCAGTTGCAGATCTTATAGTTCTCATTTAGTTAATTTTTCAAGGGTAATATATCATGGATATTTGGCAAATATGATTTGTGAGTGCGGTGGTGAGTGCAATGCATGATGAATTCATGTAAGGTGGAGTGACAACTCGGTATTTTCTCAAGAATGTCACTCCACTCTACATGATTTCATCATGCATTGCACTCACCACCGGACTCACAAACCATATTTTCACAAAAAGAAAATAAAATATACCACTAAATGGCGTTTGATATGGACGCAACTCGTGGGAAATATTCAAATAAATTATTTTTCAATTTCAATATTTTTATATAAATTTTCCTTAAATGCGATAGTTTTATTTTCAAATTGTAAATATTTGAAAGATATTTAAATATATTCGTGCATAATTTTAATATATTTTTTATTAATTCTGTTTAAATATTTTAATAATTTATTTAATTAAAAAAGTATTTAAATAAATTTTAAATATTTACGTAGTCGATTTAAGTAAATGCGTTATTGGTGCAAAAATGACTCGCTTTTTGGATAAATTAAAAAAGTTTTTGGATATATTTAATATTTTTTTCCCTTAGTGTATGTTCTTGTCTCTAGTGCACAGAACCAAATACGTACTTAATAACAAAGAAAAAGTTCTTTGTCCCAATGTATTATACATTAAAATTGGTCCAAAGTACGAGTTCCATGATTCAATGAATCTTTGTTCTTACGTTATTTCTTTGATATGTTATGAAGAAAAATGATTAATTAATGACACATACAACTGTTACAATAAGTTAGTCTGTCCTTAGAAATTTTAAAACAATATCAAGATATATTTTAAAAAATCATTTTCTTATTGAGATAAAATTCTCTAATGGTATTTTAGATATTACAACACAAGAACTGGAACAAAATTTAATGAACACGAACAATGAACTGTTCCTTAATATAAAGAACAACAATTCATTGAACCAAAGAATTCGTTCTTTGGGGCAATGAATAGTTCTTAAAAATCAATGAATTTCGCTTTATGAACGAGATTCTTTGATTTTAAGAACAATATTTGGTTCAGTGTGGTATTCAATGAACGCCGTATATATACGGAAGCGTAAAACTATTGAAAAATGCGCGCTTATAATCTGTTAATAATAAAGTATAAGCCCACAGTTGCATTCACGAATTATACGTGCTGTATACACTACGATTTTGTGTCGTAAGCTCCGTATTTTTACTCCCATACAATTTTTTTGTTGCAAAATACGCTTCTGTAAACATACGGCACATACGCCAGTTACATCACTAATACGGCGTTCATTGAACTAGTCTTCATCCTTATGTTTATTCTTACATTTGTTCATATAATTATCCTACGTTTTGTCCAAACTCTTGATTTAACCATGTCCTAATTCTTAATCTTATCTTTGTTAAGGTTGTTATCATTTCCCTTTCCTAATCCTTGTTCCACTTCTTTTCCTAATCTTGTTGCTAAATCTTATCCTTAGTGTTTGCAAATCTTTGTTCTATTCCTTGTTCCGTTTGTTGTTCATATACTTTTCCCAATCTTTTCCTAAATTTTGGTTTAGGTGTATCTTAATCTTTGTCCTTATTTTTGTCCTAGTCCGTGTATTCCTTTTCAAAATCTCTCTGAAATCTTGTTTTAATTCTTGTCTAATTCGATGCTCTATCTTTATTGAAACTTTTGTCCTACTCCTTGTCTTATACCTAGTCCTTACCTTTGTGCAAATGCTTGCCCTCATCCTTTTCCTAATCCTTGTCCTAATCATAATCAAAACTCGTGGCTTAATAATTTTCCTTTTCTTAATTATAGTTTTTTTTTTTTTTTTTTTTTTTTGATTTTGCTATTGCATTTGGTGCATTTAGGTAACTTTTAGGAGTTTTCATAAAGGCCTCATGGCGTTAATTTTTTTTTTTATTTTTTATTTTTATCATGTAACCGAAAAATTCAGCTTTACTGTCATTCCACAAAACTAACGAAGTTATGATTCCATGCAACGTTTTTTCATTGCTATTGCATTTTCAGTGCATTAAACGGTTGCCTACATAGTGTCCTGGCGCCAAAAATGTTTGTTTTATTTTTGTTATGCGGTTAAAAACTATTTTTTTTTTGTCTTAAAATATAATTTTTAGAAGGGCTACGTCTAGTTGGTGTATAATAATTCAATGTAACAATATTACATTTTTGTTGCAAATGGTGCAACGTATGCAACCTGTCGACGTCATAATTTATTTTTTTTTTTCCTGTAAGACCAAGTGTTTGTTTTATAATATTTACCGCCTTCATAATATTTTCCGTACCGCATAATATTTAATAATATTTAATAATAATTAATAATCCCATGCGACACCTTTGCATGATTGTTGCATTTTCGATCTTGTAGCCTCATGTGACCTCATCATATTAGGACACAAATAGACAAAAGTCTAAGCAAGTGAACATTTTCAAGAAATGAAAGATGACGCAATATTGTTCTTTGGTCTCTCACCATTACATGACTGGATTCGATTTATGGAATGCTTGCTACATATAGCTTATAAAGCTTAATGTAAAAAATGGCAAGTTACATGTGCTGATCTCGAAGCAATTGATTACCTATTGAATACAGGGCTTTTGGATATTATTTCACTGAAACAAGAAAACTTTATTTATCACACTATGCTTGGTATTACATGCCAGTCACAGCTCATAAGGCAATATTTGAGACTTCCAATTCCAATATGTTTTTGTTGTAATTACATTTACAATTTATCTCCGAAGAAGCTCACAAGAAATAAAGATTTCAGACACTAAGGGAATTATTTGTTGTAAGGGAATTTCTTACAAGAAAGACGTTAAGGACTGACACAAATATAGGCCCTATACATTAGAGCGCAACGATAGAAACCGATTCAACGCAAACGCAAAAAATCGATTTTTTGCAATTTTTGCCGCATAGCATTCAAACTATTAAAGTGACGTCATTGCAATGCATTAAAAAAATTCAGTTAATTTGAATACGAACGTATTTAATATCTGGTATACATATACCTGAGACATCTGGTTCCCGTGATATACCTATATATTTATATCGGAGATGTATAAAAATTCCTATTGTTTTTTTAATTTTTGATTTTTATTAAAAAAACTATTCCAGATACGATATTGAAATGTTATACACCAATTTTCATTAATGCATTGCTAATCTTTATGTTCAAAACACTTAACTCTAAGACTAAGAAATAGACAAAAGTCAATTTGTGTCAAAAGGGCTAAGAACTAGCCTATATTGGCGTTTAATTCACCTTGACATAGCGCAAAATAATAACATTTAAAAATTTGCAGTTTTGTTGCTTAGGCAGCTCCCTCCGCGTCCCGATGTAATTTTTAAATTTTTCATTTTTCATATTTGTCATTAAGCCAAAGAATTACGAGGGTAATTTGGGAAGTTAGTGAATTTTTTCATTTCCCACGTAGTAACTTTATATGCTTTAAACACGTTTGCTGTCAACTAACATCTGTTAATAGACTCCTGTCAAAATTTCAGCTAGCTGCGACGACGCTTAGTTTGTGTTTGGCCGCCATTGAAAGCAAACGATCTTGTGAATGTTGACTAAATTGGAAAAAAGTGAAATTTATTTGCTTATCAAGCATTATTTTTGCCGCAAAAAAAATCATCTGCCAAGCCAATTAAAGGCTTGATAAATAAATACTAAGGGGGCTCTACTCCATCGATTTTAATGATTCACAAGTGGTTTACTGAATCCCAATGCGGTCGTACAAGCACAAGTGACGCCGAACGTTCTGGACGCCCAAATGAGGTCACTACTCCAGAAATGGTCACTAAAATTCACGATATCATGTTGGCCAATCGTAGAGTTAAAGTGCGCAAGATGGGTGCCGCGTTTGCACCCTCTCGAGCATAAACGCGATCGTTTGACTGATTCAAAGGCGTGTTTGGCGATGTTAAACAAAGATAAGAAGGATTTTTTTCCTTCGATTAGTAACCGTGGGCGAAAAATGGATCCATCACTACACACCAGAGACAAAGGAACAGTCGAAACAGTGGACTTCACCGACCGAACCGAAGAAGGCGAAGACGGTGCTCTCGGGCGGAAAGGTTATGGCGACAGTATTTTGAGATAAACGCGGTATAATCTACATCGATTACCTTCCACCGAAAAGAACGATCAATGGGTGATACTATGCAGCCGAATTGGACCGTTTTAACGACGCTTTGAAAGAGAAACGTCCTTATTTGGAGAGGAAAAAAGTGCTCTACCATCAAGACAATACGCGCGTTCACACATCCTCAGCTCCCATGGCAAAATTCCATGAATTGAAGAACGAATTGCTTCCTCTTCCAGCATATTCTCCAGATTTGGCCCCCAGAAACTAATTTCTGTTTGCAAACCTGAAAAAAAGGCTCGGCGGATTTTGAGAACCTTCCGAAAACGTATTTTTCGGACAGGATAAAAAAATTGGTGGAACGCTGGACGAAGTCTATCGTGCTAAATGGGGACTATATTCGGAAATAAAACTTTCTTTTGTCGTAAAAATTATTCCTTGTTTTATTTTTTATGGAATTATCAAATGGGCCTCGTAACCTTTACTATCGTTCTATAACTTTTATCCACCTTTATTCGGCAAGTAACAATTCTATGCAACGCCGATGTATTTTGGAAAAATGTTTTTTTTTTTACTTTTTGACAACGGTGAAACGTAACGTTGTCATGTCAAAACGTATTTTCTGTTTCAAAATTATAAGAAACTTTTCATTATCGTTTCAACTATGTAATTAAAAAAATATTATTATAAAAATTTTTCCAAGGTTTTATAACTTATATACGTAAATAATCAACAAACCGTCACTGGCTTTAGCAAAGCTAAGCAATATTTTTTTTTGTTTTCATCGATTCAGATTATTTTTTCAGGTTAGCCCATTCGACTGCACGTATTGCCTTTGGAAATGAAAATAAGCCCTTCTCACTTCTCACACATTCTTTATGGGATTTAAGTCCCGGAGAGCAGGCCGACCAGTTCATAGTTTGTAACTCTGCCTTAAATTACCCACAGCCTGTCCTTAGCCAGAAAAAAAGAGGATGGTTGCAGGTGTAGGGGGAGTCCCAACTCCCCATACCACCTTGAGCCTCGGTATATTGCTAAATCTCGGCAGAAGGTGGGACTATTGTATATAACAATAGTAGTCTTATCCCTGCGAAGTAGTAGAAATGATGCGATAATATCATTTTGTTAGCACGGGAATAGTCATTCATTTAGATGAACCATTGAAATGTTATTGACATCAGCCTTGGTGAAAAAATAAGACGAAACCTGTCCCAATATCTCCGGATATTGGAGGCAATAAGAAAAGGATGCAATATTCGCCGATTCGTCATTTGACTTCTTTCGTTTTCCTAGTTTTCACACGAATTTGTGGTTACGAAGATACTTTACGGAGGAAGAGTAATATAGCCAGTATTTTATACTGGTGATAGGAAACCAATGATAGATTTCAGTTTAAAATTTGTATAGAACAGTCATCCATATATCGCTTCTTTTCATTGCTTATATGAATGATAACGTTATCTTGTTAGAAAATTAGTTCCAACTCCCTTTTTGTCTCAAGGAGACTGCTTTCCAATACTTGAATGTATGTTAGTCTTTGCTTTACTTTCACGACGTTGTTTTTGATGTGAAAGATACAAAGACTACTTCGAAATTTCGTTTAGAAAAGTAAAGAGAATTCTTTGGCAAATATCTCCAGCTGAATTGGAAGCCACCGTGGCCATTAAAACTTAATTTTTTCTCGTTCGAGAAAATTACCTATTCAACAAATTGAGTCAGATAGATAAATTTTAAGATCAATCGCAAGTACTTACTACCCTCCAATCGGTTGGGATTGTTCGCTTGCTTGACCCGTGGTAAAACAAAACATTTTTTGTGTCAATACGAGGATTGCCTTTTAAGTCATGCGCCTAAAAGCAGCGGTTAATCAGTGAAAATGCTTATAATGTTTCTCAAAGTATTCTTCTGGATGATGTAGCATTCATTTGAAATAATTTTCGAAACAGTTTTGTCACTCTGAAGTTGGTATCTCCGAAACCAGGGTTTTGAAGGCCTTAACAGCCTATTGGGGCATAGAAAAACGCTAGCCACGTATTTTTTTTTAATGTGAGGGAACAAGAAGAAATCATTGGGTGTTAAGTTAGAACTAAAAGGCGGATGACTCATCAATTTTAGGTTTTAAGTGCTCAAAACTCTTTTGTTTGAGCTGATGTGTGGGAACACGCATTGTCGTGATGGAGGATACCTTCGGTGACTGGTTTCCTAACTTTTCCGAAGACTTCTGACAAAAAATGATTGTATACCATTTAGAATTAGCAGTTCTCTGTTGCTCAAGTTGTACAAGACCGGGTTTTCTGAAAAAAATGGCAACTATTTGCTTGGATGTGTTTCGTACGCGGTTAATTTTTGTCGAGTTCTGTTCACTTTGAAGGACTCTAACATTAGATTGTTGCTTTGTTTAGGGCTCATAAGCATAGTTCTATGATTTGTGGCCTATGGTGATATTGTAAAAGTGTTTTAAACCCCCACTGCCCCGCTATTTTGCAGCATTTCTTCGCAACAATCGACACGAGCCTTTTTTGTATCTAATGGGAGCAAATCTTCCTAACGCCTACTCAACGATGACTACATCTCACGGTATGTCAAATGCCAGTCTGCTTCCAAGAGTTCATACACAGCATCGATATTTTCCACTACAACAGCCGTTCTTAGACGATCTTCGTGAAATTCATTTCGGAGAGAATGATGACCACGCTCGAACTCATTGAACAAGCGTTTTACAGTTGCTGGGTGTGGTGCTTCATCACCAAAAGTCGAACTAAGCTGATCAATGCATTCTTTTCTTGTTAATCCACGTCGAAAATTGTAAAAAAACACTGTCCGACAGTCCGAAATACCTGCGAGATAATGCTATTTTTCTTGAAGGTCTTGTCGAGTTAAAGAATTTTCTATTCTTGAAATTTGCCGGACACCCCCAAAATCTGGACTCACGGTCAAAAAACCGATTTTACCTACCTTTGTTTACTTATTGGCGTATAACTTACCTGATTGCCAATCGATTTTAAAAATTTAACCGGATCCTGAAAGACGATACTTAAACCTTTCTAACGATATATATACTATTTGGGATAACTTGAGAAAGCTGTGTGTATTTACTCTGCAAATACAACTTTTTTCAATTTTTTTGACTTTTTTCAACTTTGTAAAGAAGTTAAATTTCGTGGAACAACGTGCGTGGAAGAGTTTTGTTTCGCTGTGCACTAATTTCCTCGGAAACCATAGAAGCGACGACTATGTCACAATTGTGAATGAATTTTTATGTGCATATGGTGCAATGGGATGCAACATGTCTATAAAAATTCATTTTCTCCATTCGCATTTGGACTTATTCCCAGAGAATTTAGGCCAGTTAAGCGATGAGCAAGGAGAACATTTTCACCAAGAAATGGCAACAAAAGAAAAACGTTTAGAAGGAAAAAATAAAATTAAAATGATTTCGGTGTATTGCTGATCATTACAACGCGAAACTAATGATGCCGACTTAAAAAAAAAGATCAAGCAAACATTTTTGAGTTGTCATACCGAAAATGTATATTTGGAAAAAAATCTCTTTTCATGAAAAGTTAAATAACTCTATCAATTACTGACCAATTTTTAAGAACTAAATTGCGTTAAAATTTCTAATAAATGTTTTCTATGAATTCGTACAGGACTATTGTCGTCTCAATATAATTTAGTGTATACAAAAATTGTCAAAGTTGAAAAAAGTAAAAAAAATTGAAAAAAGGTGTGTTTGCAGAGTAAATACACACAGCTTTCTCAAGTTGTCCCAAGCAGTATGTATATCGTTAGAAAGGTTTAAGTATCATCTTTTAGGATCCGGTTAAAGTCCTTAAATCGGTTGGCAATCAGGTAAGTTATACGCCACTAAGTGGGCAAAGGTAGGTAAAATCTGTTTTTTGACCATAAGTCCAGATTTTGGGGGTGTCCAGCAAATTTCAAGTAGAGAACATTCTTTAACTCAACAAGGCCTAACAGAAAAATAGCATTATCTCCCAGGTATTTCAACTTCGTTCCATTTTGTCGCACTGTGAAATCATCACCCGAAAATGTTCACGTATTCATTCTATTTTTTTGCGGAAATACAATTTTCAAACCACTGTAAATGACACAATAAGAGCACATACGCCAAAATGTTGTGAGTACGCTTATACTAAAAAATGTGAAATTTTTGAATGATAGTGTCTAAATTTATCTGGCAATGCTTAGTGTTGCTGAGGCGCAAGACTTAAAATGCAGCCCTCGTAGAATAACGTAGAATAATGAAGAAAATCCTTTCTTATTCGTTACAGTTTCATTTTTAAATTACTCCTTTATTATATACATTTCATAATTTTTGGGCCCATTCGATGCACTGTGAATACGACTGGAACTCAAAACATGCTAAAGGTGTTGCCAGACTAGATAAACAAGCGCAATTGTAAAATGTGTGCTTAAGTCTTTTTAGTTTTTTTTTTTTGTGTTTTATCTGTGGGTGTGTGTGTTGCACTTAAGTGTTTTATACTGGTTACAAATTAGTGTGGAACAGAGAAAAAATCTTTTGGTCGAAGGAGCAATTTTATCGCAACAAACTTTGTTGAAATTTACCAACATTAAAAACTACTAAAATAAAATTGACTAAGTATATAAAGTTTTTTTACGAAGCACTTACATCCATATCTAATAACATTCCACAAATATATTTTTATGACAACAGATATTTGTAGTGTCACGAGAAAATGTCGCAAGCATGTAGCTTAGGCAAAACTCTAAAGAATTCTTTGGCATGAGCATAGATTTTCAATTTAAAAACAGGGCCAAGAAGCCGTAATACAGCACGTATTAGCGCTAAACCGTTAAGTGCAGTTTAGCGCTCGCCATGGCCTGCACTAAGGTGAAGCAAAAAGTGCGCAAGTGTTAACAAATGTGAGATAAATTCCCATAAAAATGCGAACGCAGAATGTGTGCGGTCACTTGGCTGGTCTTTAAGACCAGCGATCCGATACGATCAAAGAAGCCGAATGTGTTACAAGTGGATATCTATTGTAATCGATGAGTTGCGCTGCGCTGCTGTCTAACTCTGTGGAGACCTATGCGATACAAAGATACTACAGCTAACAATGTAAAAGATACAAATGCAAACGCAATGATATGGAAATAAATATTTCAAATTGTTTATAACTGTCTTTCAGAGTTTTTTATTATAATGTTATAAAAAACAATAACAACAACAACAACAACAACAACAACAACATCAACAACAACAACAACAACAACAACAACAACAACAACAATAACAAAAACAACAAAACATTAACAACGTATGTTAACTGTTGCCAATGGATGCTCACGTGTAGCAACAGTTACTGTATCTATTGCTCCGCTAACTGTATCTATTAAATAAACATGTGGGTGTTCGAGTTTAAAGTTTAAGAAAAAAACAAAATCACTCGAAACCGCAGCTGTACACGTTGGTGTATCCTACAAGTGCTGCCTTCCAAGGTAATCAGTCAAAAATTATGACAACCTCGTTGCTACTGTGAGTTGGTGGAAATCTTTGTAGAGACTCGCTTGTTTTGTGGCTTTTGTTATGTGTCGTTATTGTTATGGTACTTGTTCTTGTTGTTGTTGTTGTTGTTGTTGTTGTTGTTTATGTATTTGCATATGTGAGTATCTGTGTCTCTATGTGTCTGCATGTGTGTTTCTTTGATTTTAAATAATATCGATCCATTACTGACACACAAACAATTGACTTTTCATAAACGTACTCTCGTATCTTCGATGCTACTACATTTTTATGTTCCATACTTTTTTGTTTTCCAATCTTTTGTTTATGATTGTTGCTAACATTGACGAGCTTTATGCTCGCTCAGTTGGCGGTCGTTTTCATGTGTGATTTTTTTCAAGTGCTTTTTATCTTTGTTTCGCTTTTTTCTGCTCTATCAGTGTGAATTTTTATGATTTCGCAGTATATGAGAAATGCGATTTTTTTTTATTTATGAGTCATTTCATATTTTTATATCGATTTTTGATTTGAAAATCTAATTATATGTTCGACACCTTCACATTGATGACAGTAAAAAAACAATCTACGAACCTATAAAATCAATCGATATAACACATTTAGTGCTTATTAAATAAACAGCTATTTTGATTACATATTTCCAACAACATCAAAAATAATATGGCTCTTAATGGATTAATTTGTAAAAAAATATGAAAAATTATGCTCAGTCAAGGATTTTTGCACAGAAAGATGTCATGTTTAATGAATGCTTTCTCTAATAATAAAAATTGTATCCCTATTCCCATCACCTCTGCTGTGAGGCACAAACATTTGAAAAAAAACTTTTTAATATGTTTTTTTTTTGACTTTGAGAAAATAATTAGGCCTCGCACTACTTTCTTAAATTGCTAAAAATTGCAGAAAATTGAGTTTTGGCGCGAACAACTTATGCAAAAGATTTGTTTTTTTTTATGATAAAGCAGTGATAGACATCAGAGATCTGCAATGAGTACTAATGAAATTAGTATACTTAAGTCATGAGTCATGACCGGGTATGGGCAGATAGCGCTCTGGGAGCGATGAGAATAAGAATTGAGAGCAAAGGCTTATGTAGCAACACAAAATGCAACAACAAATCAAAGACAAAAGACAAACACAGAAACAACGCAGAAGCTTTGAATGTAGTGGTGTCCATACCCGGTCATGACTATTGGTGCAAGTGTGTACTTATACCACCTCAACAAAATACTTTGACTCATTCCCACCAAAACCAAAAAATACTCATAGTACTTCTACACACATGTGTGTCGACAAATTATTACTCTATTGGTTCTGAGTAAATGATCTTATGTGACTCACTTGTTCAAGTGAGAGGAAACTCAAACACTGTTATGAGTGAGTTGAGTATTATTTTGTGTTATGCCGTATGCTTTTCGCAACACAGTTAGTGTTTGTTTTGATGCGTGTTGCCTAACATTTACAACTAAATTTGCGAATTTTATTTAATAATTGTAAGATTACATATTTTTTAATTCTGGCTTGGCAAAATGTATACATAGGAAAATATTTATATATGTTATTTCTTTTAAGTTGAAAATACAGTATGGATACTAACGACAAGGTAATGGAAAAAATATCTACGGGTGTTTATAAACTAAAAGGAAAACGAAAGGCTAGAAGTGCTATATGGGATATGTTTGCAGAAATAATAAAAGACAATGAAAGTATTTTATAAGATTTAGTATGTTGCCGAAACTGTAAAAAAGTGTACAAATGCCGTGGTATGCAGACTTCCAATCTCAATCGACACAAATGTTTTGCTTTACATATAAATGAACTGCCTAAACAGAAAGTAAGTGAGGACGAAAAAAAACAAGCCTTAGAAGCTTGCTCTTATTGGATGATTGAAGACTGTCGTCCATTTTCATCCGTGGAAGGTTTGGGATTTAGGAGTGTAGTAAAATTTTTTATAACTATCGGCACGAAATATGGGAAAAATGTTGACATAGACGACTTATTCCAGACCCCACAACTATTTTGCGCAACATAGGAAAAAAGGCGGAAAAAAAGGAGATATCATACGAATTAAGTAAAATTGTAGCATCCGGTCACACTTCTGCTACAATTGATTTGTGGAAAGATGGCTACGTTAAGCGAGATTTTTTATGTACGACACTGCATTTCGAGAAAGACTTTAAACTATGTGACATTGTACTTGGAATGAATTCAATGGATTATACACAAGCTAATGGCCTTAATATTAAGAGAAAACTGCAGAATATATTTGATGAGTTCGGTATTAACAGCTTAGACAGCATTATTTTTGTCACAGACCGAGGAAGCAATGTGAAAAAGGCATTAGAAAACATCGGAAGGCTTAATTGTTCAAGTCACCTTTTCTCAAACGTCTTAGAGACAAGTGTTGAGTGCACGGATGAACTTAAAGAGATAATTTTATCCTGTAAACAGCTGGTAAAATACTTTTAAAAATCAGTTATGCAACATATGCTGCAAACATCATTGAAAAACCATATCCCAACCAGATGGAATTCACATTTTTCTATGCTAAAGTCGATTGCAGATAATTGGTTGAAAATCAATGAAATTTTGACAAATACTGCTGAAATTAACAGACTTTCAAATTTAAACATATCAATTGTTCAAAGTTTAGTTAAGCTTTGCTATGATTTTGAAATAATTTTCAAAAAACTGCAGGGGTGTTCCACACCTTTCTTGTGCTACGTAATTCCTGTCATAAATCGCATTAAAGAAATTTTCAAATTCGATGAGCATGACGTTCAGGCAATTTCTGCCTTTAAATTAAAGATTTTGGAAGGTTTAGCAGGGTCTTGGATCCCGAATTTGAGCATGTGGCACAAAGTTGCATATCACTTATATCCGCCAGCGTTGTGTCTCCAAGCAAGCTCATTAACTGAAATTGAAAAGTTTTGCATTGATAAATAGCAAATTCGGATGGATAAGTGGATTCAACTATGCTAGAGTCTTCTACAACCCAGACATTACTGTCAACGGAAGAGTCTTTGTCGCCAATACTTCCATTAAGCAATTCGGCGTCAAGTTCCATATCTTCGTCAATAGCCACTTCTTCAAACAATGAAGAGAGTTTCTTCTTCCCTTACCTACTTCAACGTACTCACACTTCTTTATCAGAAGCTGAAAATGTTTCAGAAGAAGTGCGTCATTACTGTGAAGAAAATGTCGAATTCTGTGAAAAGTTTGACGTCAAGCAGTGGTGGAAAAATAATACTAAACGGTGTCCTAGATTGTCCAAGCTAGCACGAAAAGTTTTGGCCATTCCTGCTAGCAGTGCAGCATGAGAGAGAGTGTTTTCACTAGCCGGCAATATTATTAATGAAAAGCGGAACAGAAAAGCCCCGAAAACAGTGGACAACATCCTTTTTTAAATTCTTTTTTCAACAAAAATTTGAAATATTTTCTTTACATATTTTACTTATTTATTATTTAACTTTTAATGCATATTATTTTGCATATTATTATTTTTTTTTTTTAGTAAAACTTCATATTTACGCATTGTGTTAATTTCTTTTTAGTTTGAAACATTGATTTGATTTTATTTTTTTTATTTACAAATAAAATCCAACAAAAATCGAAATAAGTTTATCTTTCTACTGAGTCGCTCTGGTCTTTAATTTTTTATTGCTTATTCATGACTTCAAATAACAAGAAAGCTGAACTAAAAATGATTCTAAGTAATTAAGTCATTCCACTGAACTCATGGTGTTTATTGGTGTTGTGAGTCATTACGGTATGCAAAATAAATACTTTGACTCAATGAGAGAGTTGAGCACTGCATCGGTTCATATCAGCAGATAACTTATTCTTTGTTGCTTTGTGTGCCATGCGTGAAAGAGTATGAGTGGATATGAGTGAAAGTTCTTCTTTGACTTAAATCCACTAATACTCTTTCTTGTGTTAGTCAACCAATGATTCAAAAACGAGAATAATTGCAGGTCTCTAATGGGCACACACATATTATCACATACTTTGCTTGTGTGTGAAGAAGAGAAAGAAGACTCAACCCTATAGGAATATAATGAATCAACCTACAAACGAACAACGCTTGCAGATTATTGCATTTTATTATCAAAATTCATGATCGGTTAAGAAAGTACATAGTGCACTTCTTCCATTTTATGTTCAGTTTGGGCGACCATCTGAGGCGGCTATTTGGAGTCTTGTGACTAAATTTCGCCAAATTTACAATACTGGACATTAAACCACCAACACGCATACTAGGTTGTCCTAAAAAAATTTTTGTTTTGCTCAATCATTTTTTTTTTTATGCAGTCAAGTATTTTTGAGATTTTTTTCAGATTTTTTGGAAGAGGTTTGGAAGTTGCGCCAATCGGATTTTCCCTAAAATCAGATTTTTCGGAGAATTTTTGAATTTCAAGCATAAGTTGGTCAATAACAGACATTTTCTAAATCTTTGAGTCATCATTTCGAAAGACAAATATCCAAACTTTACTGTAATGTACATAAATCAGTGTTGCCAATTTTTTTGGATATTTTAGCGTACTATATTTTATTTTTTTGTGAAATTTTTGTAAATTTTTTAAAAAACGGTTCATAACTTTTAAAAATTTCATCAAAGTGAAAAAAGTAATGATGCATGAAAAATATTGTTTTCACTCCTGCCGTTCTGAAGTTATGGCCTTTAAAGCTTTGCAACCATTGGTTGAATTGTTAAATCTTTAGTTAATGCATCGATTATGAAATTGCTAAAAATATACAACGTGTAAACCTGTCCTTTCAAACAGGTGTAAATCTACTCTAATAATGAAATGTAGCTCGTTCCTGTTACTCATACCGATCGTTGGTACCGACTCATATTACCGATTTGACGTCACTCTGAAGTCACTCTCACCAGGCCCGTGAGCAGGATTTGGTCCTGGGGGGGGTTCTGACTAAAAAATAAGGAATTCTAAGTACAAAGAAAACTATCAAAAAATGGATGTGTAGAAAATATTACCTGCGTTCGATTCGCCAGTGCTAAACTCAATTACGAAAAAGCGGCTACTCACTTAGCTGTTACTTACTGAATAGTTGGCAACACTTTTGTTTTGACAGACCACAAGAAGTCTGTCAATAAATTAAATTGAAAACGAAGAAACTGCTTAAGGGGGGAGATACCCCTAGACAGGGTAAAATTAGTTTTGTTTAATCATTTTTTTTTAAGTTGATAACATAATTGGATAATTTTTTAATTTTCCTATATTTTTAGTAAATGGTGGGTCTGCAGAGTATCTCCTGTAGCTGTCAAAATTTTCCCAATTTAATGAAGCAAAAGAGGTTTTTTTTCTTCGAGTACTGATATTTTGAAGGGAAGGATAAACCTGTAATATAATAAAAGTTAAAAATTAAAATTTTTATCGGCTGTTTAATCGAAGGTCCAGATTCGACTATTTTTTCAATAGTTTTGACTTCAAAAAAATTATTTATTCACACGATATCTTTCAACTTGTAGGTTCATCCTACTGGAAGGTACATCCGAGCTGTACGAGCTGCTTTTTTCTTGGAGAGAGTCTTTAGGTTTGCTACACGTGCCTTATCGGTATATTCGGCGAAAACTTTGCGATAGGTGCCAATAATTATACCCAGTTCGTTCAAAAGCTTCAGAATGGAGATGTAGCCTTCACTAAATATTGCAGCAGCAAAGTTAGCTGAAATTTTGAAACCCAGACCTCTCGATTATGACTCACCAAAACTTATTTTGTGCATGCATACAGAATTAAAAATTCTGATAGTGCAGTAAAAACTTCGAAGATTTCAATAATGCTGTAGCCATGCAAGAATTTGTGCAAATATGGACACTACAAGCAGTTTATAAATTTTTTTTTTAACCCTATTCACGTCAAGCTGTGTCTTTGAGTCACTTTGCAATTTCAAACCAATATAAATGACTTAAAAGTTGATTTAAAGAAAAATTCGAAAAAACATTTGAAATTTTTCCGAAACTATGAGGTATCTCCCCCCTTAAAGGAAAATAATTTTGTTTTTGTAGTCACATTACATTTTGACAGAACCTATTACATTTTACTTATTGACTGATAATTGACCTACTCTATACTCAACTAGCTGTAGACTTTGTTGTTGTTTTTACATACAATTTTTGAAATAAGCGACATGAATTGAGTATACGCTGGCGAATCGAACCCAGCTAATGATTTCATACATTTCTCTAGATTTTATGTGTCTTTTTATAAATCAAATCCGAAAGCTCTTAAAAAATCATCCTTTACAAGGTGCAAAGTTCATCATTCAATTTTGTTTTTGAATAACTTTTTACTAAATAAAAACAAAAAATCATTCTGAGTTAGGACCTTTGAGGTTTGAGTATTTGGACCTTTACAATTTTTTCTGTTAAGTGTAAAAAATGATATCCGTCAAGTGGCTGCCGCCATTGTTGATACACTTTACCCATTTTATCGCATTTTCCATGACTTTTCGCAAGATTGCCGATGATAACTGTTCGCATTCCTGTCGAATATTCTCCTTAAGGTCTGCGATTGCCTGATGCTTGTTGGCATAAACTTCTGACTTCAAGTAGTCCCAAAGAAAAAAGTCTGGGATGGTTTAATCGGGTGATCTTGCTGGCCATGCCAAATCGCCAATACGGAGATTAAGCGACCAGGAAACGCTTTCTTCACAATTCACTAATTATTTCACGCTCTTGCAGAGTATAACACTCCATTCCTTATCTATTTGTATTCCTTAGCTGTCTAGTGCACAAATGTCAAATATGATTGACTTACGACACAATTTGCAAAAATTGTAACATCTTCCGATAGGGTGATTAATTTGCGCCACCTTGTAACACACAGCCATGCAATTAAACAATAGTTTTTAACCTGCCTTTGAGTTGACCTTTCGACAAGTTAACTTCAAAATAGCTACAATTGTTAACTAAGGTTAATTAAAATAATGCGGCTTAAAGGGTCAGTAAACGTAAAATGATTCTGTTTAATGGTAATTAAATTAGATTGTTGGAATTTCTACTGCTGCTACGGTTAGAGTTAAAATTTATAAGAGCAAGATGTTATGTTCTGATATGGTTTAAATAGATGACATCTGGAGAATTGCTTCGCTAACTCAATGATTGCATTTTTATAGTTTCCAATGATTCTCATATGGAGAAAGGTTAAAAATGTCAAATTTACTTAAGCCTCTTGGAGTAAATCGAACAAAATACTTTTGAATTCTTTCTATTCGATCAACAGGCACACTACGAGGGTTGCCATTTAAGTCTTGAGCCTCGGCAACACTAAGCATTGTCAAATGAATTTTAACTGTTCCAAAAAAAAAAAAAAATTCAAATTTTCTAGTATAAATTTTCTCACAACGATTTGGTATATGTGTTCTTATTGTGTTGTTTATATACTGCTATCTCCGCGCAGTGACGTTCCTAGGCTTGGTGACACCCGGGGCGGATACTCATGGTGTCACCCCTATAAAAAATTTCTAAATGCAAAAAGAAACCAATTCGGTTAAGTGTTTTTATTGAACAAACAATAAGAATTTGTAAAAAACAACAAAAATATTACATTTTCAGGTGTCTACATATTTAGATATGTAGGCATAAGGTAAAAAAGAAAACTTATTAACTTCGCAGTCTTAAAAACTGACGGAACAAAAACATTACATTTTCAGGTACATTTTTGTATATGTAGGTATAAGGTTAAACAAAGAAATCTTATTAATGGCGTTGTCTTAAAAACTAACTTTTCTTACTTTAAGAGCTCCAAAATTTGAAATAACCTTATCGAAATCAATATTGGGTCATTTGCAAAAAAAAACGTACACAAAGAGTTTTTCATGTTTTGTTTTTAATGACTTTTAAATTTTCCCGTTGAAATTAAGTGAAAGTTAATGGAGAAATCGAAGTTGTTTTTAGGTCTTGCAAAAAATAATTTTTTCTATGGTTTTTATACGAATTTTTTATTGAACGTCACACAGCAGATATACGGGAAAAATCACTAAAAATTTTAAAAATGTTGTAAATTAAAGCTTACTGTGATGTTTATTAAGTTATTTAATCAGTTAAATTAGATTTTGCAAAAATCGCCATTTCAGTTACAGAAATAATAATTTTTTACCAAAAATCCCTACATATTTTACAATTTTAACGGGAAAAAATTAAAATTTTTCTCCAAAAAGACATCAACATAGAAGTTATTTTCAAAGTAGTAGACTTGCAGCAATAAAAAATAAAAAACTGTTAAATAATAAGCAATTTCAGACAAAACATCAGAGTGACGTTCAATACATTTTGTGACGTTCAATACATTTTGTTGCGCTTAACCAAATAATTTAAATCAAATTGGGAGTTTAACAAAAAACAGGTTTATTCTTTTACAAAAAAAAAGTAAATATAAAGTATATAATTCAGTTATACATAAAATTTTCATCCAATTTTTTTTTCTTTATTTTTTTACACAAAATTAAAAAATTCAATAGCTAGTTGAATTTGTATTGAAAATTTATAAAGACTTCACGTTTTACAATATAACTTCTAAACCCGTTAAAACCACATCTTCATTTTATATCATTGGAAAGGTATAACCTAACGTAAAAACGTAAAAAAATAAAATTATTAAAAAAAAAAAAAAATTATAGCTCGTGTTGCTGGCATGGTATTGAACTTAAACAAATTAAGAATGAGTCAACTTATTGCAATATTTTCAAAAATTTTGTACTTTTCCTCAAAATAGATGAAATGAATTTTCCAATGATACTATATTACCGGTAATCGGTCTTAAGTTGATTGAGCTACGTTGTCTCCAAATAGACCCTATTTTGGCCGCGAACAATTATTCTAAAAATTTATAACTTAAAATTTGGTTTTCAAATCAATAAACCAATGCAAAAAAATATTTGAGAGAAATCGGAGATGGTCAGTGCATCTGATCACTTCAATGTGAAATGGGCGATATCAGTTAGTAAACACAAAAAGCAAAAATGAGGTCAAAGTCATACATAGGTACCATTATTTTTGCTTTCGTTTATATTCTTAATTTCGTTCCTTATCTAGCTTTATTTTTTCCGGCGTTAACTTTGCTATTTTACTCTCAGAGGAGGATTTTGTATGCAATTGACCCATGGAAGACCTTAAATAAGTCTTAATTAATTTTAGCTTTGAAAAACTCCTTTCGCATGAAGCTACTGATACACAAATTGTTGAAATAATTTCAATGCGACAAAATGGGACACAAATTTTTTAACGTAATGTATTTGTACTTTTTTCTTTCTGTTTGAGAAATAAAAAAAAAAACGAAATGGTGTAACCCCTAAAATGGTGGTAGCCGGGGCGGACCGCCCCCCGCCGCCCCCCCCTAGGAACGCCACTGTCTCCGCGGTATTATAATGTCATGAATTTTTCGTCTATTTTTGTAGTAAGGGATCAGAATACTCCTTTACTTGCGTATAATAATTTTTACTTTAGCACCTGTACATAGCGTGTTAATTTCTATATAACTAATTTTTAGTTTAGTTGCTTATGCAGCTCTTTCCACATCCCGAAGACGCTTTTTTCCACGTAGGATCTTGAGTTGGACAGTAGGCCCAAGCCGAATGACAACAATTATAAATGCGGTTATATATGGTCTAATAAATTACTTTGGATTTAGTCTTGTATTGCTTCGTATTATGAAGAATGTGCTTTTATTCGATTATGTTTACATAAGCACAAAAAATTCTCAAATTTCAAATGTTTCTTTTATTCATTTTAAATTCCGCTGAAAGGAATCCGTATCTATGAAGTTTTCTTATCTCCGGGCGAATAAAAAAAAAAACAAAACTGTCGTGCCATTATTTTTGTGAGAGCACCTACACTGAGCTATGTTGCCAGAAAAGCACGATAAATAGTACTTGTGGTATTTTTCAACGATTGTGGGATGTGGTAATTCCCATGGTATTTTGTGGTAAAAATCTCTCGCGTGGGAAAAAAAATACCACATGTGAGATATTTACCACGCGTGGGAAAAGAAATATCTCAAATTACCACAAAATACCTCAAAATACCATATAATACCTCAAATTACCACAATACCTCAAAATACCTCAAATACCAAAAGAAAATTTGAGGGATTTTGTGGTAATTTGAGGTATTATGGTATTTTATGGTACCTAATTTGAGATATTTTATGGTATTTTGAGCTATTTTAGCGAGTGTGGTAATTTGTGGGAATTAAGTGTGAGAAAAAGAGAATTTTGATGGTAATTTCATCTGGCGACACTGACACTGAGCGAGTAATAATTACGTAAAACGTAACGTTGTTACGTCAAAACCGATCGTGTCGCAACTGCACCACTTGAACAACGGATAACTGTTGATAGCGAATAGTACACAACTATTTGTTTGAAGATTATCCTCACAATAATGCGAATTTCGACAAATTACCAAAAAAAAAAAAAAAACCAAAAAAAAAGTTTTTAAAGATTTTTAGGTTGTGAATTTAAATGACTTAATGTTGAGGATGCGCGAAAAAGCTGTAGTAGGTTAACTCTATTATTGCATAACTTTGGTATCCGAATTTTGGGTTTTTGAATTTTTTGCACACTATAGCCTAGTGACTATTCACTACGTTAGAATATTCTATGAACTATACTATACTTCATCTATCTGTCGAAAATGTTTTTTAAATATTGCAGGTTTTGACTTTTGGGGATTTAGGAAAACACCTCAATCCAACATAAAAAACGGAATGGGGAAAACCGATATGTTTGCAACCCTGAAATTCCAAATTTTTTTCAAAAAAATCAAAATTATTTTTTTATAATTCAAGATATCTTTAAGAAGGTGGAAGAAGTAGGTTGACGTCTTTTAAATCGACACCGTAGCGCTGTCAAATTTCGTTGTAGTGATGCCTCTTTTTAGTTTTTCTTTTGTGTGGTACAAATACTTTGAGAGAGAGTTTTGCAATCGAGCAAGTGGATTAAGTTAAGAAACATCACAAGCAGCCAAATTTTAGGGTTATTTTTGAGTTGTAAAATTAAGCAAGCATGTTCAGCTCTAAGCAGTTATCCACTTTCTTCTTCGAAAGTCGTCCTTTAAAACTGTGAAGAATGATATATTCTCTTTATTCTAGGTACTATGGCAGATAGCGCTAATGGAGTTGCGTGGAGTTGCGCTAATCAACCGGGTGGCAATGCCCATAAATTGTCAGGGATGTTAGATGGGTCTTGATTTCCACCGATAAATGTGGATGGTAACCCAACTAATCATCCATATTTGGTATTGTTGCATTCCAGCATTGGTTGCTATCCATACAGTATATTTAGTAATTTATATATACACTTAAGTACGGTGTCTAACAGAGATCTGCATGAATGGATTCATTTGCTGTTTCAAGTTCCTTTAATTTTTCAACTCCCTGCAAGTCGAGGCAGGCAAACAACAAGTTTGCGCGAATCAAAGACAGCAAAAATCAAGTCGCCAAATGTAAAAAACTTGAAATGTAGAAACTTGAAATGTACACTAGACCGTATCACCTTGTATGGAAGAAAAATAAACCTATTTTGACACCGACTCAATCGCTAGACATTTAAGAGACATTTTCAAAAAAAATTTTTTTTTTTCTTTTTAAGTGGTCCCTATGGTGCTATTTTGATTTTTTCGTTATATCTTTGGTGTTTTTCATCCGATCCGGAAAAAAATTTATGTGTGTGCTTGTTGATGTAATGCAAATATATTTGCATTTTTTTTTCCCTCAAATGATTTTTTTTTCGACTAATTGCACAATCTATCTCAGTTCCTACTATGTCATCATGTTACAAAAATACCAAAAAACGAAAGCTCACAAAAAATCATTATAACCATGGGAACAAATAAAATCGAAAAAATGCATTTTAGAAGCACTTCCGACCAATTATATGCAAAGAATAACACTTTAATATCAATAAATGAAACGAAAAATTAGTCAACTGAACTTTGTTTGCGGCATGTACTTACGGGCAACCTATAAATAGAAATATGCAATAAAATATGTAACGAAAACGTTTAATGAAAAAAAAGGAAATTTTTAAAAACATACCGTGGCCAGAGCGGGGTTCGAACACGGGAGCTTATGGCTGCCAAGCAGATGCTTTACCTCTGAGCCAAACAGGCTATACGAATTTTGTTGCTTAAGTATTATTTCAAATAATAGGATTTGTGGAAGACATCGTTGTCGGCATTTTGATCGAGCATTCGTATTTTTGAGCGGACACTCGTTATTTTGAGAGATATACAAAATTAATTTCATTATAAGCAAACGAAAAAACTCATTTATCGAGCACGAAAAAGCTTATGTTCGTGTAATGCAATTAAATTTAGCTTTACCAAGAACAAATAAAATTTACCGCAAAGAATTTTAAGTTTCCAAAACACTTTGTCAAACGCTGCAAACTTAATTCTTATGCTGTAAAAGGCCTCCAAACGTTTTATTTCTCTGCGTGTACTTAGTGTGCAAAAGCACAAATCGCCGCTGTTCAAAGTTACTTATACCGCATGGTTCTTGTGGTTGATAGTGGCCACTGTGGTAAGAATTTAGCCAGCGAACAGCCCGGTGCTACCAGTACAGCGCGATGGCTTACAACAGCATCTCGCATCTTGCGCTGGTACGTAACGCAAGCGCAGCCGTCCCAGAAATTAAGAGATCTTGCTATGTTCGTGGTCAGAGTGTATGCGCCATTCTGGTTTTTAGTCAAAAGCCAGCCACTTGCCATTCATGGCAGCCGCAATGTCTTTAAGTACATTTCATGGATACGTGATTTGCCGAACTACGTTCAGTTAGCCATCAAACCAACCTTCGAAAGCAATGACTATTATTTTCACCATGAAAATATATTACTTTCTATGATAACTGATCCGGATGCAACGGTGCGTGCAGACGGATACAGCAAAATTTTGCAAGCACGTTTAAACGCGCCAGGTCGAATTCGGCAATTTCGTGGGCCCAAGCACCAACCCTACATCAACTACAGCAGCAACATTTACACCGAAATGATTGATTGGACACAATTTGAGATCCAACTGTCTGATATGCAATATTCTGATCAATTGATTAAAATTCCAGGTACGCACTGCAATACACTTTCATACTTGTATAATAAATTAATCTATGCGTATTTAACTTTAAAATCTAAATCGTATATTTCATGTTATATTTTCAACAGATTATCTTTGCCACTCGCAAAACTCGGAGCGTTTCGTACAAATTGTGCACCAGTCAGCTACAGCAGTCACTGACGAAAATCGTTTGGGGCACATTTTCGCGAAGCTTGATAGTTGCGAGCGCTACAGCTACTTTGAATCTCGAAAAGATTTGGAAGAATAAAAAACAATTTTTTATGATATTAAAGTGTTATTATTTGCATATAATCGGTCGGAAGTGCTTCTAAAATGCATTTTTTCGATTTTATTTGTTCCCATGGTTATAATGATTTTTTGTGAGCTTTCGTTTTTTGGTATTTTTGGAACATGATGACATAGTAGGAACTGAGATAGATTGTGCAATAAGTCTAAAAAAAAAACATTTGAGGAAAATAAAAATGCAAATTTATTTGCATTACATCAACAAGCACACACATAAATTTTTTTCCGGATCGGATGAAAAACACCAAAGATATAACGAAAAAATCAAAATAGCACCATAGGGACCACTTAAAAAAAAAAAAAAAAAATTTTTTTGAAAATGTCTCTTAAATGTCTAGCGATTGAGTCGGTGTCAAAAAGAGGTTAGTTTTGATGATACGCTCTAATGTACACTAAGGTTAATAACGCATATTAGCATTATCCACGCCTCAGTATACATTTTATTTAAATATTTATTTATTTATATTGAAAACAAGTTTTTCGAGCTCTAGGCCAAGCATGTTGTCAACAAGACAACATGAAGAACAAAGAAGGCAATAACCAACAACAACAACAACGGCTCTGTATAGAGCAAATCACACAGCTTGACTATACAGACTGTTTCATTGGCCGCTACACCAACTCATCAGTAGCCTTTGTATGACTTTACACTGTGATCCACTCTAGCTACTTAGGTTCTACATATACTGCCAATACTGCTTGGCCTAGAGCTCGAAAAACTTGTTTTTAATATAAATAATTAGAGGCCGTATACAAAATATTAATATTAAAAAATTTATTTATTTATTTATTTCAGTCTATGAACAAGGTTCTTACAGACTACGCAAGTAATAAAAAAAAAAAAATTTTAATAACAAAATATATATAAATAAATCCATAATTCAAATTATATAGGACCATAACTAAAAATGACTATTTAATAAATGCTTCATTGACAATTTAGACATAGAGAAATCAACATTACACTTAGCTGCTAAAACATTAAAATTCCATAACGCCCTATATAATGGAGAATTAACAGCATAGTTTGTTCTAAACGTCTCAAGGTAAAATATATCCGATCTTCTGAGCATTCTTGATGGAACATTGAAATCAATTAATTCTAATAACTCTGGACAGTCAATATTACCCGATACTAGATCAAAACTGAACAAAAGTGATGAAAAAGTTCGTCGAGATTGCAGAGATTGAAGATGAATAAGTAGACACCGGGCATTATAAGAGGGAATAGGCTCTTCGAAATTTAAAGTTCTTAATGCAAATCGAACGAAAGATTTTTGGACACGTTCCAGTCGTAAGATATGGACATCATAAAAAGGGCTCCATATAAAAGAACCATATTCCAACTTTGAACGAATAATAGAAGTAAAAATAGATTTAAGTGTGTAGGCATCTAAGAAATTTGAACTACTCCGGCGCATGAAAGCTAACAACGCATATGCTTTAGGAATTATGTAATCCAAGTGGCTAACAAAAGACAATTTAGCATCAAAAATGATACCAAGATCCTTAACCTCATTTACACACCTTAAATGAACATTGGCTAACTTATAGGACGTCAATTGTGGGCGACTAGACTTCGAGAACCTGGCAAAAACACATTTATCAATGTTAAGACTAATTTGATTTAATGTACACCAGTTATAAAGAGCATCAATGTCAGTCTGCAGCAAAATTGAATCAGAGAAATTTCGAATTTTTAAAAAAATCTTAAGATCATCTGCAAAGAGTAGGCAGATTTTACGTCGATAAATCAAATGTTTTCCTTACAACTCGTTTTTTTCTCGTATTTGAATTCTATTTATACCCCACACGTACACACATATTCCACACAAGCAAGCAGAAACAGCATCGCACACGAACACACATATTCCGACAAGCACCCAGCGGGAAAAAAGCACTCCAAAAGGCCTTTTGGAGTGCTTGCAAGTCAGCTGAAAGCGCTGACCCTACGTATGACACACCATTGTTATTTTAACATTACATGTCTTTGGAAAAAAGCACTCCAATTTAGCTGACTTTGGATTGCTGTAAAAGGCCTCTCTTGGAAAGCTTTGGGTCAGCAGTTCGTTGCATTCTTTTTGATTTTGTCTACCTAAAAAAGGGAGCTGCAGAGAGGAAGAGAGAGAGAGAGAAGGAGAGAGATTTTTAATTTTATAGTAAATAAGGGCTGGATTCGCAACCATCGAAACTGCTTCAAAAGGCCTTCCTTAGAAATCTTTGCGTCAGCAGTTCATTTTTGTTTTGAACAAATCAATGAAAAATCTGCATTTTTTCTGAAATAATTACTACATCAATGTTTCCATTTTCAAAACAATTAAATTTTTAATGGTTTTTGATTGATTAAGTAAATAAATTATTGATTAACTAGCTGGTACCCGACGCGTTGCTGTCGTAGCGGAAATAATTTCTATCTCTATCTGAATCTCAAACTCAGTCTCAATCTCAATCTCAATCTCAATCTCAATCTCAATCTCAATCTCAACCTCAACCTCAATTTCAATCTCTATCTCTATTTCTATCTCTATCTCTATCTCTATCTCTATCTCTATCTCTATCTCTATCTCTATCTCTATCTCTATCTCTATCTCTATCTCTATCTCTATCTCTATCTCTATCTCTATCTCTATCTCTATCGCTATCTCTATCTCTATCTCTATCTCTATCTCTATCTCTATCTCTATCTCTATCTCTATCTCTATCTCTATCTCTATCTCTATCTCTATCTCTATCTCTATCTCTATCTCTATCTCTATCTCTATCTCTATCTCTATCTCTATCTCTATCTCTATCTCTATCTCTATCTCTATCTCTATCTCTATCTCTATCTCTATCTCTATCTCTATCTCTATCTCTATCTATATCTCTATCTCTATCTCTATCTCTATCTCTATCTCTATCTCTATCTCTATCTCTATTTCTATCTCTATCTCTATCTCTATCTCTATCTCTATCTCTATATCTATGTCTATCTCTATCTCTATCTCTATCTCTATCTCTATCTCTATCTCTATCTCTATCTCTATCTCTATCTCTATCTCTATCTCTATCTCTATCTCTATCTCTATCTCTATCTCTATCTCTATCTCTATCTCTATCTCTATCTCTATCTCTATCTCTATCTCTATCTCTATCTGAATCTCAAACTCAGTCTCAATCTCAATCTCAATCTCAATCTCAATCTCAATCTCAATCTCAACCTCAACCTCAACCTCAACCTCAATTTCAATCTCTATCTCTATTTCTATCTCTATCTCTATCTCTATCTCTATCTCTATCTCTATCTCTATCTCTATCTCTATCTCTATCTCTATCTCTATCTCTATTTCTATCTCTATCTCTATCTCTATCTCTATCTCTATCTCTATCTCTATCTCTATCTCTATCTCTATCTCTATCTCTATCTCTATCTCTATCTCTATCTCTATCTCTATCTCTATCTCTATCTCTATCTCTATCTCTATCTCTATCTCTATCTCTATCTCTATCTCTATCTCTATCTCTATCTCTATCTCTATCTCTATCTCTATCTCTATCTCTATCTCTATCTCTATCTCTATCTCTATCTCTATCTCTATCTCTATCTCTATCTCTATCTCTATCTCTATCTCTATCTCTATCTCTATCTCTATCTCTATCTCTATCTCTATCTCTATCTCTATCTCTATCTCTATCTCTATCACTATCTCTATCTCTATCTCTATCTCTATCTCTATCTCTATCTCTATCTCTATCTCTATCTGTATCTCTATCTCTTTCTCTATCTCTATCTCTAACTGGAAAGACTCGTGGAAATTGATAACCAAATTTCGAGGCTGTGCTACTTACAATTCCAAAGTTATTCGATATCGCAAGTTTGGCTTATATGGGCGGAGCCACACCTCCTTGTTCAATGACGTCTCAGTTTTCTAGTAGAAGAATATCACCCAATATTAATTCCATACTGAATTTCGTTGTTAAACGACGGCTCTTGTAAATTGAGATAGAACACCGAATTCCGATACTATGCGACCTATAACTTCAGAGCTATTCGCTACCGTAGATTTGGGTTGTATGGGAGGTGCCACGCCCCCTTATTTTAGGGGGATGAAAAATAGATGTTGTTCGATTCTCACCCCTGACTAATATCCTCGCTAAGGATCACGAAAATCGGTCGAGCCGTTTCGGAGGAGTTCGATCACGCTCCCCGTGACAGAAGAATTTTATATATTAGAAGATAAATTAAAGATAAAGTAAAAATAAATTACTTACTTAAGAAATTTCAAGTGCAAAAAAACACCTATTTCCAAAACTTGCTTACAGGCGCACTTTCATCAAACAACTGATTATTTGCAAACCACGCGGTTTTTTCCTTTGTTCGTTTTTTCCTTTGTTCGTTTTTTTCTTGTGTCCGTTACTGAGCGCTCTCAGTGTACTGTTCGCTTGCACAACAACAAAAATAAGTGCTGACGTTTAGCTCTTGTAGGAAGCTGCTGATATGCCGGCCCGTTGGGCAGCAACAGCATCGCACTGTTCCTGCAGTTTATTTCTTGCATTTGCAGCTTTATAGTTCTCATTTAGTTTTTGTTGCAAGGGTAATATAGCTTGCAAGTTTGGCAAAGAATAAAAATGATGTAGGGTGGAGTGACAACTTGATATTTCCTCTAAAATATCTTACACCGGTTGTCATTTACCTACATATTTTTTGTACATTACTTTTTCCTTCTCTATTTAATACTATTTTTAACAGTTGGTGCAATATTAGGGCACCAACTGTCAAAAATAGTATAAATTAGAGAACGAAAAAAGTGAAGCGATAATAAATTATACAGGCAATGGCATTTGATGAACGCAATATGAAGAAAATAATACCATACAACCATTAATAACTTATTCAATTTAAATATGTTGTTTTTTAAATTCAATATTTTTTTATAAAATTTCCTTGAATGCAATGGGTTTATTTTCAAATAGTAAATATTTGAAAGATATTTAAATATATTCGTGCAAAATTTTAATATATTTTTTATTAATTCTGTTTAAATATTTTAATATTTAATTTAATTAAAAAAGTATTCAAATAAATTTTAAATATTGGCGTAGTCGATTTATGCAAATGCGTTATTGGTGCAAAAATTACTCACTTTTTGGATAAATTAAAAAAGTTTTTGGATAAATTTAATATTTTTTTCCCTTAGTGTAGGTGAAAAGCAATTATTATAAAGTCTGCTTACGAAGTTCGTGGAGTTAACTTCGAATCGTCAGTGCCAACTACGTTTCTCGAGTTGAGAAAACAATTTAACCTCATTGGATTGAACAGGGGAACTTTAAGGAAGGGCCGGAGAGGGTTAATATGTATCACCAACCCCCATTACTTTTGCAGAAGGAACATTTTTGTCATTAACACCTATTCTCTCCGACCACTCCTTAGAGAGGCTCCCATACAAATTTTATGATTTTTGTATATTTTTTCCATACACCTGAACAGATGGCCTTTAAGGAAATGCCGGAGAGGGTTAATATGTATCACCAACCCCCATTTCTTTTGCAAAAGGAACATTTTTGTGCTTAACACCTATTCTCTCCGACCACTCCTTAGGGGGGCTCCCATACAAATTTTATGATTTTTGTATATTTTTTCCCATACACCTGAACAGATGGCCTTTAAGGGAGTGCCGGAGAGGGTTAATATGTATCACCGATCCCCATTACTTTTGCAAAAGGAACATTTTTGTCCTTAACACCTATTCTCTCCGACCACTCCTTAGGGGGGCTCCCAAACAAATTTTATGATTTTTGTATATTTTTTCCCATACACCTGAACAGGTGGCCTTTAAGGGAGTGCCGGAGAGGGTTAATATGTATAACCGATCCCCATTACTTTTGCAAACATTTTTCCCTTAGACACCTTTTCTCTCCGACGACTCCTTAGGGGGGCTCCCATACAAATATTATGATTTTTGGATATTTTTTCCATACACCTGAACTGATGGCCTTTAAGGAAATGCCGGAGAGGGTTAATATGCATAACCGATCCCCATTACTTTTGCAAAAGGATCATTTTTCCTTTGAACATCTATACTCTCCGACCACTTCTTACGGGGGCTCCCATACAAACACGTAAAAGGAGTTTGTCAATTTTGTCACTTTGTATAGAAAAGTATAAGTAGACGCTCGTCAGTGGCTTTCTGTGGCAGCGCAGTTGCATAGACTTGAAAACAGACTTGAAAAGTAGAAAACTTGATTTTTTTCTACCAATTTATGTAGGGTAGAAACAAAATCGAATCAAGTTTGACTTATGATTCGTTTTTCAGAAGCAAGTCTTGGCTGGTAGGGTAGAAACATATCAAGTTTCTACAAGTCAAGTCAAAACTTGATTTTTTTCAAGTTACTTGATTTTCAATTGACTTGCCGCAGATCTCTGGTGTGTAACCGGTGTTGAAACTACTATGACGAGGCGTTGGTCGCGTCTGGAGTTATGGAAGTGACGCCGAGGAGAGGTATAATGGACGTTTATCTGCTGGGCATCAATTGTATGAACCTCTACCCCATTGCCATGGGGTAACGTGGAATTAAGCCTATACGGCAGATGTCCTCGTCTCAATAATAAGAAATTTCAATCTGTTACAAACACTCGCCATCTAGGATAACTTGATCAACAGAAAGTTAGCAAAAAATTTGTCAACCAAAGTCAAAATTGTGACAACTTCAAAGCGTAGCTGCAACAAATTGAGAGCCCATTTCCGCATTGCTTTTTTAAAAGTACAAACAACAAGCATGAAGAAATTAGGTTTTTCTAAACTCCAACAAACTGCGTAAAATCACTATTTATTTACGCCTATCCTAACATTTTTATAAAATACTCGAGTTATTGCTATTTACACTGCCAGCAAAAAAAGAAAAAATAGGTGACGCAAAATTATCCAGCCTCTAACTTGTGCTTCTATGTGCACCTCTATGAACCTAAGGGGCGTAACAAGTGAATTTAATGTGATAGGAAGCAAACAATTAACACCAGAACCGCAAACACAGCAGCAACAACTCGATCGAAGTTAGACAATTTGGCTCAGCAAGATTCAATGTTTTAAAAGCTACCTGTTGGCAAGTTGCTGCTGCTGCTGTTGCTGTTGCTGTTGTTCCTTGCTAATCAGCGTGGCTCATTGTTTTAAGACCTACACTCTAAGTCGTCAGCGTCATAGATCGACCAAGATTAGTTGTCTGACGCGTCATCTTCATAGTTGTCGCTTATTATCGACCATAGCGTACCGTAGCGTACCGTACCGTCACTAATCGCAGTGTTCCGCACATATTTGCAAAACTTGTGCTCGTAGACTGCCATCCAGCTGTATAGACAGTGTCCATTGGTGGTCCTGACTGTAGTTTCAACTCACAACTGGACAGTCAGTCAGCGAATCTTTCAGTCAGTCTCTCTATCGATTTCTGGCTGGTATTATTTGTTTGTCAAGGTTTATTTGTTTAGTTAACCTTTTGAGCCACCTAGTGGTTCCGGAACAATTGCCAAATTGTCGCCTAGCATCGCCTGTCAACCTACCTACCTTCCTAGCTGTCAATGAAGCCATCATATGGAGAGGATGATCGATTCTTTACGCACTTTTTGTTTGTTGCTTGTTTGTGTTTCTTTGTTTTTTTGTTGTTGTGCGAGGTCTTGTTCATATTTGATGCAGCAAATACTGGCGCATCGAACACATAGTGTGCCGTTTCCAATTCAAATTCGTTGGGCTTTTTTTCTCAAACATCAACTTAAACAACACTCCTTTAGCTATTGCTCTATCTCATCAACTCTCTCCCTCTTACCTTTTCTGATTCTAACTGCCTTATCCTCTGCCCTGTTTTTTGTTGTTTTTTTTTTCGTCCTTAAACATAGAGGAATCTTTATTTTTCTTGTGGAATTTTTCGCATTTGACTGATTTAATTAAATTGTTGTTGAATGTGTTTGCTTGGCGTTTGCTTGCCAGGCGGTTCCTTGCTTGATTACTGCGTTTAGTTCTGGGAGGAGCTGCAAATTATGGTAATTATTGAGAACCAATGCATTCGGCACTCTTCAGCTTAATAATGTTTATTTTTGGGTTCGTTAAATGTATACGATGATTATAGTGATCGTAGTGATTATATTTGTTGATTAAGTGAGCATGTTCAAAATTAGTTATGTGTTTAAATGAAATCGGCTTTGGTTTGGTTTTTGAGCCATGGTCAATTTTAAGCTTGTAAAAAGTATGTATATGTGACTAATGTAAATGATATTGGATTTAGAGGTTATAGTCTTGAGAGTAACCATGTCTTTATAAATGTTTTTTTTTTTTTTTTTTGCTAAATACTTAAACGATTGCATTACAAACTTCTGAATATTGTCAAACTTTGATGCAAGGAGAAGATAAACAATTTAAAAGTTACGCAAAGGCTGATAACTCCAACTTCAAGGAAAGAATTGTATTTTTTTTCTTTTCATTAAACGTTTATGTCACTTGCAATTGGAATAAACTGAATTGTTCTCTAAGAAACATTTTTCAGCGACTCTACTTCAAGTAATATATTCTTGCTGCCTTTCATGATATTACAGGAGCGTTAATGAACTTTAGTATAAGAGTCATCCATGACTCTCTGGCTGAGGTGGAGTTGGAATCACTTGTGAGAGACTGGGTTGTCTTGATGTTTAGTACAAAAATAATATACTAGATCCAAAAAAAATCAAGGCACAACACTTCGATGTATCGCAGCTAACCGGTCATACACAGTATTCAAATAATATCCCGGACATGAACCATATCTCCGCAAGCACGAGCTCTATCTATGTATTCGAATTTACTTTTTAATGGTTGACTTTTTCTCCACTATCTGTCATAATGTAAGAAGTTGCTTGTCATTTAACAGTTATTGTTATGCGAAAATAATAATAGTAATAACTGTTAAATGACGGAAGGAAATTCCATTTAAAGTAACGCAGACACCTGCTGTATAGGCCTTATTCCACGTTACCCCATGGCAGTGGGGTCGTGGTTCAAGGAATTGATGCCTAGGAGATAATTCGTCAGGACGTCCGTGCCATGCTAATTTATATGACGTCCATCATACTCTCCAAGGCGTCACTTCCATGACTCCAGACGCGACCATCGCCCCGTCATAGTAGTTTCAACACCGGTCACACACCATACTTTTGTTGTATATTTAAATTAATAAATATACTGTATGGATAGCAACCAATGTTGGAACGCAACACTACCAATTATGGATGATTAGTTGGGTCATCATCCACATTTATTGGTGGAAATCGAGACCCATCTAACATCTCTTGCAATGTAAGGCATTGCCACCCGGTTGTTTAGCGCAACTCCACGCCGATCACAGACCTGTTCGCGACATTGAACTACCACAGCCAGCACGATACTCCCCGAAGGGCCAGCCCATCGATAGTCTCCCCGGGCAAAGGGTTTTACTTCGACACGCACTTATCACAACACCGACACATAAGCATTCATCACTCTTGACTGTGAAGGAAAAAGCCACCACTACTTGGACGTGCTACAGCGTAGACCACATCGTTCTTGACTGTGTGTGACACAAGGTCACCACTATTTACTCCTCTTCATACTGGTACCCGAGACTACCGGAATGAACACCCTGTCACCTAAGTACTTCATGATTAACATCTCATTATTACTCCTCATCACTCTTGTACTCCGAGGCTACTAAGATAATCTTTTCACACTCGGAGTACTCATGACACACCCCATCAACACTCCTCATCACTCTTGTACTCCGAGGCTACTAAGATAAACTTTTCACACTCGCAGTACTCATGACACACCCCATCAACACTCCTCATCACTCTTGTACTCCGAGGCTACTAAGATAAACTTTTCACACTCGGAGTACTCATGACACACCCCATCAACACTCCTCATCACTCTTGTACTCCGAGGCTACTAAGATAAACTTTTCACACTCGGAGTACTCATGATACACCCCATCAACACTCCTCATCAATCTTGTACTCCGAGGCTACTAAGGTAAACTTTTCACACTCGGAGTACTCAATTAAACACCTTGGGACACCTCTTTAAACACCTTGGGACACCACATCAATCTAGTACTTAGGCTACCAAGATGAACATCCAGTCACTCGAGCACCCAATATGACCGCCTTTTCAAACCGGTACTCCGAGGCTACTAAGATAAACTTTTCACACTCGGAGTACCCAATCTGACACCTCTTGATTACAACATTTTTATACCAGCCTTATAAGTCAAAGACTTATAAGACTATCCCAGAGACGAATGCTTAATGTGTTAGTGGGGAATTGCAACAGTACGTCTGTCGAGAGTAACGACTATCCCCATGCTAACAAATTTTTAGGATTATTGCTATTCCTTTTGTAGGCATACGCTACCGTTGATCTTGTCAAACGGTCCACCTACTACCCAGATTGGGCGACCAACTCCAGGATCTGGGTAGTCTCTTCTCATTTACACAGGATAGGGCGAACCCGTTGCCTGCGACCATCCTCCTTTATCCTGGCTTTGGACAGGCTGCTCGTGAAAACAGGCGGAGTTACTGTTAAATGACAGTAATATAATAACTGTTAAAAAATAGTAACTATTATGCGAAAATCAGTGTTAATTTGATGTTGAAATTCAAACATGAAACAAAGAGCGGATATTAAATTCCACGCAAAACTTGGTAAAAATGCATCAGAAACATTTCGCAATAAGTGTACGTTAATTATTGTTTTAGAAGGGCAATTATTTTTAAGTGGGTTATAAATGTTATTTGGGTGGCAGAGAGGATGACAAAAATACAGAAAGGCCAATTTCAGTTCGGAGGTTTGAAATGATCCGAAGAGTAAGTGCTGAAGACCGCAATGATGTGCCGGCCGTGGTCGAGTGCATTAAAGTTCGTGAACCATTCGGTGCAAAATTTCCAGCCGCGAGGTCCGAGGTGCGAATTCGCCATCAGACATAGAAAAAGCGCATGAGCTGACTGGGCTAGGCTTCTCCCTTCATACTTCATTATAGAAACCAGTCGTAGTAACACTGAATACGATAAGATGAGGGATATACTGTCACCACTTTAAGATAGCTGGTTGTAGATAGAGAAGTCTAACAAACTATAAAATAGCAAAAAAAAAAAATGTGACCTACATAAGATCTACCAAGAACTCGCGAACTGCTATCAAGATCCCGAGTTTATATAGCTAGAATTACGGCTGGTGCGTTGGTGTATACGCCGATAGAATGGGTACGTCGCTGTCGTAGCATTGAGTTGAATACCCTCCCACAACCCTCACTATCGTAGCAGTAATGATCCTAATGAACAGGAGTCTTTAGGACACTTTCTATGTGCTTGCCCACCACTCTCTAGTTATAGATTAAGAATTCTAGGTAGATCACTCTAGAAATGGTGATTTCAACGCCAAGGTGGGCAAGGAATACATATTTGATCCACCAGCCAGAGACCTCAGCCTCCATTACAGCTCCTCCGGTAATTGAATAGGCCTGCTGAACTTTGTCAAAGCACGAAAGTGCGGAGAAAGAAGCACTAGATTCAAGCATCTAAACATTCATTAGGCTAACTGGGTGTCCCCTGGTAAATAAAGACATTTACGAAAGACATTTTTCGAGTGTGTTAGATGTTAGATGTGGTCGCCGCGGCGCACAGTGTTCGAAAATGCTTATTTACGAGCTACTTCAATTGTAATTGCTATAACTACTGTAATATTGGAGATAGGGTCTTAAAATTTGGTAAGCTGGTAGACAAGGACTGTTTAAAGTACATTTAAAAAAGGAGGTGATATTGAATAAAAGGGCGTGGCACCGCAATATATACACTTTTACTTGGCAAATATTGATACTAGGGTGTTGAAATTTTGCACATGAGTTTACGTGGTCTTTTGTAAACAGGTTGAAAAAAGTGGGTGTGAAATTTAAAAGGGGCGTGGCTTTACATAAAATGCTATACGCCTTGCAATATCACCGCAAGTGTAATGAATATAAAATATATCGAAAAAAATGGTGTTTAAGCATTTTCAGCAGTAAGAGCACCATGTATACTTAGTATGGCCAGATAGCACTACAAATTGCATTAAAGGAATGAAAAATAAGCACAGAATAAAAATCACGAAGAACACCAAAAAAGTATACAAATTTAATATAATAATTGTACAAAATTTTTTAAAAGAATCAAAACATTGAATGTTTTATTAAAAACTCATAAAAAATTAAAGTAAATGATAGTTAATTTAACATAATGGCACAAGTAAACATCTTTGAATGATAACACAGTGTGACGAAATCGACAAAAAAAAAAAGCACAACCAAACTTTATAGAAATTCTTAAAGAGGGACATGTTGCGAGTCCATCGCACTTGGTCTGAACTCTCAATGTCGTCACAATTTTTTTTAATTCGTTTTTAAAGTTGAAGGGTTCGATTTTTGTTGCGCCGACGTTCATTGAATTTTTACAGCTATTTGCCTTGTTCGAAATGAAAAACAAATTCCACTTCTTTTCAGTAGAATTTCACGTAGAACAAGGCTGTATAAAAATAAATACGATAAAATACAAAATGAAGCGTGTAGCGAAGCAAATTCTCTAATTTTTCTTTAATTTCATTAAAAAAATTAGTGTTTCTATAAATTTAAATGATATAATGCTGCATGAATGACATCTCTTTTTCACAAAAATTCATTGCAGGTAAAAATACCTTTTCATTGAATCCAAAACCATTAATATCGATTGAAAATTGGCAAAATGGCGGCAGTTTTAACGTTTTTTTTTTTTTTATAAAACACTGACTCCCATGTATATATTGCTATCATACAAAGTGCTGTCATTTTGTCAAATCTTAACCGATTTTGGACGTCTTTAGCTCATTGGAAAGAAAATATGATGAGTAACATACATCTATAACATTGCAATATAGATCTTTGAAAAATGTAAAAGCTACTATGGAACGAATAAACATATTTTTATTTTCAATAGAATTTTTATATGAATGAACGTGTACTAGTGCATTAGACCGTAATGGAAAAAAGTAAGCTGCACACCGTCTAATCTGAAGCATTTTTGTAAGAAAATTTCGAAAAAAAAACAATTGTTTTTTCCCGAACGTTTAAGTCTTTCTTCATATCTTCGGCATTTACAGACCTTTCTTGTCTAAGAATGATAAATCAATGTTTCTATTTCGAGGCGTCCAAATTTTTTGCTCTAAAAGACATTGGGGTCGAGGACAACTTTCTAGTACTTACAAGATTTCAACTTTTACAACATGAATTAAAAAAATAAATGTCAAATCAAAAAAGTCTTTTTGAGCCGTTGCCCAGAACCTTGAAGGCCCTCAATTCAATTTTATTTGCATTTTTTAATCTATTAAATAAAACACAGAACTTATAGTGGATGAGCTTTTGCTAAAAAGTCACTGATTATTTTAATAAGCTCCTTTTCACATATAAAAAAGTAGGGTAAGTTTACCTACCATATACTTTCTCGTGGGTAAGTGCTAGAACGGGGTGATTGATCCCAATGACCTTAAGGGCAAAAAAGTTGGACTCCTCGAAATAAAAACATTTATATATCTTTCTTTAATCGCGTTTTCTTTTCTTGGCAAAAAATTCTGCCCTCTGAGAGTGCAGAATATTTAACATTTTGACCTGCACTCAAAAAATGTTGAATTGTTCTTAGTCGAGAAAAGATCAGAAAAAATGCAAAATTTTTTCAATGATGTTATGTTGGCTGTACTGTTACTTACTTTTGAGAACAATTTTTGTAATATTTATTTTGTAGTCCGTGAAAAAGCTTAAATTGTAATGAAATTTCAATGATAACATTTAATATTTTCCTAACATGTCACTTTTTTTGTTTATTCAGTTGGTAGCATTTGAGGTCAGAATTTAAAATCGTCGATCTTGAGAGTAAAAAAGTTTGCATTTTTTCTACTTTCGAGGTCAACATTGTCCAGAAAAGAACTCGATTTAATTTACAGGTCAGAATTTTTTTGAGAAAAAAGCACATAAAGGGCAGAATTCTCAAAGAGGACAGAAAAAATGCAGAATTTTTTTGAGAAAAGTAAACGCCATAAGATAGGACTGTAAATGCCGAAGATAAACTTAAATGCTCGACAATTTTTTTCAAAGTTTTCTTACAAAAATTTTTCAGATTATATGGTGTGCAGCGTACTTTTATACACTCGGACACATTCATTCATATAAAAATTCTATTGAAAATAAAAATGTGCTTATTCGTTCCATAGTAGCTTTTACATTTTTCAAAAATCTATATTTCAATGTTATAGATGTATGTTACTCATCATATTTTCTTTCCAATGAGCTAAAGACATCCAAAATCGGTTAAGATTTGACAAAATGACAGCACTTTGTATGATAGCAATATATACATGGGAGTCAGTGTTTTATAACAAAAAAAAAAACGTTAAAACTGCCGCCATTTTTCCAATTTTCAACCGATATTAATGGTTTTGGATTCAATGAAAAGGTATTTTTACCTGCAATGAATTTTTGTGAAAAAGAGATGTCATTCATGCAGCATTATATCATTTAAATTTATAGAAACACTAATTTTTTTAATGAAATTAAAGAAAAATTAGAGAATTTGCTTCGCTACACGCTTCATTTTGTATTTTATCGTATTTATTTTTATACAGCCTTGTTCTACGTGAAATTCTACTGAAAAGAAGCGGATTTTGTTTTTCATTTCGAACAAGGCAAATAGCTGTAAAAATTCAATGAACGTCGGCGCAACAAAAATCGAACCCTTCAACTTTAAAAACGAATTAAAAAAAATTGTGACGACATTGAGAGGTCAGACCAAGTGCGATGGACTCGCAACATGTCCCTCTTTAAGAAATTCTATAAAGTTTGGTTGTGCTTTTTTAGTCGTCACACTGTGTAATTATTCAATGTCATTACATTTGCTAATTGATGTCTCTGGTTCTTCTAACAAAGTAAGTACCTCATGTGTCAATGACGATGTTTTTTTTGTTGGTAGAGGCCTAATGCTAGATATAAAAAGGTCAGATTTTGATTCGGACCAATTTTTCTTGTTTTATGCTCTCGATAGAATTTTTATTCTTTATACCTGGATTCTAAAGCCTCTTCGCACTGCTGTCCTATGGGAGGCAATAAAGAGTCCATAACGTCCGCACCATGCAGTAATATTTTGTGAACACTGGTGGGCATCTTGTACCATGGGTACAAGGAAACCAAATGTCTTACCGTACTCAGAGTATATATCTTAAAAGATGAGATTTTATCTTGAACCAAAACGAAAGCGCTTGCAAAATCACCGATAATCTATTGATCAAATTCTCGTCCACTCCCGTGACCTCTGATACGAACTTCAAATCCTTAAAAAAATCTTAGTATTCGTTTGCAGTCCCGCAACCTTGTTTCACCATATCAACTAGAGGCTGGTTCGTTCTCGAAATTGATTTATTTAAAAAGTTTTCTTATGTTCAATTGCCTCTCTGTCACATTTTTGCATTCGCCACTTCTTCGAGCTTAATCTGCACGAGATATGAAGTATGCACAAAAAATCGGATATGTGCATGCAGTGTGGATAATCCGCACGAAAAGGAGTCAATGTTACAGGGAAATCTTAAAACCTCATTTATATTATTCAAAAATTAATATTATATTGAATTATTATTAATTATACGATGTTATTTTCGCAAAGAAAATATACCCTGACTCTTCTAGGGTTAGGCTATTGAAAGAGTTCTGCACCTCTGTGCACTTATGCGCAACTTTGCGCCACAAAAAATTAATACCAGTTCTTAGTTAAATATATGTACAAAAATACAAAAAACAAAATTTTATATTTCAAGACGGTTCATGTTACTTCTACTCCAACAAATTCTTACTAATATTACTAAAAAATGTTTTTTTTATACTTTAAAGTAAATTAAGTTTTTAAAAATAACCATCTGCACCAATAAGAAAAACAATAATTATTTAATTACTTGAAAGATCAGTTGTCATGAAGAAGAACAAATTTCAGCGTTTCAATAGCAAACCTGTTTAAATATTCCTGCTACAAAATATTCAGGAGAAAGATCATTTTCAAAATTAAAACGAATTTAAAAAATATTTACGGGCGACTATGAATGAGTAGCGATTAAATGTACTGAACTTATTATGAATTGATTCAGATTTAGTACAAGAACTAAGCTATGAGGACGTTATAAATGATTTTGAACGAGCAAAGGCAAGAAAAAACCATTTGTTGCAAACAAATAATGAACTCAATATTTCCTTTATTTTGTACAAATCACTTTTTAATTGTGTGTTAAAAATTAAAAATAAAATTTTTATAATTTTGTTCCATTGAAAGAAAAAAATTTAAATCTTAGAAGCGAAGCCAACGTTGAGCCTAGGGCGACGAAATGCCTTAATCTACGACTGCATAAAACTAGTAGGTGCCGTTCTCGATCAATTGTGTTCAAACATTTAATGACACGCACAACACAATTTAATCATAAGAAGTTCGGTCAAAGTCCTTTCAAGGGCTGAAAAGACCAGTTTATTTATTATTTTTTTTTTTATTAAGGAACTAGAATATTTTGAAAAATATGCTTGATCCAAGTTAACAATTTGCTGGAAACGATAATAATTTAATCGATTTGAGGAATTTGTTTTCCTAGAATTGGGAACAATTTGCTTCATCCAAATAACTTATTTATAAATAGTACCTGAGCGACCGAGCTCCGCTCAGATTCCCACAAAATCTCACCTGTTGCACTTATGCAGTATTGGACATTGGATAAACATCTAAGCTTTATAATTTTCATTACAAAAACTAAACGAGAACTATAACAAACCGGGATATTCAGCGACAAGCAAGAATCTTAATTCTAAAACCTTCATTGATGAACTGCAGGAACAGAGTGCGATGTTGTTGCTGCTTGTCAGCTATTTTAGCTGTTTGGAATAAGTTAGAAGCTTCACTGTGTGGTGAAGCTTACTTCTAAGGGGCCTTTTTCATTTAAACAGAAACATGTTTTTTTTTTCATAAAAACGTTCCTAACTGTGTGCAGAATAAGTGTGTAAGATTTCAATTTGATATTTTCGTTTATAGAAAGAAAAAAAAATGGGAAAAGAAAAATTTAAACGCTATTTTCTCAAAGCAGTATTTTTAGTTTAAACTTTAAACTTTAAAGTCTTCGCAGTGCGAAGTTTAAAGAAAAACTACGAGTTAAATAGAGCTAGGACTTTTTGCATTATATTATTTACGGCAAAAACTTGAAGAATACCTAAATAATCAGCCATTAAAATTAAAAACTCAATATCTTAGAACGTTTGTAAGGTTAAAAATAAAGTAATTTTTCAAATTTTGTTTTCAAAATGACGCAAAAAAAATATATGCGGTGTGATTGACTGCGGTGTTGTTCGACTTAAAAAGACTTCTTGCTAAAAGCAAATTTATAATTCTTTATTTAGAATGTTTGTTTATGTTTAAAATATAAATTGAAATCAGACATATATTAAAAAAATAATTATTTAAGTAAAAAAAAAATTTATTATACCACGTTTTTAAATCGAACTTAAAAGTATAAAATAATTTCTGCTAGAGTCGGACTTTTTGTTCTCAATAAAACGTGGGGCGCATGCTATAGGGAATATTAAGCAGTTAAAGAAAACCTTGGTTAAGAAAGCATTTGTCCACTAACATATTCAAATTTTAATTGCTAACAAATAATTTCTCAATCATTCAGCAAAGATAGACATAGGCAGGATATTTTTTAACAAAAAAAAAATTCGTCAGCCTTGATTACTTCGATAACATTAAGATTGAAGAATTCTGGAACCCAAGTCTTACTGGATTGAACACAATAGATGTCTGCAAACTTGAATCTGCCTTCCATGCAAGGTATTTTATCCTGGCAGTCAAGGGACCTGAGTTAAGAAATCATTTGTTTCCTAACGTATTAGAATTGTTAATAACACTCCTTACTAGTCTCTATAGCATGCACTCCGAGTTTTTGAGAGAACAAAAAGCCCGACTCGAGCAGAAGGTATATAAAAAAAATTTTTTTTTTACTTAAATAAGTAATTTCTGGTTTTTAGTCTTTGTCCATTTTTTCACCCTCAGTGGTGAATTTTAAAAAATTTCAATTTGTTTCATAAATAAAAAAACAAACATTCATTCAAATTTTTGAAGCTCAAACTCACTACCCAGCGTATAATAAGGCGATCGCTTTACGCTCTCAGCTACAGAACTTATACTGAAAGATATTCTAAATAGCAATAAATTAAACTACTTTTTACAAATAACTAAAAAAATTTTATTTCAACTACTTCTTACAATTTTTTTTTGTCACCTTCAGTGGTGTATTTTAAAAAATTTGAATTTGTTTCATAAAATACAAACAAAAATTTCATTCTAATGGCTGAGGCTCGAACTCACTAAGTTTCGTTTAAAAAGGCGATCGCTTTGATCTATAGAACTCACAGGAAAATGTATTATAAATGAGGTAATAAATTCACTTCAGTTGTGAATTTTTGAAATTTGAAAATGTCAATGAGCTTTTAAATTTTTTTGTTTGATTTTTAATATCAAACAAACAAATTAGATAATATTGTGTTGTCATCCAGTTCTGAGCTACATTTTAAGTTTCAAAACTCTAGCTTATCAAGAAGTTGTTTAAAAATGGATTCCAAGATTTGTACGGGACAGACAAATGAAGTGAAGCTAATAAAATGTTTTAAAATGTCAACAGGGAAGTTTCACTCAAAAAAAAAAAAAAAAAATTAATGTGCATATTCGGAGTTGAACCCGCGACCTACACAGAACCAAAAACGTACTTAATAACAAAGAAAAAGTTCTTTGTCCCAATGTATTATACATTAAAATTGGTCCAAAGTACGAGTTCCTTGATTCAATGAATCTTTGTTCTTACGTTATTTCTTTGATATGTTATGAAGAAAAATGATTAATTAATGACACATACAACTGTTACAATAAGTTAGTCTGTCCTTAGAAATTTTAAAACAATATCAAGATATATTTTAAAAAATCATTTTCTTATTGAGATAAAATTCTCGAATGGTTTTATAGATATTACAACACAAGAACTGGAACAAAATTTTAATGAACACGAACAATGAACTGTTCCTTAAAATTAAGAACAACGATTGAACCAAAGAATTCGTTCTTTGGGTCAATGAATAGTTCTTAAAAATCAATGAATTTCGCTTTATGAACGAGATTCTTTGATTTTAAGAACAATATTTGGTTCAGTGTACATGTTGACAGTCCGAAGATTTAACCACTGAACTATCAACACCATAAATTGCTTGGGAAAATTAACATAACATATTCATCAGGAAAATAAAGATATTTATTAAATGCGCGAAAACTCGGAAAATCGAATTTTCCAAGAGATGAAACCTAACTGGATCGATTTTTTAGCCGGTTCTTCATCTATATTGTAAACTTCATCGAAATCGTTAGAGCGGTTTTCGAGAACTCAATTACAAACAAATATATAAATATTGCTCTTTTAAAAGAATAAGATTAAAACGCTCTGATTTTTATTTTTCTTATAAAGAGAAGAATAGGCTTGATCCAAGTAATAAATGACATATAAGTGGAAAATTATTTCTTTTTAGGACATAATTTTAAGGCTAGAGGTTGAAAGATTTAAGGTATAATATACGTGTAACAACCAAAAACAGGAGCTGTTTTCAAAAAACTTTATACAGGTTAATGTACATAAAAAATCTATATATAAAAAAATGAATCTTGGTTTGTTCGACCACTTAAAACTTGAAAACTACTGGACCAAATTGGATACTTCCTACTGTGAGTTTGTTCGTAATTGTTCCGCGAAGGTTTTGGAAAAAATTCACGGAATATTGGACAAGGGGGCGTGGCACCTCCCATACAACCCAAATCTACGATAGCGAATAGCTTTGAAGTTATAGGTCGCATAGTATCGGAATTCGGTATTCTTCCTCAATTTACAAGTGCCGTTCCACAGGTAAAATTTTATGGGCGTTAGACGTGGGGCGTGGCACTTTTTCAGCAGACCAAATTTTCGGTATAACTTTCGAGCTATAAGTCACACATTAATGCAACTCGGTTAGAACGTTCTATTTAATCATGTCTTTCGACTGGCAAAATTGAGCAAGTATAGGCCAAAGGGGTGTGGCACCGCCCATACAATTCAAATCTATGATATCGAATAGCTTTGGAACTAAATGCCGTATAATAATGAAATTCAGTATGGAGTTGCCACTTGGTGATATATTTCTACTATAAAACTGGGATGGGCTTTGGTAAATGGGGTGTGGCCTCGCCCATACACTTTAAATTTTTGATATCAGATAGCTTTGGAACTATCACTAACGTCGTATAACAACGAAATTCAGTATGGAATTACTATTGGGTTATATCCATCAACTAGAAAACTGAGACGTCATTGAACAAGGGGGTGTGGCTCCGCCCATATAAGCCAAATTTGCTCCAAATTTGTTCCACTTAGATATAGAGATAGAGATAGAGATAGAGATAGAGATAGAGATAGAGATAGAGATAGAGATAGAGATAGAGATAGAGATAGAGATAGAGATAGAGATAGAGATAGAGATAGAGATAGAGATAGAGATAGAGATAGAGATAGAGATAGAGATAGAGATAGAGATAGAGATAGAGATAGAGATAGAGATAGAGATAGAGATAGAGATAGAGATAGAGATAGAGATAGAGATAGAGATAGAGCTAGAGATAGAGATAGAGATTGAGATAGGGATAGAGATAGAGATAGAGATAGAGATAGAGATAGAGATAGAGATAGAGATAGAGATAGAGATAGAGATAGAGATAGAGATAGAGATAGAGATAGAGATAGAGATAGAGAAAGAGATAGAGATAGAGATAGAGATAGAGATAGAGATAGAGATAGAGATAGAGATAGAGATAGAGATAGAGATAGAGATAGAGATAGAGATAGAGATAGAGATAGAGATAGAGATAGAGATAGAGATTGAGATAGGGATAGAGATAGAGATAGAGATAGAGATAGAGATAGAGATAGAGATAGAGATAGAGATAGAGATAGAGATAGAGATAGAGATAGAGATAGAGATAGAGATAGAGATAGAGATAGAGATAGAGATAGAGATAGAGATAGAGATAGAGATAGAGATAGAGATAGAGATAGAGATAGAGATAGAGATAGAGATAGAGATAGAGATAGAGATAGAGATAGAGATAGAGATAGAGATAGAGATAGAGATAGAGATAGAGATAGAGATAGAGATAGAGATAGAGATAGAGATAGAGATAGAGATAGAGATAGAGATAGAGATAGAGATAGAGATAGAGATAGAGATAGAGATAGAGATAGAGATAGAGATAGAGATAGAGATAGAGATAGAGATAGAGATAGAGATAGAGATAGAGATAGAGATAGAGATAGAGATAGAGATAGAGATAGAGATAGAGATAGAGATAGAGATAGAGATAGAGATAGAGATAGAGATAGAGATAGAGATAGAGATAGAGATAGAGATAGAGATAGAGATAGAGATAGAGATAGAGATAGAGATAGAGATAGAGATAGAGATAGAGATAGAGATAGAGATAGAGATAGAGATAGAGATAGAGATAGAGATAGAGATAGAGATAGAGATAGAGATAGAGATAGAGATAGAGATAGAGATAGAGATAGAGATAGAGATAGAGATAGAGATAGAGATAGAGATAGAGATAGAGATAGAGATAGAGATAGAAATAGAGATAGAGATAGAGATAGAGATAGAGATAGAGATAGAGATAGAGATAGAGATAGAGATAGAGATAGAGATAGAGATAGAGATAGAGATAGAGATAGAGATAGAGATAGAGATAGAGATAGAGATAGAGATAGAGATAGAGATAGAGATAGAGATAGAGATAGAGATAGAGATAGAGATAGAGATAGAGATAGAGATAGAGATAGAGATAGAGATAGAGATAGAGATAGAGATAGAGATAGAGATAGAGATAGAGATAGAGATAGAGATAGAGATAGAGATAGAGATAGAGATAGAGATAGAGATAGAGATAGAGATAGAGATAGAGATAGAGATAGAGATAAAGATAGAGATAGAGATAGAGATAGAGATAGAGAAAGAGAAAGAGATAGATAGAGATTGAAATTGAGGTTGAGGTTGAGATTGAGATTGAGACTGAGTTTGAGATTCAGATAGAGACAGAAATTATTTCCGCTACGACAGCAACGCGTTGGGTACCAGCTAGTACTTTATAAAAATATATATTTATTTTTTTTTAAATTAAGTTCTGGCTTTTATATAGAGGGCGCTGAAGCTGGCATTGAAAAAAAGACATCCAAAACGGTTCGATGGATATGGCCTTTCCCATGTATAGGAAACAAAAAGAAACAAATGACATTTTAAAGCATAGACCATATGTTAAGAATCTCCCCTACGCGAGACCTCCGGAATTTTTTTTTTTAATTATGGCGGAAGTTGAAGTAAAAAATTCAAAAAATATATACATTTTCGCGCGCTTTTTTGTTTATAAAAAAACAAAAATAGATGCTTGAATATAGGGGGGATGCTTAAAGGACAAAATAACGAACAAAATGCAAAAAAAAAAATCACTGAAATTGAACCAATAGATTTAGTTATCTATCGAACCGTTTAAAAAAAAAAACTAGTTTCGAGGAAATCGCGTTTAAAGTCTTTTATATACGTTGTATGGAGTTTAGACATAGGTTAACAAAAACCGTTATAACTTTTGTTTTTTTTTTTAAATATCGATTTAAAAATGTGTATGTATATTCTTAAAACTATAAAGAACACATTAAACAAAAACAAAATTATTTTTCGAAACATTTGCACCTTAAGATTGAAATTACTTGTCTAGCTTTACATACTGGAATCGAGCCATTTTGAAATAATTCTGTATTTTCTTAAATCAAGCAAAATAATTCATTGATTCAAGAATATTTTTAATAACCAACTCCACGTTTGCTTAAATTAAGAAAATATTTTCTTGCTTCTAGTCTTGTTCCAGGTTCTAGTATCAAGTATTTTATTCTTATTTCAATCAATAAATATTACTCAATTTTAGAAATGAATGCTTATTATAAAATTTTGTTCTTAATTTATGATTTTAGTGCTTGATTTGAGCAAATGAGGCTTGATTTTAAATTTTCTTAGATCACGCCAAAGATTTGCTTAATATCAGAATATTATTTCTCTCCGTGTAAGAAGTTATAATGATACGAGTATTCCCTGCATACCATTGGATGTTGTTAGTTTTTTTTTTCTGTTCAAAGTAGACCATAATAATAATTTAATAATCACCTTTTCATCACCAAATGTGATCTTCGCATATATATACTAATTGAATAATCAATTTGTACCGCCCAAGGTGGCGCTTTAACGAACTCAGTGTGATAATAAGTCACGCAAGAACTAAAAGATATTCAAATAATAAAAAAAAGCTTTAATAACACTACTAATAAAAAGTGTTCAGTGGCAACATCACGAATGTGTTAATCGAAACAATATAAAATGTGGTAAGACATAACAAAATCAGTCAACAATTTGTTGGTGTGCTCAAACATTTTTCACGGAAAGATAATGATCGGTACACATGCAACCATTATACGAACCAAAAACAATGTATTTGTGTTAAGTGTTGCATTAAATTAAAAAGGATACGATCAAAGTGGCGCTTGCGTAGCCAGTCAAACAAAGCAGTTCATCAGAAAATCGATTTTTTATAGATCACCTGACTCTAGATAGCAAAAACACGATCATCAAAATTTATCCAAAGTGTTATAAGAAGTGCCAAAACTCGAGCAGCGTGTGCGGTGCGACATACAAAGCCGCTTTGAAGTCTATCTATTGAAACTACAATGAAAGTCAAAGGAATGAGCATTTAATAAAGCCTTTTGTGTGATCAACGCGCGATCGGCATTTGCTTCTAGGCGCTCTGACGGGCAACATTGTATAGTCAAGCAACAGACACCAAAGTGTCTGTGCTGATCAGCGGTGTAGCAATTGAAGTGAAAAGGAAAATGCTGCGAGAATGTAACGCCTGCGCAAGCGCAACCATGAGGGCGTTAATTTCGAAGATCCTTTTTCGAATGCTTGCATTTCTATTGTGTAAATTGAGTAGTTCCCATTGTGGTCATGTTGTTAATACGCGTGCTCAACATAAAGTTTGAAAAAAAATTTATGATTTGGATTCTTGTGTTCTCCAAGGATCACCCAAGAGCATGAGGCAATAATGACTTTTTGGAATTCCTTAAAGCAATACAAGGACTTAAATTGCCGCAAAGCGTGAATAAAATGTTCTTTTTTTTATACTGTTGACTGTTATTGCTGATCATGGCCGCAGACCAACTGGCGTTCTGCGGTTGCCCAAGATCGCGTTGTTTGCAGGCGGTGAAGATCACACTTATTACGGCTAATTTGTGTTGGCTTAGAACTTTTCAAAGCCACGTTTAAATGCGCTTAAGACAATTTACAAAACTGTTCTGAAAGAGGAGTGATTTATAAGGCACCATTTCTCTGGTCTTTCTTTGTTCTTAATTTGAACGCCGTTGTTGCCACTGAATGGTGGCAAGATCAATGTAGATCGATTTATCATTGCATCTTGATCTTAAGCAGTGCTATTAAGTTGGTTGCTGTTAGAGTGAAAAATATCGTCGGTCGAATATGATCGCAACAGTTGTGAGGTTAATAATTAAAATTGCTTTATCTTCGTCATGTTGATCTTCAACCTGATCAGCTGTTAAATTTTGATCTCAGTTGACATATGGGCATTAGTTCTAAGACTTTTTTCCTTTGCGAAGTTATTTAATATTTCTTTTTTTTTTTTTTTTTTTTTAGTGGGCTGTAATTTTTCACACATTAATATCTTTTCTGAGGAGATTTTTTAATGTTTGAGAAATTAAATTTTTTATAGTTTCGTGGAAGTATTACAGTTTCTTGGAAGTATTAAAGTTATCATTAAATGTACAGCCTTTATTTGTGACTAGTATCGCCTGTGGTCGAAATACGACCATATAAAATAGATTTTTTTTATTGAAAAACTTTTGGCAAAGTAAAGAAAACATTGAATTGAGAATTACTTTAGTGTATGTAATACAATCGATGAGATTAAAATCAATTGCAATGGAAGTGAATCAAGGATTAGTTTAATTTTTTTCGTAAATATTATATTGTAAAGCAATAATTGGAATGCATGCATGGTAAACTGTTGTTTAAGTTTAAGTTTCATAGTCTTCTGGATTGGTAACAAAAAATTTTCCAGGAGAATTCGACTTCAAAATGTCTTTTAGAAATTTTAATTGCAATTAAATAACTTTCGATACAAAATTAATGTGAAAAATATGTTTTTCCATAAGAATTTGGCATCACTTTTACTTTCCTAATAAATTCGCCACCAGTTCTCGCGCTCAGAAGAGAGCTTTACTGTGTACTGATCGTTTATATGGAATTTTCTCGGTGTGTACGTTCTGTGGCCGTCAAATATACACAGAAAATCGTGCGTCTCAGTTTATATTTTTTTTTATATATTTCTATATATTTTCTTTTTTTTCTCTCTTTCTTCGCTCATTTGTGAACGTAACCGAACTCCTACAGTAGTGTAAAGAAATAAAAAATCTAACGAAACAATACAATGTTTCGGACAATGTGGCGTCCGTGGCGTAGTTGGTTAAAATGCGTGGCCGCTATGTCAAAGAACTTTGGAAACCCAGGTTCGAACCCCAGCAGCGACAGAAAATTATTTGAATTAAAATAATTTTTCTGTACGGCCGCCACCTCTCTGCAGACAATGGCAAACCTCAGAGAGTAATCAAAATGCCATGTAAAGCTTCTTGAGAACGAGAACTTTCCGTTCATCGCCGTTCGGAGTCGGCGTTAAGCATGTAGGTCCGGTTCTCGGTCAATTGTGTACAAACTTTATAACACGCACAACACAATTGATCATAAGAAGCTAGGTCAAAGTCCTTTTAAGGGCTGAAATGGCCAGTTATTTATTTTTTTTTAACGAAACAATACCGAATTTTTTTTCTTTCTCCTCTTTTTGTGGGGATATTTTACGTGCATATAAACCCACAGTAGGTGAAATACAGCATATATCATTTCACCTATTGAAAAAAAGCTGGTGAAAAAAATGATCAAAATCGGTCGAGAAACATGGGAGAAAATGATTCCTAACTGTGTTGCCTACACCTATTTTTAGGATATGTTTATATAGGATATTTTAGAGGGTGAAAATCATATTTGAGGATAATTTTTGGCAAAATATTTTTACTTTTCTGTTATTGAGAAAATATGATTCTGTATGCTTAACTTTAGAGTAATTTCCGAAGAAATTCTTTATAGTTTATAACCTAAAACAGACAATCAAAGGAATATGAGAATCTCTGTTCAGATCAAGAAAAAAACTTTAATTAAAACTAGGCACAAGGTTGGAGGTCATCCTTCTAGAATCTAGAAAAATATTTAATAAATCTGATGATATCATGATGAGCTTCTGGCTTACTGTCAAAAAGCTTCAAGAAAAGCTATAAATAAAGTCTATCTAAAGTCCTTTATGCTTCTTATGGTGTAGGCTTCAGCCATACATAGACTTTAAACAATTTATTTGCCGTTTTATCAATTCTCTCTTTTGTGGAATTGAAAATAAATAAAAGTTCAACCCACAGAGTGTCCTAAAGTGACTTTCAGAAAACGAAAATCGTTACCAAAAAAACATCTTTGCTATTTGAAATGGGCCTCTGGAAAAATCTGTCTTAAACTTCAAAGTTACTATTAATAATCAGGAATTATTTCTAAGATATCTTACCGAGGACTCTTCGGTACTTATTATTGATTCAAATAACAGTCAATAATACGTATTAGGTTACTTCATATATTTCGGGAATAAATATAAAGACCGATTTTTTTTTATTCTTTTTGACAATATTCTCCTTTAAAAAACATTTTTGCATGCTTTCGAACCAAATTCCATAAAATTTATCCCATATCGCTTGAGACACCTAGAAAACATAATATTTGATCGCATCAATAGCTTCTTCTGGCGTCAAAAAGCGTTATTCACGTTGCTTGTCCTTGGTGTCCGGGAACAAAAAGAAGTCATTGGGTGCCAAATCAGGACTGTATGGTAGATGGCACATAAATTCAATGTTTTGAGTGCTGAAAAACGCCTCGTCTCGCGATTCCTTGATGAAGAATAATTGGCGCTTGTATGTTTTCCTTATTTCACGAAATATTTCTTCTGTTTCTATGTGTCTCAAGTAATATCGTTGCAAATATTGAAAAATTGTTAGTCTTATTTTTCGGTCTTAATATCCATACATAATTCCATATATGGATATGGATATGGATAAGGATATGGATATGGATATTGATATGGATATGGATATGGATATGGATATGGATATGGATATGGATATGGATATGGATATGGATGTGGACAAGGATATGGATATGGATTTGCATATGGATATGGATATGGATATGGATATGGATATGGATATGGATATGGATATGGATATGGATATGATATGGATATGGATATGGATGTGGATATGGGTATGGATATAGATATGGATATGGATATGGATATGGATATGGATATGGGTATGGATATGGATATGGATTTGGATATGGATATGGATATGGATATGGATATGGATATGGATATGGATATGGATATGGATATGGATATGGATATGGATATGGATATGGATATGGATATGGATATGGATATGGATATGGATATGGATATGGATATAGATATGGATATGGATATGGATATAGGTATGGATATGGATATGGATATGGATATGGATATGGATATGGATATGGATATGGATATGGATATGGTTATGGATATGTATATGGATATAATATGGATATGGATATGGATATGGATATGGATATAGGTATGGATATGGATATGGATATGGATATGGATATGGATATGGCAATGAATATGGATATGGATATGGATATGAATATGGATATGGATATGGATATGGATATGTATATGGGTATGGATATGGATATGGATATGGATATGGATATGGATATGGATATGGATATGGATATGGATATGGATATGAATACGGATATGGATATGGATATGAATACGGATATGGATATGGATATGGAAATGAATATGTATATGGATATCGATATGGATATGGATATGGATATGGATATGGATATGGATATAGATATGGATATGGATATGGATATGGATATGGATGTGGATATGGATATGGATATGGATATAAATACAGATACGGATACGGATATGGATATGGATATGGATATGGATATGGATATTAGGGCGTATCGAATTACAATTTTATCGAATTTCACATTCTAAGAGGTCTCAAAAGTTGCATGAGGTTGTCAAGATCAAACAATAAAAATTTTAAGGAAAAAAAAGGATGTCTTCCTGTCCCGCAAGGACAAAGTTGTTTTTTGAGGAAAACAGTAAAAAATAACTACCTTAAAATGCTTTGACTTTTATAAAAAAAACTAAGTATGTCTTAAAGCAAAAGTAAGAATAGGCTTAAACTAACAATACATTTGTAAATACGATGCCACTCACGAGTTTTATCCACAGTGTCCTGTGAGAAGGATATTCGAAGCTAAACTTGTAATCGAGAGAGCACAGAACTTTTGATTGTTACCCAATAGTCTAAATTTTGGTGGTATTAATTATAGTTTTAACGTATTCCTTAAATTTGGCGAATTAATAAATATCATAATTTTTGCATATGGATTTTCCTATTTTTGAGAAATGTATACTTGAAGGCAATTTTTTAACTTTTTCAAAAAAATTAATATAAGATTTTATATCTCGGGTATTAGAAATGGTTCCGAAGAAACTTTTCTGAATTTGGATTCTTCAAACATATCTGAACAACACCCTGTCTAAAAGTTTAAATTTAAAATACCCGATTAAGGCCACCATTTTATTATCTACCTTGATATTTTTTGATGTAATTGTTAAATTTCATGTAAGAAAAAAATTTTTTTTTTTTAAGTAGCTGTATGAAATATGTGTGTCAGTGTGTGGCATAAATAAAATTTAAATACGGACAAAAACGAGTTGTAAGGAAAATATTTGATTTATCCACGTAAATATTTAAATAAAATTTATACACAGGCGTGGATAATGTTAATATGCGTTATCTCTTAGTGTATGAATATGGATATGGATATGGATATAGATATGGATATGAATATGGATACGGATGTAGATATGGATGCGGATACGGATGCGGAGTCATGATAATGTGAATGGATTTGAAAATGGAGTTGGATATGGATACGTATATCGATTCATATTTATGAGTTATAAATAGTAATATGAATATTTCACAGTATTTCTGTAGTCTCTAGATAACATTTTTACTCTAACCGAAGGTGTTAGTACACCCAGCCTTAAAACTCCATTGGAAATATATGGAGGCACAAAAATATAATCAATCAATAAGCAAATGTAATATAAATAAAAAACTGAACAGCATTAAAAATGTATCTTATAAATTTTGCTCATCACACTTACATCAAAACATCGAAGATCAACAGTAAAAATAAATAACAAGGCATAAAAATAATGTTTTCACCAAAATATATAAAAATAAGACGAATTGCAGTGACGCTCTAGGAAATTAGAGGAACTTGACAAAAGCAATGGTAATCAGATAAAACGGTTATCGGCTCTTAAAAAAAAAAAAATAATAAAAAAAAACAAAACCAACTTGTGTAGCATTTGTGTGATTGCACCGCGTAGTTTTCATATCTATGAGTTTATTTAAGCGTGGCATGTATATTTAATATACTCCTATATAACCATAACACTGCGTTTGTGTGCGTGTCTGTGCGCATAACTAAAAAGCATTCCGAACGCGCATTCGTCTTGGAATATTTATCAAAGTAAGCATTACGTATACGTTGCTTGTAGCTGTTACATATTTCTGTCGAGGGTAAAACTTTGACGGCGAGGTGGCAACTCTAATAAGTCAATGTCTAATTAAAATTATTAAATATGATGGATTAGTAGTGAAGTGGATGAGTGATGTGATTTTTCTAGTAGTTATTTGCTTTGGGTGTATTTATGAGTATATTTTGAGTTGAACAAACTTTGGAAGAAATTTCTGGTTTAAGCTTTCAATAATTTACTTTGTTGAAGGAATTAGCATGCAAGTTAGAAGGAATATCGAATTCACTATGATCATTTGATTTGTTAAAAAATAATCACAAAGATTATGTGATTGCAACGAGAAAATCTTTTTGTGGCATGGATTGTGGATCTTCATGTGTGGAAAATCTTTTTCATTCCAAAAGCCGCAATGAAGCGAATTCAAGCATTTATAACAGCTGAGTCGAGGCATGAGAGCCATAATGGCCAATATCATTTTTTTTGGATCAAATGCTGATAATATAATTTTTAATGGCATTGATGCTTGGATCTACTCCAACCATACCTTGATTGTAATTGTGAAACATTGCATGTTGATGATGTTCATTAGGCTTTCCCAAAAAAACAAGCTTTTTTTGAAAGCTTATGAAGTAAAGTTTTTTTAAGATTTTTTTTTTCAGATATTTTGGAAGAGGTTTAGAGGTCGTGCTAATCGGATTTTTCCTAAAGATAGGTTTTTTAAAAGCCCTAAGGTAAAGATAGGGAGATTTTTAACTTTCAAGCACAAGTTGGTCAATAATAGACTTTTTCTAAGTCTTTGAGTCATCATTTCGAAAGACAAATATTCAAACTTTACTTTAATGTACATAAATCAGAAGTGTTGGCAATTTTTTTGACATTTTGATGTAATATATTTTATTTTTTCGTGAAATTTTTGTAGATATTTTAAAAAACACTTCATAACTTCAAAAAATTTCATCGAAATGAAAAAAGTAATAATGCACTTCAGTGGCGTATATAGCTTTTTGCAATGGGAGGGAAAGAAATTTATTCTCTTGACAAACATACAAGTTATCACGAGCGTTCCCACTGTGGCCTGCACTCCGATCATATTACATGCAGGTAAATGAGCTTAATTGTGCTGACGTAGTCCACGCGCCGTTGGAACGAGGCAGTGAATCTGGCACATCGTGGGAACTGGCTAGTCAGCAGCTATAGGGTAGAAACTAAGCTAGGCTTTAGGGAATAAGCATAAGTTGAGAATTATATTAAGGCAGTCTAATTTTGGTGACGAAATAAATAAGTTCTTCAATTTGAATACTCCGTTTTTTAAATCAACTTATAAATTTACAGGTTGGCCCGTTGGCGTTGGCTAGCCTAGTGCTAGCCAACGCGGCCTTATTTTTTGGGTTTCCACAAGGGAAATCCTTAACTGGCGCCCGAACAGGGACCCGTTTAAAATACGGGTTCCTTGAAAAATATTATAATAAAGTGAAACTTAGAGGAAGAGAATAAAAAGAAAAAATCTAAGTGAAAGAGAAAAAAATAATAAAATAAAACAAAAGAAACAAAAATAATTTTGTATCAAAAGTGGAAATAAATCTTAAGGAATGAAAATATAAAAAGAAAAATTCCCTAAATAAACACTTAACGAAAAACCCTCTAAGTTTCTATGTTGAGGTCCTGGCCTGTGAAAAAAGCTTTATTGAATTAAAATAAAATGTGCAGCGATTCACCACCTTAGGGGGGACCCTCCTGCACAAAAAAAAAAATAAATTAAGAAAATAATATGAAAAATTAAAAACATACTTAAACTAGAAAAAAGTGCAGCGATTCACCACCTTAGGGGGGACCCTCCTGCACAAAAAATAAAATTAAGAAAATAATATGAAAAATTAAAAACATACTTAAACTAGAAAAAGTGCAGCGATTCACCACCTTAGGGGGGACCCTCCTGCACAAAAAAATAAATAAAAAAAATTATATGAACATTTAAAACGTTCTTAAATTATTATAAAGCGCAGCGATTCACCACCTTTGGGGGGACCCTCCTGTGCTGTAAATAAAAAAAAAAAAGAGAAAAAACAAAAATAAGTACCTTAAAATAGTACCAAACCAGTGATCAGGACCTCTACACATAAAAAGTTAAAAAGTTTCTGACAAAATGGGATTGGGGTTTCGACTCCCCGTCAGCAAACATAAAGTAGGAATCGGCAAACTGCCGGGTCTCCTTCAATAAGAAAAAAAGGATTATATCTGCGAGCACTAAAATCAAGTCATGGCTAGATTTCGTCCTTAAAATTCTTCTTGTTATTGGGGACTAGTCGAACAATAGTGCGTTCCTTAATCCAGTGATTGTGTTTAAAAGTATTTGTACGCCCTATGGGGTGCACGATGCCGTTACCATGGGAACACGGTTATCCAATCATTTACTTATACACGCTTGTTCCTTCTTGGAGATCACACAAGATAAGGGACGTACTGGTGAAGTTAATCGTGCCATTAGTAGGTTGTTGGCAATTATTAACGCCAACGACCAAACGGGACTAACGCGATCCTTCCAAGACTATTCTGAAATAAAAGCTAATTGCCTTTCCTTTTACAGATATAGCAATTTCGAAAATTCAGTGCAAAGGAAAAAAAAGAGAAAAAGAAAAGGAAAAAAAAACAAAAGCACAAAAGCACAAAAACTGCAATAAAAAAGAGCATCACATTAAAATAAAGTGCGATTTTAAATAAAAATTTGGTTGTTTATTATTAAATAACAAGTAATAATGAAATTGTAAGTGCAAATATAGAGCAAATAAATAATTAAGAAAAAAGAGCTTCACATTAAGCCAAAGTGCAAAAATCAAATAACAAGTAATTTTATAAAAAATTAATATAAAATTGTAAGTGCAAATATAGAGCAAATAAATAATTAAGAAAAAAGAGCTTCACATTAAGCTAAAGTGCAAAAATCAAATAACAAGTAGTTTTATAAAAAATTAATATAAAATTGTAAACCAAAGCTTCAGAAAAAAAAAGAGGAAAAATTTTGAGTTCTAAAAATTCTAGGAACACTCATACGCGAGATACTGTAAGTAAGGTAAGTGCCTGAATTTATTGCCAATAAGATTATGGAAGATTTAACAACCTCCGTGACAAACCTGACTGGGGCAGTTAACCAGATTCTAGAGCAGCTTAGGGGGTTTGACGGACGCCTTTCGAAAATCGAACAATGTAGACCGGCTGAAACGGCCAATGATTTGCTTACTTCGGCAAAAATCAAAAGAATTGAGGATCGTATCAACCGAGTAGAGCAAGCTGGGGATAGACAACTGATAGCTCAAGAATCTGAACCGTTGCAGGGTCCCAGGACTGAACAAGACCTGAGGGACATTTGTAAGCTCCCTGATAGTGTTAAGGAGCTCCAGGTTTTTGACGGGAATCCCGTCCAGTATATTTCATGGATTCATAATGTCGAAATGATCCTGAAAGATTTCGAAATCGTTCGTAGCAAGCCCATATATAGGGCAATCCTTCAACACATACGTCAGAAGGTACGCGGAAGCGCGGACACCGCACTTGTGTCCTACAACGTCTTCAGCGGCGATTGGTTGGAAATAAAGAGGGTGCTTTCTCTGCATTATGCCGATAAGAGAGACATAGGGACACTTGAGCACCAACTCAACCAACTGTCACAGGGTGGCTCTAAGTTGGACGAGTTCTATGCCACGATAAATCACCAATTTTCGCTTATTATTAATAAAATAAAAGCAGAAACCTACTCCACAGAAACTATGACCGCTCTGGTGGAAACGTATAGAAATCGTGCTCTTGATGTCTTTGTGCGTGGTTTAAATGGCGATATTTCCAGAATGTTAATTGTGCAAAGGCCAAAGACCTTGCCTGAGGCTTACTCAGCCTGCCTGGAAATGCAAAATTTAAATTTCAGAAATAATGTTATACACATAAAGACCCCAAATACAATCACTGCCCCTATCAATCAACATTTAAGAGTTGATCCTAGACCAATATTGCCGCCCAGAAAACCATACCATCCTCCGGGTCGAGGCTACCCAAGGAACGATTACCAGCAGGTGGGTCACTTTCACCCTCAAAGACCAACCGGCCCAAAGCCTCATGAAAAAATGGAGGTAGATGGTTCTTTCCAAACGAGACGTGTCAACTACATGAATCGACCACGAAGCAGCAACCAATTTAAGAGGAAGGCCGGATCGGGAAATTACCAACAAAATAAGCAGCAACGACTCTATAATACTGAAGCCATCGATGACCAATACCCAGAAGAAGTTGAAGATTCAAATGAACATATTGATGAACAGCTGAATTTTATGACGGGAGCCTGTCCAGCGTACCATACCTAGAGTATGTTACGACGGACGGAAAACGTCTTGAATTTCTTGTTGACACCGGTGCCAACAAGAACTTTATAAATCCGGCCGTCTGCAAAAATACTGTTTCTCTGTCCAAACCATTTAGTGTCCAATCGGCCGGGGGCAATATAAGAATTCATAAAAAAATTAGTGGCAAATTTTTCGAAAAAATGGGCAATAGCCTGGTTTTAACTTTCTATGTTTTGCCTGGCTTGGTTGCGTTTGATGGCATTATTGGTGACGACTCACTGAAAATGTTAAAAGCAGTAATTGATAGAAACCTGAACACACTAACAATAGAACCAAACATTAAAATAGCGTTAAGAAATAAGGTATCAGAGCAAATTAGTTTTATGCCAACGACAGATGATGAGGCATCAAGTACGATAAAGGCAAAATTAGGTAGGTTAATGAAAAAATTCGAGCGTCTTTTTGGACCTTTACAGGCTGGAGACAGTGTTGAGACGAACGTACGGGCAGAAATAAAAACCAGTACAAGCGAGCCAATATACACTAAAAGCTACCCATACCCAGCTTCTATGAGAGATGAGGTAGAGAAGCAAGTTCAAGAACTTCTGTCAGAGGGTATAATCCAACCTTCCAAGAGCCCTTATAATTCTCCCATTTGGGTTGTCCCTAAGAAGCCCAAATCATCGGGAGAAAAACAATACAGAATGGTGGTAGATTTCAAGCGTCTAAATAGCGTTACGATATCTGATGCGTATCCAATACCAGATATTAACTCCACTCTCGCCAGCCTTGGCAAAGCTCGTTACTATACCACACTTGACCTCACATCAGGATTTCACCAAATTCCTATGAAGGAATCAGACATACCGAAGACTGCATTTTCAACCATGAACGGTAAATTCGAGTTCACGAGGCTACCGTTCGGGTTAAAAAATGCGCCAGCGATTTTCCAAAGAATGATTGACGATGTTCTAAAGGCATATATTGGTAAAATCTGCTACGTATACATTGACGACATTATTGTGTTCGGCAATGACGAGGAGGACCACCTTAGGAATGTCGAGACTGTTTTTTCGCGATTACTCGAGGCAAACCTTAAAGTCAATCTCGAAAAAACACAGTTCATGAAAACGAGTGTGGAATTTCTCGGCTATGTTGTTACACGTGATGGCATCAAACCCGACGCAAACAAGGTAAAGGCTATCGAAAACATTCTGCCACCAAAGAATCTAAAGGATTTAAAAAGCTTTCTTGGACTGACTTCATATTATCGAAGATTTATACGTGACTATGCTAAGGTGGCTAAGCCTCTGACGAACCTAACAAGAGGAGAGAACGCCCAAGTTAAAGCCAACCAGTCCAGGAAGGTTCCAATTCAATTAGATGACCAAGCCCTCCAGGCATTCCAGGATATGAAAACCTTATTAGCATCGTACGAAGTATTAGCTTTCCCAGATTTTGAAAAACCTTACAATTTGACAACAGATGCCTCTGATTTTGCGATCGGAGCAGTCCTATCGCAGGGTGAGATAGGGAAAGACAGACCCATTGCATACGTTTCACGGTCCCTAAATAAGACTGAGGAGAACTACGCCACAAACGAAAAAGAAATGTTGGCGATAGTCTGGGCCCTAGATAATCTTCGGAACTATGTGTATGGTACAAAAAAAATTAAAATCTTCACCGACCACCAGCCGTTAACTTTTGCATTGGGAAACAGAAATTACAATGCAAAACTTAAACGATGGAAAGCTAGAATCGAGGAGTACAACTACGAGTTGGTTTACAAACCCGGTAAATCTAACCTAGTGGCTGATGCTCTCTCAAGGCTGAAGACTGAACTCAATCACTTGACTAGCTCAAGTGATTCTGTTACAGATACAGCGAGCGAAGGTGCAGAAGGTGACGATTCGGGTACAGATACGGCAAGCGAAGGAAATCGGTCATCTGGAGCTACAATACATAGCGCAGAAATCGATAGTTCAGATCTTATTCCCCATGTTGAGGCTCCTCTTAATGTATTTAAGAACCAGATAGTCGTTAGACAAGGAAATGATTTATATAGCTGGGAATCACCTCATCCTGGCTATAAACGCCATTATATTAATACGGAAATAAATAGGGAAAATTTAACTTCTAACCTAAAAAAACTTTTAAACCCCTCTGTAATTAATGGTATAAAGATACCCGAAGCCTTCTTACAACTGCTTCAAGAGGTATATGTCAACAATTTTTCCAAATACAAAATAAGAATCACCCAGAGAATTGTTGAAGATGTGTGCAATGCGGAAAGAGTCTGTCAAATAATTGAGGAAGAACACAAGCGTGCTCATAGAAACCCGCGAGAGAATGGAGCGCAAGTCCTCGAGAAATATTATTTTCCGCGAATGAATGCACTCATCACAAGGTATACCTCAAGCTGCGAAATTTGTAAAGTTAGTAAGTATGACCGACACCCCGCTAAGCCACAACTACAACAAACCCCTGTACCTACCTATCCATGCGAAATATTACACATTGATATTTTTGAACTACAAAAAGAAAAATTTTTGAGCTGTATTGACAAATTTACTAAATTCGCTAAGCTTTTTCATATCAAAAACAAATCTGCGATTCACCTACGTACCAAGCTAACCAAGGTCCTCCATTACTTTACAATTCCAAAGATTATCGTTACAGATAATGAAAGGAGCTTTTTGAGCCCAATTGTTTCGAACTACATTAGGTCCCTGGGGGTAGAAATTTACCAGACGCCTTCTCAGCGTAGTGAGGTTAACGGTCAAGTCGAGCGTCTCCATTCAACCCTCTTGGAAATTTACAGATGCCTAAAACAAGAAATGCGCAATGTAACACCAAAAGAATTAATCCACATTGCTGTGGATCGATACAACAATACATTCCATACTGTGACGAACCAAAAACCCAACGATATCTTCTTCGATAGGACACAGAGGGTTAATTATCAAAATTGAGTGAACTTTCGCGATAAGGTACATGGAGAAATAAAAGCACAAATTGAAAAAAACCAGGAAATGAGAAATTTAAGGTTTAACAAGAAGAAATCCATTCCCAGGAAATTTAACCAAGGTGACCAAGTTTATATTGCCGACAGGCAAATCAAGGGAAAACAGAAACATCTTTTCAAAAAAGAGGTTGTGGCAAGGGATAATAAAGTCACAATTGTAACCGAAACGGGGAAAAGATTTCATAAGGCACATGTTAAAAACGTTCCACCCTAGGGAAAAAAAGGGGAACAGAAATTATAATTTGTTATCTCATTAATTAGGTTAATTGGTTAGATCGTTAATTAGGGCATGAGAATGACTGATTGGCAATAAAATTCATAAAGCACGTATATCTTACACATCTCCAACATAATTGCACTAATTCAATAAAGCTCAAATAAAATCCAAATATTGCACAAAAGAAAAAATGAAAATCATATGAGAAAGTTATTTAAAAACAGCTCTAATGACAAATTGGTATAAAGCCTGCTAATAACGCAGAATGCCAGGGTTTAACTCCCGTCGAGTAAAGGCTCGCAATAAAAATAAATTTGTAAACACTATATATAAGCATAAAATATAATAAATTGGTTAATTTTTAAATATTCCTTTTTAACATATTTCTGTACTTAGCATTACATAACTTTTATTTTAGTATCTAATTATAACTTGCTTTAGACATAGGGTCAAGTACATAAAATATAGAAAAGAAGGGGGAAGGGTCAATATACCACATATGAAAATTATATACTTTTTACTGTTTTACAGACTAGGGCTGTTATTTAGCATAGCTGTTGTACAAAGCATTCACATATTCAACTACAAAGCACCCATCGTATCAGTGTTCGATGGTAACGGATGGATCATCAGTGGATACTTTAAGCTTGTACATATCGTGGACCTAGTGAAATTCAACTCCCTGCTAGAAGATATACTGGAGTGTGCAAATGCGAGCATTCATACTTACGAGAAGAAGCTGCTATTGGACTATCACTTCAAATGGATAAGTGACCGATTAGACGAGCTAGGAGCCCCCAAACGAAGGAAAACACGATCAATAGATTGGATTGGTTCCGCCTGGAAGTGGATCGCTGGATCACCAGATGCAACTGACTGGAACACGATACTGCAGAGCCAAGACGAAATTATCAAAAATAATAACCACCAATATAAAATAAATGAGGAAATCTTTCGCTCATCGCAGGAAGCCGTCAAAAAAGTTAACCAAATAATTGGCAAAACTAATGCTATAGCAAAATCAATTGTTGAAGAACAGGAGGGAACCGATATCCTGAGTAAAATACTAGTACTACGGGCTGAAATAGGTGAGATTGTTCGTGCATGTCAGATGGCAAAAGTAGGAATAGTCAACAGCAATATACTTGATAAGGAAGAAATAAATAATCTTTTGAGCGAGATAGAAACACTACCCTACCAAAACGCTATTGAAGCAACAGAGTATGGAAAACCTTCAGTGTATACAAATGGAACGCTTCTCTTATATGTTCTCTCCATGCCAAAATTAAGTGAACGCAAATACCACTTACTGAGGACAAGAGCGGCAATAATTGCAGGTAGGCAATTGGACTTTAAATTTTACAAGATGCTCGTTAACCAACAGGAAACCTTTGGTGTGGAAAAAGAATGCCTTCTTATCAACAACTCTACCATCTGTGAAATGAGCTCACTGAAGAAGTTCGAGGAAGAAAGCTGCGTGCCTAGGCTATTAAAAGGTGGACATGCTAATTGCAAATTCCGAGCAAATAATGAAGAGATAGTTGAAATAATTAGCGAAAATACTATTTTTCTTACAAACTTCATGGGCGAAATAGTAGCAGCGAATAAGACCACTTTCCTCAATGGGACATATGTACTTCAGCTAGATAATGAAAGTATATTAATAAGAAATCAAACGTTTACTAGCAAAAGTGGGTCTCACCTACAAGCACTACCGTCCGTCCTAACTAATATCACCATTCAAGGACCAAAAGTGGATCTGGAATACGTGCATAGTCTCAGTTTGACAAATATCAAACGTTTGAGCAACCTGCAAGGAATAGTGGACATTTCGTTCACCACTGATATTGTCATCATTGTTTTAGTAATGTCCTTTGGGGTCATACTTTGGTACAGGGTACTACGAAGGGTCAACTTGCCTCCATTGAAGCAGTTCGCTACGCAGATGTCTCCACCACCAAAACCAGTTCGTCGTTGTCAAACATCCTTAGATCTGCGGGACGCAGATATTTAAAGGGGGAGGAGTTATCACGAGCGTTCCCACTGTGGCCTGCACTCCGATCATATTACATGCAGGTAAATGAGCTTAATTGTGCTGACGTAGTCCACGCGCCGTTGGAACGAGGCAGTGAATCTGGCACATCGTGGGAACTGGCTAGTCAGCAGCTATAGGGTAGAAACTAAGCTAGGCTTTAGGGAATAAGCATAAGTTGAGAATTATATTAAGGCAGTCTAATTTTGGTGACGAAATAAATAAGTTCTTCAATTTGAATACTCCGTTTTTTAAATCAACTTATAAATTTACAGGTTGGCCCGTTGGCGTTGGCTAGCCTAGTGCTAGCCAACGCGGCCTTATTTTTTGGGTTTCCACAAGGGAAATCCTTAACTTACATAAAAGCAAAATTTTGTTAAAATCGTAATAAAAAAGGTAAACTTTTATTTTTGTATATTTGTTAAAGTTTTTAAAGCGAAAAATCTATCCAGCTTGGACTGTTTGCTAACTAAAAGACTTCTTCAACCGATATAAATATGTCTCTATGAATCGCAAGTGCTGTCAAACCATTTAATCGGCCCTACGTTGGAAAATAAGAGTTATTAAAAAAATGAGGGATGAAAATCCTTTAGTATATTTAATGCTTTTAGCATATCTTCGTCTTTTAATGTCTAACGGCTGTATTCATAAAAAATTATGAACCTCTTATAAAGCCTTCATAAGAAAAAAATCGAAAAAATTGAAAAAATTATTCATAAACGTTCAATAGTGACAACAACCATAGACATAGACAACAACCATCGAAACTTCTCATGCAGCTAAAAAACACCCTTTACTTGACCGATTTTAATAAACCAAAAAATGTTTGATTACTGATAAGAAAAACTAGACAATAAGTCTCTAAAACTTTTAAAAACTACCCCCGTTTTTTATATATAGAGGTGAATCGCCCCAAAAAAAGGCCCACTTTTTTTATTTTTTCAGAATTATTGTAAAAAAGTTTCTTCACGAAACACGCATCAGACAACAGGTTATTCTCTGCTCCAAAGGAAGCAAAACTTTTTGGTCATTTGTAAAGAGAGTGAAGAACCAGACTTCTTCGTCAATTTCAACTCTTTTGAAAGATGACCAAATCTTCACTGACCCGGCCGATAAAGCGAACCTGTTGGCTGGATTGTTCGCACAGAACTCCACAATCCCGGTTAGCAATCAGCCACTGCCTCTTGTTGAAAGTACATCTTCTGCAATACAGGATATATATTTTCGAACGAGATCAGTTAAAAAGGTCCTTGCAAATCTCAACACCAACAAAGCCTCTGGTCCTGATGGCATACCACCAATTGTACTTAAAAAATTAGCTCGGCCTTTGAGCAATCTTTTCTACATCTCCTACAGGACATGAGTATTTCCATCTTGTTGGAAAATCGCAAATGTCCAGCCGGTACCAAAAAAGGGCGATGCCTCGGACCCTGCAAACTATCGGCCCATTGCGATATGTTCTACACTTTCCAAGGTCATGGAAAGTGTAATTAATAAACTTCCACCTGATGAACTATCTGGAGCGCAACGAACTTCTCAGTGATCACCAATATGGTTTCAGAAGGGCTCGCTCTACTGGTGACCTTATGGCTTTCCTCACAGAGAAATGGAACCAATGCGTTCATTTATTCGGTGCGGGTAAAGTTGTTGCTTTGGATATTTCTAAGGCATTTGACCGAGTGTGGCATAAAGCGCTCGTGTCTAAACTAATCGCATATGGTGCCGGTAGTACATTTGCTCGATGGATTTCGTGCTTTCTTAATGGCAGATCTATCCGTGTCGTTGTTGACGGCGTTTCGTCCAGAGAGCACACCATCAATGCAGGCCGCAGGGTTCAGTCCTATCTCCAACTTTTTTTCTGATTTTTATCAACGACCTTCTGTCTTTGACTCATAACTCAATTCATTCTTTTGCGGATGACAGCAGCATTTGTCATTCATATTCGTTCAAAAACGCCCGAGCTCTTTGGAGATTGAGAAAAAGAGGCAAAATATGAATGACACACTTCTTAACGACTTAAGAAAAATCTCTGAGTGAGGTCGTGCTAATAGAGTTGAGTTTAATGCAAGCAAGACCCAGTGTTGTCAGATAACCCACAAACGAATGATTTGCCCCTTAGCTCCCCTTAAAATGAATGATGTGAATCTTGTGGATTCAGATGCTCTTGACGTTCTGGGCATATCGATAAGATCTGATCTTCGTTGGAACGATCATATTTTCGATGTGTCGAAAGAAGCGGCCAAGTGCCAAAATTTCTTAAAACGGTGCAAAAGATATTTCACCCCATCTGATCTCCGCAAGATCTACACTTCATACATCAGGCCGAAAATGGAGTACAATTCGCAGGGGCAGGGGCAGGGGCTTCAAGATCTTATTTGGAGCTTCTCGACCGAATTCAACGACGTGCGATATATCTGATAGGAGATGAAAACATTTCATCTTCTCTCAACTCTCTTGGGCATCGACGCCATGTTGGTTGCCTTAGCCTTTTGTATAGGTACTACCATGGGAAGTGTTCAAGGGAGATACATGACCTGACGCCACCAGTTCATGTGTTTCCCAGGTCCACTCGGGCAGCGCCCCAAGCCCATCCCGATACTATTGCCTTGATGTCCAATAGAACATCGAATTACAGAGATAATTCGTTTTTCGGTCGAACAGTAAGATTGTGGAATAATCTCCCTGCGAGTATGTTCCCCGATGGCTTCCAGCTGTGTAGGTTCAAAACAAATCTTCACCGACACTACTCAATCTTTCCACCCTCCAACTAAACTATCACCCTTCTTCCGAATCAACTCAATGCTTACGCATTTATAGGGGGCATCCCCTGAGCGTTGGTTTAGTCTAAAAAAAAAAAAAAAAAATTATGATTATGAGTAAATTCGTAAAAAGAGACGAACTGTCGAAAACACAAAAAAAAAAAAAAAATAAATAAAAGCAGTAATGTTTGTGATAAAAAAAAAGACGAAATTGTCCGCTTATTAGAGCTTCGCGTCCGCTTATGGGAGATTCTTATTTCATAAATATACATGTTTGTGTGTCCGCGTCCGTTTATCGGAAAGTCCATGTATGGGAGAGCATTTTCTATGGAAAAAGCCAAAAGTTGTTCGTTCCCAAGAACGTGCCCGCTTATAGGAGATGTCCGCTTATTAGCGCGTCCGTTTATGGGAGCTTTCACTGTATATGCTTAAAGTTATATTTAATTATGTCCAAAAGGAAAATTGTTAATAAATGTAATAAAAAAAAAAAATAAATAACTGGCCATTTCAGCCCTTGAAAGGACTTTGACCTAGCTTCTTATGATAATAAACGTAATAGTTTCTTTTAAAAAAGTCTTGAAATGTGTCTTTTTTTTCAAAAATACATAAGAAAGTCCCCTTAACCTTTTAGAGACGGGACAAAGTCACAACCACGTGACTTTCAGCTTTTGTTCTGGCGACATGTGATAACAAACTGACAAAAGGAAAAGCGAAATTAACGCATACAACCTTTCTTTATTGTATCATACTAAGTGATGCCATATGGGCATCATCGGTTAACTATTGGGTCAATATAAGAATATTATTTCTCTCCGTATATTTAAGTCGTCAACTAAGGTCCTAGCTACGATCAACAACAACTTCCAACTGCTGGGGCAATAATTTTTACTCAAACGACCAAAAGTCGAAATGTAAATTCGTCCATCTGAAAAATTGTTAAAGGGCGGAATAAAAATTACTCATAGATGACAGTTCTGTACAAAACCCAGAGGATTTTCGGAGTTTTTCGGAATAACTCTTTCAGGTTTGGTGGTTAATTATCTAACCACTTACTGTTGCTTGTATAAAACTGGTTTTGTGCCACCTATTGACAAAATTTTAAATGATTACATTTTTAAAGCCACCGTTAATCATTTGTTGCGAGACTTTGTCGCTAGAGTGCACTGGTTATGTTTTTATCTTTACTTAAACTTGGGGAAATCCCTTGATTTTTTAACATGTCAGTTGTGATTGAAGTAAAGCAGCATAAAGTGTTTATTATTCAACGAGAGCAGTGGTGTTTATTTATTTCGTACTTGTTCTTTTGTTTTGTGATAACATATATATAAAACAAGAGCATAATATACAAAAAATAACGTAAGTAATATGGTGGTTAGATTACTAGCCACTGTGACTATATGAGTAGAATGCCGCGCATAATCAATGACCAAGACATCGTAGACATTTTGTGTGAAGATATACCTTCTGATGGTGAAAGTTTGTGTAGTTTCCAATCAGACGAAGAAATAAATCATGACCACGAAACCGATTCGATGGTAGTCGGTGACATACGTGCAGAAATGCAGCCAGAACTTGATGATTATTTTGACTCGGATGATAATATTCCTACTACTATGAGCTCCGGAGTGGTGCAACCAAAGTGGAAAAAAAATTATCGGATGGAAGAACCGTGTGAATATACAGGAGGTGGAGGTATCGCTGATGATATATTAAAAATAGAGAATATAACACCAACAAAATTATTCCGTTTGTTTTGGACACCAGACTTAATTGAAACAATCTCTTTTCAAACAAATCTATATGCTACTCAGAAAGGAGCACCTTTTACACCCACTATACCTAAAGAAATTGAAGTATTTCTTGCTTTGAGTTTAGTAATGGGTACAAAAAAATCGCCAAGCTACAAAGATTACTGGTCTTCTGCCCCTGATATGAAGAACGTATACATATCTTCCTTTATGCCACTCAACCGCTTTGGGTGGCATCTGAATAATTTTCATTTAAATAACAATATCCTAATGCCTAAAAAGAACGATTCTAAATACGACAAACTCTACAAAATAAGACCTATGTTAGAGGCACTAAAAAGAAATTTTAATAAAAAGTATCACGCGCCAGAAAAAGTGGCTATAGATGAGAGCATGATAAAGTTCAAGGGTAGAAATTCCCTCAAACAATATATGCCAAAGAAACCAATCAAAAGAGGATACAAAGTTTGGATGATGTGTGCTGAGTCGGGATATTGTTTAGATTTCGAAATATATACTGGAAAGGATGGTGAGAAGATACAAACTGATCTGGGAGGAAAAGTTGTTCGAAAATTCTGCATGAATTTGAAATCAAAAAATCATAAAATATTTTTTGATAACTACTTCAATAGCTATCATTTGCAAGTAGACTTGTATAAGAACAATATATTGGCCTGTGGCACTGTCAACTCTAATCGCAAATTTCTACCACAGCTGAAAGAGGACAAACGCGTGAAACGAGGGGAACATGATTACAGGGTCAGTGATGAGAACTTGGCTTTACTAAAATGGAAAGATAAAAGATCAGTTTTTATGCTCACCAACTACATAGCTCCAATCCAGACAGGTCTTGTTACACGCAGGGAACGCAATGGGGAGCTAAATGAAATAAATTGCCCAGAAGCTGTCATACAATATAACAGATGTATGAACTATGTTGATAAATTTGATCAGCTGAAAAGCACTTATGCAATAGACCGGAAATCCCACAAATGGTGGCATAGAATTTTTTTTCATTTTCTGACTGCGGCATCATAAACTCTTATATTTTGTATAAAGAGCTACAGAAATTACACCATCTACAACTTGATCAGCTCAGTTCCAAAGATTTTCGAAGAAGTGCTTACCAAGGGATCTTAGCACCAGTTCAAGCGAAAAGACCTAAATCAGGCACTAAGCGCTCAATTTCTCAACCCTCTTCTCCACTACCGATACAAATATCGAAACACAAACCATCAGTACCAAGAGAACTGCGCCTGGAAAACAGTACGCATCAGCCAGAGGTAACTACATCACGAAGATGTGCAAATTGCAGCACTAAACAAAAACCTGTGCGTACTATATGGTAATGCAGAATCTGCAAAGTTCCTCTATGCATACGCACAAATAAGACATGTTTCTCTGATTTTCATCTGAATTAATTTTTTGTTTTACTTGATTTTATTTTGTGCTAACCGCCACGGTGGTTACTTAAGTAACCACCCTATATCCCAAAAGCCTGAAGCAAAACTTTATTTTTTTTTCTTTTATTTAATAATAAATAAACCTTAATTAAACCAAAAATGCGGTTGTTTTGTATGTAAAATAAAATATGTAAAACTGTGGCCCAAAGAGGTAAGGGCTAAATTTATTAATTTAAATAGCGCATTTCGTAAGTTTTAAGTACTTACTTACTTACTTATCTGGCGCATATCATCGATGGTCGGTTTTGGCCTCGTAAAAGAAATCTTCTTAGTTTTAAATAAGTTTTATGAAAATTAATGTTTAGTTTATTTCCATTTTTTCTATAAAGTTTAATTCGATTTCAGGTAACTTCGTTTTAAGATCAGTAAAAAACCGAACAAAGGAAAGTTTAAGACGTGAAAAATTGAGAAATAGAAGAATTCAAAATTAATGCAGAGCAGGTGTGGAACTAACTAAAAATGAATAATTAAATTTGCCAGAAATTGATTTCAATATGGATAATTAACAAAAGCAAATAGTTTGGGCTATCTAACTATTGCCAATAGCAACAAACAACAACAAGTAACACCAACTTGCAATCAGCAGGACATAAATAAAAAACATTTAAATTTAAAAATCAAATAAACTGAGATTAACTCAAAAATATGTCGGCTTAGATCAAAATCACACACAAAAACAAAAAATTAACGTTAATCAAGTGTGAAGAATTGGGAAAAACGTTTTGCAAACGAGCTAAGCTTGGATTTCAATTGCAACAAAATTGTGCAGAAGCAGAAAAAAGCAGCAGAGGTGGCGGCAGCAGTCAAAGCAGTTTTGCATGCAACGACAGAAAACTATGGAAAAAAAAAAAATTTGGGGAGGAGTTAGACGAAAATTGCAGCCATTCTTGCGGGAAAACATGAACATCAACTATTGCCATTTCAGATGCTTGGGCAAAGATAAAGCGACTAATGGTAGTTTAGTTCACTCGCACGCAAATCTACAGGGCAAAGGGGAAAAGAAAAATAAGCAACCACCTCAATTGGCTGTTTAAGTGTACTATAGCTAGCTCTTTCACACGCCTTCTCATTGCATAGAGTAGCCTTGCTTGATTGGGCGCGTACAGTGGGTGTTCTGTCGATGCTCTTTTCTAACGCACGATCGCTTAACATAGCTTTCTACTACTACACAGCTCATGCGCGCTCTTTCTAACTAACCTGCGCTGAGATCTCTCTCAACACAATTGTTGCTGCTTATGGCCTGGTTCTAGATGTGTTTTCCTTTTAGCCGTCTTGCATTTGTAGAATCTCAGAAAACCGTCTTGGTTCTCTTGTTGACCGTTTCAAAATCAGTTTCAAGTCAACCAGTGAACGAGTAACACACAGCGATCGCAACAAGTGTGAGTCAAAGAAACTGAGCACAAAATCAATAAATCACCCATGAAGAATTGAGAAAACCTGTTTTGTTTTTTTAATCTTGTGCAAGACTTTGAGAAGTTTTTGAAAAAAAAGAACCAGTGTTTGAGAAAAAAAAAATAGTGAAGCAGTGAAAAATTAGAGCAACTGAAAAATACCAGAACTTTTTGGATTAACTCCACTTAATAAAGTGATTTATAAAGACTTAAAGCAACTAAACGAATACAAGAGCAGAAAAATTATTCAAAACATGGCTGTTTCGGCGTTAAACATGACACCCTACTTTGCTGGATACCCATTTCAAGGTAAGCGGAAGCTTTTAAGGTTTATTTAGTGAGCGTAGAAGGCAAATAGGGGCTCTTCAAAGCTTTTCTGGGCTTTGCAAAATTATTGCTTCTCGATTTATGGGCGTTACAGTAAAGCTTTTTAGTGCAACTTAGACTTAACATTGAAAATTCTTAAGTAAACTTTTAAATTCGTGAGAGTAGAAGGCAATTAGGGGCTCTTCGAAGCTTTTCTGGGCTTTGAAAATGGTCTTCGCAATCTATTGTTCCCTCATTTTGTTTCTAGAATCAACGTCGTAAAGACTTTGAAGGCTTTACAGTGCAACTAAGGCTTAAAATTGAAAATTCTGAAGTAAACTTTTATATTCTTTCGGATATCTTCCGGTGGAATCTAAAGAACCGTACTTGCCTATTTCACCTATTTTTATATTTACAATATTTATCTTCAATATTCCAAATTTTAAGCAATATTTTAAAAAATTTTCATTTTTGATGGCTTGGAATGGTCAGTCTTATTAAGTACTCATGTTTTTATAGTCAGTGCTCTTGGGTTAACCTTGTATATTTAAATTTTAAGCAAATATATTAAGAAATATCGTTTTGAGAACTTGGAATAGTCGGCCTGTGTCATTCCTTAAAGTGTAAGGTTTAAATCTTTGGAGTCTTATGTTAAAATTTAAAATTCTTAACGATATCTTTGAAATCTATAGTTTTGCAAGATATAGCCTGGCAGTTTTAGGTTTAAGTCTTAGAAGTTTTTGTTTTAGTTGAAAATTTTTAACGATATCTTCGAAATCTATAGTCTTGAAAGAGTCACAATGATGGGACATTCCCGTTGTTTGTTTTTATGTTTCAATATCTTTGGATTGTTCTTATTGTATTGAAAATACGATAGATTATAATTGTAAAGTGGCGTCCGTGGCGTAGTTGGTTAAAGTGCGTGGCCGCTATGTCAAAGAACCTTGGAGACCCAGGTTCGAACCCCAGCCAGCGACAGAAAATTATTTGAATTAAAATAATTTTTCTGTACGGCCGACACCTCTCTGCAGACAATGTAAAACCTCAGAGAGTAATCAAAATGCCATGTAAAGCTTCTTGAGAATAAGAACATTCCGTTCATCGCCGTTCGGAGTCGGCGTTAAGCATGTAGGTCCATTTCTCGGTCAATTGTGTACAAACTTAATAACACGCACAACACAATTGATCATAAGAAGCTAGGTCAAAGTCCTTTCAAGGGCTGAAATGGCCAGTTATTTATTTTTTTATTATTTTTATAATTGTAAAGTAAAGGTTTCTCAGAGCAGATACGATAATCCGACATTTCTTACTTAATTTCCTTCAGAACTTATAGGTGCACCTTTTACTTTGGAAATAATTATTAATATCTTTGAAAATATAAGTCTCGGTATGGATAAAATAGCCCGAGTTGCCTCCAACTCAAACATGTTAGTCAAACCTTTGGAGGAAATTTTTTAATTTAAAATTATCTTTAGAATATAATAAAAGTCAGTTTAGAAAGAGTAAAAAAACCCCGACTTTTTGGCGGCCGTGGCCGAGTGCGTTAAACAGAGCGTGACAACTCGAGGCCAATTTGAGACAAGGTTCGAACCCCAGCTAAAACAACAGAAAGTTTTTTCAATTAAAATTAATTTTTCTGATCGGTCTGTAAATAATGGTAAGCCTCAGAGAGTAAATACTGCCATGCAAAGTTCCTTGAGAACATGCACATTAGCCGTTCGGAGTGGGTCTCATTCTCGATCATCTGTGTACATACATTTAAACACATGACAACACAATTTGATCATAAAAAGCTCTGTCAAATTCCTTTCAAGGGCAGAAATGTCCAACCTTATATATATAGTATAAATAAACCTTCTGTTCGTGGCGTCCGTGGCGTAGTTGGTTAAAGTGCGTGGCCGCTATGTCAAAGAACTTTGGAGACCCAGGTTCGAACCCCAGCAGCGACAGAAAATTATTTGAATTAAAATAATTTTTCTGTACGGCCGCCACCTCTCTGCAGACAATGGCAAACCTCAGAGAGTAATCAAAATGCCATGTAAAGCTTCTTGAGAACGAGAACATTCTGTTCATCGCCGTTCGGAGTCGGCGTTAAGCATGTAGGTCCGGTTCTCGGTCAATTGTGTACAAACTTAATAACACGCACAACACAATTGATCATAAGAAGCTAGGTCAAAGTCCTTTCAAGGGCTGAAATGGCCAGTTATTTTTTATTTTTAAACCTTCTGTTCAAAATTAAATCGGACTGTGAAATAAAACAAAAACGGTTAATTATTCTTCAATATATATTTTATCACCTTCAAAATAATCACCATCGGGCGATACACATATGCCGACGTTTTTTCCATTCTTGAAAGCATTGTTTGTAGGCCGGTATCGAAATGATCCTTAGCTTCCTCTGCGAATACTCTTTGACGACTTCAATCGTCTCAAAATGTTTTCCAAGAAGCGAGAATTTGAGTTTGGGGAATAGGAAAAAGTCACACGGGTCACATTTGGTGAATACGATGCTTGTTGAACGATATTGACATTGTTTATGGTCAAATAATCGCGTACAATGAGTGATGTATGAGCTGATGCATTATCGTGGTGCAAAAGCCATGCCTTTTCCTTCCATAATTCTGGCCTCTTTCGCCGAATATTCCCGCGCGAACGCTTTAATACACTAAAATAATATTGAGCGTTCTCCGATTGATCTTGCGAAAGGAATTCTGAGTGCACGACACGTTCAGAATTCAAGAAAACAATCAACATCACCTTGATTTTTGAACGACTTTGTGGTGGTTTTTGGGGTTTCGTCTCATCTGGATAGCGCAACTCTGCAGATTGTTGAGCTGTTTCGACGTCATAGTCGTACACCTAAGTCTGGTCATCAGTCATGATGCGCTGAATGTCCGTTTCGCCCATTAAAAGCATCTACTGAGCGATACTTTTGCAAAACTCTTTTCGAAGGAATTTGAAGGAATTTTGAAACAAGTCGCACTGTAACCCGTCGCATGCTTAAAACATCACGTAAAATTATGTGTGCCGATCAGAGATTTGCACAAGCCCAATCGTCAATTTTTTGCCACTCGATTAACAATCGTCGTCAGCCACAATCGAACACAGAAATTAATGCACGCATACAGCTCGAGTTCGTAAACAACGATTGGTGCTAAGCACAGTTTGTAACGATTGCGAATACATACAAAGGCACCATCCAGACAATGCAGACAATCGGATGCTTCGCTAAACACTCGAGTGTCTGTTGCTGCATGAATTTTTTGTTTTTGCTTTCATTCTTTCCAACAAATACGCATTCTCCCGTTACTTTGAGAATGAGTGTTAGAAGAGATGGGCATGTTTTTGTTCGCTGTTGTACTGCGTAATATAAAAAACATTGCCTAAGGCTTGCGGCAACTCCAAAATATATTTTTTTTCTATTGTTTATAACAGTGTTTGTCATCCCATAGCCATGCGTGTACGGCACAAATCGTTCTTTTTTCACATGAGATTTTTTCGTATACAAAAAAATCAATACTGCAGACTGCGGTTAACATTTTTTCCTTGGTGCGAATAGACACAAAAGCATGAATTTTCGTTGCTTTTGGCGAATGTTGCTCATGTCTCGCTTCGTTGGGTATTCTTGATTCGTAGGCATTCGTAATCGCGACCGCTCGTACTCTATGATATTCGTATCCACAGCGATTGGTGCATGCATGGTGTAATAATAATAAGGTGTTAGTTAATTTGACACTTCTCTCCAAAAATTATAAATTTTTTCGCCCCGCTCCTGTCAAAAACAGCTGATGGTGAATTGGAATGAAAATAAATCAGCTAACGTGCAGTTGGTCGAAGCTCAATGCCATGAACACTTTCTTGATGACTATTATCAGTTGAGGTATTGAACATTTTTTCATTCGATATTTTCTTGAAGCAGTCGATGTGAATGCAAGACAATTTGCATGATGGCCGAAGCTTCATGTCGGTAGAAATTTCCAGCGCACGTTTTTTATAAAATGAGAAAACCATTCAATGGCGAACTTGGCAAATGGGCGAAGACAGCTGCAATAACTTTTTGTCGACACAACACGGTACAATTAATTGAATTAAATATTTATTTAACCTTTATTCGCACAATAACCTATAAAAACTGTAACACATTATCATCTAGCAACTCAAACAAATAACACAATTTGATAACTATCAACGGTTCCTCTCTTTCGCTCTCAATTTTTTGACAGAAAGAAAGCTATTCTTGGTGTTGTCAAAAATTCGCTAACACCTTATTATTATTACACCATGGGTGCATGTATTCGCGCATCGGTGCTCGTATATTGAGGATACATTCCAAACGCCATTTGAATGCAATCAAGTTGTTCTCTGGTGCCGATCCAGTCGATATATCAAACTCAGCAGCTATGTATATCTCTCATGATCGGGTATGGGCACCACAACATTTAAAGCTTCTGTGTTGTTTCTGTGATTGACTTTTGTCTTTGCTTTGTTGTTGCGTTTTGTGTTTGTTCATAAGCCTTTGCTCTTAATTGCTCTCAGCTGGCTCCAAAGCTTGCTCTGTGCCCATAGATGCTCATGATTACTCGATTTTTTTTGAAATTTTTAATCGTTTATTGATGTTGCTGAATGAGAAGGATGAGCCAAGTTCTCAACTGATGTACGACTCCCTTAAAACAATTTATATCACATAAAAGCCTGCGTATGTGATAAAGCAGACCCCATAGGTTTTCTGCATGCATTATCATTATCATTGCATCCGGCCAAAAAATTCCGTTGGTAAAACACTATTCCAATCACACTTTTTGCTCAACTTTTTTTTCAATTTTAAATTTGAGGGTCAGACTCGAGACGATCTTGTTTACAATGCAATAAGAATGAAACTACGTGACAGATCGCGCTGAAAATTCAGGCTCAATCCTATGACAGTGTTACCAGTCTTAAACAAAAATTATTAGCTTTATGACAACTGTTGTTGTTTCAGTCGCATACGGGCTGAAAGGGCTTTAGCCCCCCCTTGGAGAATTTTTTGTATGGGAAAAATGAAAAAAAAGCGAAAAAAACATGTATCCCCCTTGAGATACAAGACTATAGTTTCATTTCCCCCCTCTGGAGAATCCTAGATCCACCACTGATCGCATAGTCCGGTTCAATTTTGAACAGAAGGTGTATATATATGTTCTTATACCTCACTAGGTTTCCTTTCGAAATTTCCTGGTTTGGTTTACTTGTTGAGTATTTCAAATCCACAGTCTTCAATGAGTAGTTTTAGTTTGGATTTCACGTTCCTCACCTTCATGTTTCAACTTAAAATGGCGATAACTCACTAGGTTTCTCTAAGATATTTCCTTGTTAACCTACCTTGCATTTGAAATCTATAAGTTTCAATGAGTCGTTTTAAATCAGATTTATCATATCTCACTTGTTGTTAAATAACGGTTTTTAGGTTATATTTTTATATTAAATATTGAAAGCAATATATTATGGAGGAGAAGCCAAATAATCTGACTCGCCATTTCCTCACTTATGTCTCTTCAGGTCTTTGCAGTGCACTCTTGAAATCTGAAAATTATGAATTATTTGTTTAGAAAACTTAGTTTTGGATGAATCAGAATGAGTCAGAAATTAAAACTCACTACTAATGAGTCAAATGAGTCAATTGAGTCCTACTTTTTTTATTCAAATTGTTTTGGATGAATCAAAATGAATCAGAAATTTATACTCACTACTAATAAGTCAAATGAGTCAAATGATGCCTACTTTTTTTATTCAAATTGTTTGTGTGAACTTTGAAAACATAAAAATCTACAGTTTATCTGAAAAATGTTGTTTAAATCGAAAGTTAATCGAATTTTTTGTTGAGAGTCTCTCTAGATGTAACTCTCAACATTCTTCACTCCATTTTGCCAGTCTCATTTTGTGGATGTACATTGTCATTTTGTCAACCTTTAAGTTAATTTCATAAATAGTCAAAAGAACTGTACATCATTAATAATCCCTCGTCATTTTACATATAAAAACTTTTCCTATTTCATAAATAAACACATTTGCACAGAGTAAAATAGCCACCATTTCATTACTTTGTACAATTCAATAGGGCAATTCACAATCTTGTGTATTTGAGATTGTAAATTCGTGCAATTGTAAAAATTACCCATCAATTGTGTACGGTCTTTTTCGACTTACTTTAAAACACTTCTCTTTGCCTTTATTTCTTTTTTTTTTTTTTGCAACCAGCTGTCAGTTTGCAATTCAGTATTGCATTCGTATAGGAAATAAAAACTATGGGTTTTTCGTGTTGCATATTTGCAAAAGCGTAGTAAGTGCATCTCTGATCTAGAATTCGCCAGATTCTAGATTCGCCCAACTACAGTTTTGTATTCCAAGGGGGGCTGAAACGTCTTTTTGGGATTTTTTTTATTTTTTTCCATACGAAAAATTCTCCAAATGGGTGCTAAAGCCCTTTCAGCCCGTATCTAAATCCGCCACTGCTCTACTATTTTGCAAATGCTATGATGCAAGACCATTTGCACAAGATTGTGCATTGCCCTAATAAAATGTGCTGCAATGTGCTCAACATGTGCTTCATTAGAGAGAATTTTGAATGAAAATGTTTTTATAAATCAGTGTAGCCAACTCCATTTTTAATTTTTGAAAATATTAAAATATTATGATGTATTGTGTTAGACTTGTACTATTATGTGTTGTAACTAAAAAAAAAAAAAATCAATTTACTTGCCAAATGAGCACATTGCAGTATACTTCAAGCACATTACAGCCTAACTGAAATTTTGTAAACATGAATTTCTAAAATAGGCGGCCTCGGTAGTCGAGTAGGTAGCGTGCTTGACTGACACCTAAGAGGTTCCGGGTTCGAATCCCGACTCGGCTATAATTCTACAAAGTCTATAAATTCTTTCCACATTTTCTATCCTTATTTCTAGTCAACTGAAAAAAAAAAATTCATCAATATTTACAAATTTATTGTAGTTGGTGGTAGGGACGCTTGTGGATAAGATTGCCTTTTAACTTGAATTGACTGAGGTAAAGGCATAACATTTGTCTTTGATTTAAATTCACATGTTTCTACGACTTTCCACCACGCTTAGAAAACTCTACACAGGTTTCACTTAATTGCCCTCCTCCCAACTAATATATCGCCCCATTTTGTAACAAAGCAGACTTGACGTATTCAGTCATTACACCTGAAATCCTTGGTTAAAAGCTAAAAAAATAATTCTTCAGTTCTGAGTCAGTTGCACTTCAGCTGAGTTCACTCGCAGTCAGTTTCACTCAAATCCATACTTTTCCGTTAGCCTCAGCTTAGATTTTCAGTTCGATTTACTCGGCGCCTATTAACTTTCTTCCCATAATTTCTCACATATTCTATATTCCACAAAAGCTCATTACAAATATTTTTCTTCCCCATCATTTCTTCTCCATCAGAAAATCGAACCATTTTAACACCTTCATTTTCTTAAAAAAAGAAACAAAAAAATCAACCATTCTTTGCTCATTGCTTTGATAAGCTTGCGCCCTTCCTCGCCCCTAACAACTGATATCAACATATTTCAAAAATTCCAAAACGTCATGATCAGCTTTTTAAAGCGTTATTTTTTATTTTTTTTTTTTATATTTCTTATACATTTTCAACTTATTGATTGTGATCGACTTGCCCCAATCTGTGGCTTATTTTAAACCACGTTTTCTCTTGCTCATCAATATAAACATCATCAGCCACTTGCTCATCATGATGATTAACAATATCATTACGATCTACATCATCATCATCATCATCATCATCGTCATGATCTTTTCATAATACAAGCTCCAGCAGACGTTTTGGCGCGTCGGCTCTGGCTTCTTTGGCTTTGATCTCTATGGCACGTTATGATCACGTCTGCTAGGCTGCTGCTTCCTCTACTTTCTGCTCTGCTTCTTCCACTTCTGCTGCTGCTGCTTTATCTTCTTCTTCTTCTTTAACCTTTTTCTTCTTTCACAATCAGTGGAGTGCGCTTTCATGGAACAACGTACATCAAGTTTGATGGCTGCACCATATAAGCTGGCACAGCTGGGTAGCTTTACGTTGTGCGCCTTAATTTTCTTTCCATTTTATTTTTTTTTTCAGAGGCTGGATTATTAGTTCGAAATTTTGATTTTATTTTGTTATTTGTAGCTTTTAAATTATGCACTTTGAAGTAGAAGCAATACGATCGCATTTGAACTAAGGTTACGATCATTAAAGCTGTAGCCAGTATAAACCTTAGACATTTTTAATTTGTAGCATTTTGATTGCGATCTACATGTTGAGAGAGATAATTCTGTTATATAGATAGAGAGAAAGAAGTCTTTTTAATGCTAAGCTGATCTTCAGTGTTTTGTTTATGGCGATCATGCTGATCATACAGGTAGTGTTATACTGGTCGTAGCTTGTCAAGTCTATTGCTCGACCTCAGCTGTCTACTTTTACTCATCTTTTAGTTGTTTCTACATGTCTATCCAAATGAATAACTTCTAATTCAAAATGATCTTCACTGATCTTAAATTTTTCGCTTTTTTTAACAATTGCATCAATATTATGCTGCCCACAAATTGTATTCAAATGGGCTTGAATAATTTGCATATGTTATTTGTATAGAGCCTTTTTTATCATACAAAAGATCGTGCGAACTGATCTTGTCCGAGGACCACTTAAGATGTATTTCAAATCCAATCTAATCCCACGATCAACAATAGGCAAATGATCTTCACAACAATTGTTGTAACAATGTACTCTTCTACTGATCTAGATCAGTTGAGTTTCATTTGCATTGTTTGGCTCTCTATCTCTCTCTGCCACACTGATCGAGGTTCACATCTTTGTTTGCCTTTTTTTCGGCTAATTGAGTTTGGGTTTTCTTTTCACTCTTATTCACTCATTTGGAATTCTTTTAATGAGATCAATTTTTGTTTTTTTTTTTTTTTGTACAGATGATCAGACTGATCTTTTTGAGCATTCCATATTCTAAATTCCCACACACAAAGTTTGTATGGGTAACTAATCTACAAAATATTAGTAAATCATGCTGTTCTTTCCTCTTCGCTCTTAAGGGCCTTTGCTTAGCCTTTAAAGCTTAGAGCTGTTGACATCTTTACATCTAATGATCGTGTCAGCTAATATTTGAGTTACGCCCAATTAAATTCTATTGTCACTCCATATATTTAGCTAGCGATACTTTGTTGTTTGCCGCCACTTCTCAAAGCTTAGAAAATTTTTATTTTCACACAATTCACACTTAATTAAACTCTTTCTCTTTCTCTGTCTCTTCTTTTCCAGGACAAGGACGCGTTAATCAACTCGGTGGCGTCTTCATTAATGGTCGCCCTTTACCCAACCACATACGTCGCCAAATTGTCGAATTGGCTGCCGCGGGTGTGCGTCCTTGTGTCATCTCCCGTCAACTACGTGTCTCTCATGGCTGTGTTTCCAAGATTTTAAATCGCTATCAGGAGACTGGATCCATACGTCCTGGCGTCATAGGCGGCAGCAAGCCACGTGTTGCCACCCCCGATATTGAATCCAAGATCGAGGAGCTCAAACAACAGCATCCGGGCATCTTTAGCTGGGAGATTCGCGCCAAACTCATTGAGTGTGGCATGTGCGACAAGAACTCCGCCCCATCGGTCAGCTCTATAAGTCGTCTGCTGCGTGGTGGTTCACGTTCCGATGGCCCCAATGGCCATTCAATCGATGGCATTTTGGGTCCCATGTCTTCCGGCTCTGGTGATGATAGCGAAGATGAGAGTGAGCCAGGAGTGCAGCTCAAGCGCAAGCAGCGCCGTTCACGCACTACGTTTTCCAACGATCAAATCGACGAGTTGGAGCGCATTTTTGCACGCACCCAATATCCTGATGTCTACACACGCGAAGAACTCGCTCAGTCCACGGGCCTAACTGAAGCACGCGTGCAGGTCTGGTTCTCGAACCGTCGTGCACGCTTGCGCAAGCAGCTAAACACTCAACAGGTGCCTAGTTTTGGTGGAGCTTCAAGTGGCTTTGCTGCTGCTGCGCAGTACTCAACGGCAGCCTCACATCATCACATGGCTAGCCACAATATGGGCCTCTACAGTTCGGCTGCTCAAGGCTGGTCCGCAATTGCTGGCGCCACAACTCATCAAAGTGCTGCCAACGCAACTGCTAACTTTGAGCAGAATCTGACTTATGCACATTCCAGCGGTTCTGCCGCTTCCATGTCACCATCTAGTGCCAGCAGCTCTGCCTCGCTTAGTCCGGCACACAATAATGGTAACAACAACAACAACACCAATAACAACAACAACAATGGCGTAGTGGCTAACAGCTCTGCTGGTTCAAGTGCCAACAACTCTGCCGGCGCTATGCAGAACTACAATAATGGAAATTATGGCATGACTGCCACCTCATCTGCTGCCGACAGCAACAATACATACTCCTCTTCGGCCGCCTATACCATGCCCAGCGCCAGTTCATTTACTGCCGCTGCCACTTCCACCGAACAACTGCGTTCTCAGTTTGCTTCCGCTGCCGCTTCCGGTTCGCATCATCATCATCATCCTGCTGTTTCCTCTTGGGATGGTTATAACTTCGCTGGCTCCTTTTTTCCGCCCAGTAGCGGCAACCACATGAGTGGCTATCATCATCATCATCACCATCATCAGTCAAGTTCTGGCGAATCGAAGGTTGCGGTTGCGCCATCCTATCCGTATTTTGGCTTCTAGAGTAGCTGAGTGAGGTTAATGGAGGTTAAGTTATTGGAGACTTATGAAGTTTATGATCATTGTTTAAGTGTTAAAAATCTTAAGGATCCTCATTTAAGTTTTGTTTTTAGAAATTGTATATTTTATTTATCTTATTCCTATTCAGCCATTTAGTTTCAATTTTGATTTGAGAAGAAGACTGTTCTTTAAAGTAAAATTATTTTTGTAGTTTCTTAATTTTAGATAAGTTAAATTTTAATAATATTTCTATATGGCATTAAAATCAAAATTTTTATATTTAATAAAATTTTTACGAAATTTATTTATTTATTTTTTTATTTTTAATTTTTAGCTCTAACTTTTCGTAGTCCCATTTCTTTCAAAGACATGGGAAGAAACCCACAGTCAAAAGTGGTTTTATATATTGAAATTGTGACTAATTATATCAAAAATTGATATTCTGAAGATATTATTAACAATTTCTCATAAAAAGTTCAGGTTCTCCATCAAAATATATACATAACAAATGACGATAGGAACGGCTTTGTTGTTGAAAAATATTGTGTCAATATTCGAACTACTTTGAGTTACATAGTTTTCTATTCCATATTTTGGCTTGAATTTATATTGCTTCATGATTTTTGGGCTCGCCTATAACGAAAGTGAAGTTCCCATTCAGAAATCCCTACATCCAAGTTGTTGGATTCAAGAACACTGCCCTTTCTTGAGGAAAAATTGTGACTGCTATTTTTAGACTATATTCCTGGAACCTCCTTTCCCATTTTAAACATCAGATTTTTCACCATCATTTCTAATTTTGAGATATTAGAGGTTATTATGGAGAGAAATTTGGCTATTGGGCTATTTTCGAGATTATTTTGCCAATTTTCTATGAACGATAAGTACAACTTTCCCTGTTCGAAATAAGTGATCGAATGATCATCATTGATTTTTCTTTTAAAGTTGTGGTTATTTTTACATGACTTGATAAATTTCTCTGTAAGGCTGTAACGGCTTAGATGTTAGAATTAATCATGCAATCTTAATCTTAAAATTGTCGTATATTTCCACGCCCACTCGACAGCTCATTTTGAAGAAGATAAGTAAAAAAGACTGCAGTTGGTAGAACAGCCATTCCATTTTGAACGTATCACTCATACGGGTTGACCACCTCCGAAGTTGCTCAAACTTTCATAATTGAATCTTCTCATGATAAAAACACTTATTTGAGTAAAAAAATTTTTACATTTTTTTTTCAAGTTTTTACGTAACATTAAAATTTTGCCAAAATGGGAGAAAAAGTGAAATTGCCTTACTCTTGAAAAATCATATATTCAACAAAACTAACTTGATTTTCACGTTTGAGGTGTTTTCGAAAAGACAATAAATAGTTGTTTTTTATAAAAATATAAAAAGAACAAAATTATTTTTTTAAGTTTCTTAACTTCAAGGTCAAATTTTGCAAGTCATAAAATAGGGTTTTTCCCCACTTTAAAAATTGAAAAAAAATATTTTCAGAAAGTTCGTTTTATTACCTTTCCATCTGCCAAAAATCATGAGGGTGTTATTTTTCTTTCTATTTTAATAATTTATTTAATATTTTTTAAACGACCACCTACCATTATACTACTTCCATACAACCATACTATGGACATTAGACTGTACCTTAAAAAAAAAAAGTGCGCCATATACCAGCGAATACGACGCATTTTTGCAAGACAATTACGAAAAAAAAATTTTTTTTTACCGAACGTAGGGGTCGAGCATTGACATATTTCTTCATATCTCTGGTGTTTACAGTCGGATTTTAAAGTTTGGTATATCAATGTTTTTGTCTCAAGGGGACCAATGTGACATCTATAGAAGTCATTGACCTCAGGTGCACCGTTCTGCCACTTATTCTACAGATCTCAGTTCCTACCATCCTAATGCACCAACCTAATATCAAAAAAATAAAGCTCTTAAAATATCATTAATTTTTTGGTCAGAAAGTATATCGATATTCAGGGGCGAACACAGGTAGGGGTTTTGGGGGTTAAACCCCCCCCCCCCCAAATGAATGAATAAAAAGAAAATGAAATGTATAAAGTAAAACAATTATAAATTGTAAAGCATTATTTATTTAAGTTGTAATGTTTTAAGCTATTTTTTATGGTGTTATTTATTGTTTTTATTAAACAAAGCTCTGTATACGCATAAGAGCCCTGCATAAGTATGCTTTTCCGCCTACTGGAAATATTCGCATGTTGTAGAATAAAAAGCTTACTCTCATCGCTTTTCTAAAGTTCTCATATGTGAACGTACTCTATCTTGGTATTATGCGCAAGTAGAAAACAAAGTGGCGTCCGTGGCGTAGTTGGTTAAAGTGCGTGGCTGCTATGTCAACCAACCTGGAAACCCGGGTTCGAATCCCAACAGCGACAGAAAATTATTTGAATTAAAATGATTTTTCTGTACGGCCGCCACCTCTCTGCAGACAATGGCAAACCTAAGAGAGTAATCAAAATGACATGTAAAGCTTCTTGAGAACAAGAACATTCCGTTCATCGCCGTTCGGAGTCGGTGTTACACAATTGTGTACAAACTTAATAACACGTACAACACAATTGATCATAAGAAGCTAGGTCAAAGTCCTTTCAAGGGCTGAAATGACCAGTTATTAAATTTTTGTTTTAGGAAACGAAGAGAGTACACTGCTGTACTTATACTAATAAGAAGCGGATAAAGTAATAAAAAAATAACGCAAATAATGTATTCATACACTGAATATTTTGTTCATATTTCTTTATGCGCAAACATCTCTTGTTATACGAGAATTTAAATATGGAATGCAAGCAATATACTATTATATATACATATGTATGTTTTGGCAATGTTTTAAATAATGTAGACAGTTATGCATTTTGTGAAAAATTTTCGAAAACTGGTATCTCCTTAAACTTTGGAGAGTGAAAAAAAAGATTTTCTTATTAATTAAGATTAAGATTTCTACATAATTTCATCCATTCAATAAGAAATCTTATTAAAAAATGTTTGATAGTAGTTGTTAATTTTTAATAAGATTTTCTCTATGGAATTAAAAAGATTTCTCTTTGGAAAATTCTTATCATTCGGGAGTATTAATAAGAAAACCTAATAAAATAGCTCAATTTGGAGATCTTCTTGATTTTATGTGGTAGTTTTTGGCTCTGCGCAGTCATATCGGTCTAATTTAGTGTCGGTCACTTACATACTATGTTCTTGATGAGCATCGCTACTCAAGTACATCTAGCCATGTCCGTCTGTATGTGATGACGATTACAGCATAGATTTTGGGGCCATCGTTATGAATTTCGATATACTATAAGCTTATATTGAAAATATAAAGATCATGTTGCAAATTAACGATCTCTTATGAAAATTACGTTAACCCCACATAGAAATTAATATGAAATTGGTAGAATCTCTTAAAATTTTATAAAAAAATTAAATTCCTTAATTAATTTCAATTTTATTATTGAGGACATATTAAATTCAATGGCCAAAAATAAATGCATAATTGACTTTGTACTCTAAATATTATATAATGAATACAAAAATTTGAATAAGTCTAATAAAAATATAACACCCCCCAAAATTTTTTTCTGGGTGCGCCCCTGTCGATATTTCCAGCAGAACTAATTTTAAAAAATTTTTGAATATTTTTTGCCGAACGTAGGGCTCCCTTTTTTCATTTTCATCATATTTCGGCGAAATTTTAATGTTACGTAAAAACTTGAAAAAAAATGTAAAAATTTTTTACTCAAATTAGTGTTTTTAATTCATGAGACGATTCAATTCTGAAAGTTTGAGCAAAATCGGAGGTGGTCAACCCGTAATTTACGTTTTTTTGATGCGTTTAATTTGGAATGGCTGAGAAGAAAACTTTGTGCTTTCTAAACTTATTCTCAAATAATAAAAATTCGGACGCGGTAGGTCAATTCTGATCTCAGAAAAAAATTTTTCGTTTGATAATTATTCGAAAATTACCTTTAGTTCCCGAAAAGCAGAAAGTTTTAAGCCTGTGTTATTTCTTTGGTTTGTGTAGACAGTCAATAGACAGCGGGCCCATAAACATATTTTTGTTAAATTTATGAAAGCTCTAATCAAACACGGGATTTTTTTAATTTGGCAAGCATCTTACAAAAACGAATTGGTCATTTCAGCCATTAAAAAGACTAATCAAGCTTCTTATGATCAGTTGTGTTGTCAAATGTTTGTAAACGAATGATCGAGAAATGCTAGTTTTTACTAGCCAACTCCGAACGGCTAATGGTTATGATTTCAATAAGGTTTACACTTCATCAATTTACTCTCTAAGATTTGCCATTATAAAGACCAACAAAATGTATTATTTTGGAAAAATGGTTTGTTCGAATAGCTTCACTTTATTTATTCACCCATTTCAAATTGAGGTGACCTATCAGTCGCATTGACCATCTCCGATTTGGCCCAAATGTTGTTCCTAGATTGGTTTAGTGCTTAGAAGACCAAATTCGAAGCTATACATTTTTAGAAACATTTTTCAAGGCCAAAATAGGGTGTATTTTGAAACGACGTAGCTCAGTGAATTTAAATCCGATTTTCATAAATAAGGTATCATTGGAAAGGTTTTTTTGTCTTTTAAGGGAAACATATAAAACTTTTGGAAAAATTGCAGTAAGTTGGCTCATTCCTAATTTCAAAGTTTAATGTCATGCCAACAACAGACGCTATAGTTTTTTTTTGACGTAGAATACGTCATTCTCGGAGGTAAGTAGGGTGGTTGATAGTGATCAGGTGTCGGTATTTATATCACTTTTTGAGCCTTTGGTGGGCCTAAAGTACTGATCGTGCAATGTTGATGTTAGCACTTGTTGGTCTGCTTGATCCTCAATGCGACAAAAATTCATGTTAGAACTCTCTAACTTATATCAATTTTACACAATTACATGAAATATAAAGCCAACATTTGATGTTTTTGTTTGCTTAAACTTGCTACCTATTTATCGACAGTTTCCGGTTTTATCGACAAAACCATAAAATTTGTATGGGAGCCCCCCTAAGGAGTGGTCGGAGGGGATAGGTGTCAAAGGCAAAAATGTTCCTTTTGCAAAAGTAATGGGGATCGGTCATATATATTAACCCTCTCCGGCACTCTTTTAAAGGTCATATGCTCAGTTGTATGGAATAAATATTTTGCTAAATATTTTTTAAAAAAGATGTCATCAAAAGCGAATTGAATAATTCTACGTCTTATGTTACGACATAGTCAAAACTACTGTATTTTTTTTTTTAGTTTCTTTATTTTGGTTTTTTGCACGTTTCAATACTTTTCCAACGATATAAAAATAAGGTGTGTTCCTGAAGGGTTCAGAAGTTATGGCGTAAAACGTGCAGTGTTAAAGAATTTTCTATACAGTCTGTTGTTGGCATGACATTAAGACTTCCAAAATATACAGTGATTTTAAATAATCCAATGAAACTTTCTTCCACGCTGATTGAATGGCAGAAATCAGGCTTCTTTTGTCTCCGTACTGACAACCAGACTCGTATACGTCCAGACTAGTATAGAGGCCAGTCCAGCAATACCACGTGTTGCTCTTTTATCCAACTCTACGATTCTTGAAGTGTGAATTGGGGTATTATCGTGTTGGTTAGTTCATTGCAGATGACCGAATAAATTAAAAAATTTCGGAAAAGCCCTTTCCAGTATTTCTTTGTAGCACACTGCTGTCATTTTAGTGGACTGAAAGTCTAGTTCGATTGTTCCGAAAAAAGATGATGAAACCAAGACCATCATGACACCACCTTCACGACTATAATGGCTTTCCAAAAAAGTTAATCTCTTCGAAGATCATGAAAATCGAAATTGTAGCCATCAGGTCTGTAAAAGTTTCTCATATGAGAACACTACATACTGTCATTCACACTTCCATGTCATGTGAACTTTAGAAAATAGCAACATTTGCGTTTTACGTTGTGCGGTTTTTATTGGGAGTTTTTTGAACTTTTTTCTTTTTAAATATTGTGCACTCTTAATGACACGTCTTACAGTTGCGAAACTGGCAATATCGAAGCTTCTTCCCGAATTTTAGGTACAGAATAAGATGAATTGGAGGCTATTCGAAGAATAACTCTTCTATCTGCAGCTGATATGGCTTTATGTGTCCAGCCTTTCATATTTTTACCATATTGTCTTTAATTTCGTAAAAACTTGCTTATCAAATTCTAATTTCTGCCTTTTAATATTAAAAAACAATATTTTTGGTTTTTTCCTATCAATTCAGGACTTTTCCACGACCTCTTTTTGCTAATATTCATTTTCAAATACAGAATAAAGAAAGTCACTTCTCACCTGATACCGACACTTTCAAAATTCGAGACGCAACTAGTAACAATCAAAAGACTTTTTTTTTTGGAATAATTCTTTTTTATTCATCAACATAGGTTCCTTCAAGAGCAATACATTCATTCCACCGCAATATGTTTCTCACTGTGAAACTATTCTAAGAACGTATAAATAAGCACATGTTTTGCAACGTGATTGCAAAACAACAAAAAAAAAAATGAATAAACGGTAATACTTATATTGTTTTTGTTTTACATAATTTTGTTTAAAAGTTTAGTAGTCTCTAAAATCGCAACAGCAACAACAATTTTAAAAATCTTTGGTAGACAACACGGCTTTTCAATCGAAAAAAAAACTGAATCTATTCTGCTGATAGGGATTGTATTCGCAGGTTTTGATAGGACAGGGTTTCTTTATCATGGTTTTTTTTTTTTTAAAAAATCTTTTACTCCCAAACTTGTCCTCATCCGAATCCTTATTCTTATATTTGTCCTTACATATATGTCCTAAGCCTTATTCTTTTAAGATTTATTATGTATTAATAATTGTCCTTCGTCCTGTTCAAACTCTTGCTTTAAGTCATGTTCACATTCCTAATCTTTCCGATCTTAACTCTTTCTTGTCTTTAGAGTGTCCAAATCCTTGTTCTATTCTCTGTCCTATTTCTTGTTCTTATCCTCTTTCCAATCTTGTCCAAAATATATAAATGAAGTATGTCTATATAAAGCTTCTCATTGTACTTTTCCTAATCTTTGTCTCAAATTTTGTCCAAATCCTTGTCCAACTCTTTGCTCTAATCATTATCCTAACCCTTATCTTATTCCTGGTCCTAATCTTTGTCCAAACCCTTACCGTCATCGGTCTTTTAATCCTTTTCTTAATCTTCATACAAATTCTTGTCGTAATACTTGTACTTTTTTTAATTTTAAATTAATTTTTAATTTTAATTTTAATTTATTCTTAATAGCCTTTCTAATTGGTACATTAAGGTTGTGGTTGACAGCGTCAAGTTGATTTTACTTTTCAATTTTTAACCCCCGTTTGTAATGCCCATGATGCATGGTAGGTATAGAAAAGTATGTACATTCTTGATCGGCTTCACCACTCGAGCCGATTTGGCCATATCCGTCTGTCCGCCAGTCTGTCTGTGATCAAGATTACAGCAGTAATTTTCAAGCTACCATCACAAAATTCGATATTTAAGGTTGTATCTAATATACAAGATCAATATAAAATATATTAAATAAAACTCAAGTTTGAAATTGAAAAAACTCTGATGAAAACCACGTCTATGTCCCATACAAAGTGACTTTATTAAAAAAGCAACATCTGTTAGAATTCCACAAAGGACTTGAAATTTTTCATATGAGCTTTGATATTTCATATCCACTCTGAGTATGAAATTCAACGAAATCGGATGAAAACCACGATTACCTCCCATACAAAACATTTTATTGGTTGCTTAAGATTTTAAATATCGCACCTGTTCAACAAAAGGGTAGTAACTCAAAATTTTGGAATTTTCACTTTCTATTAAAAAACGATACATAATGATCAACTCTACCCACTGTAAAAATCTCCCATTATTTTGTCTACTCTTTCGTCAAAAAAAAACCGTTATGTCACTCTTCATGTCTTCAGAGTAACTACTTTTGTATCAACAAAAGAGATTTATTTTTAGTTGCGCCGACGTGTTCGAGGCATTTAAATCGCGGTTTTTCCACTAAAGAGTAGTATTTCGAATTGTTCCCTTATTAACAAGTCGAAATAATATATCTTCTAAAACAAAGAATTTTCAACAAAATGGTAGTAACTCGAAAATTGATTATTTCTCTACAAATACTTAACGACATCAAAGGAAATCGAGTGTTTTACTGTAGTTAACAAGATAGCTTTACGATGGCATAGGTTTTTTTGTATAATATACACGCAAAGAAATTTTTCGTTTACCACAACTGAAAAATTCACCAACTATACTTCGTTTGCGAGCTGTATATGCCGCAAACGAATATTCAGTTGTCACAACTTAAAAATATATCTTATATATAAATACCGCAAGCTATTTCGGTCATCACATAGTACTAATTATATTTATAATTTTTCTCATTATGTCCGTCCGTCTTCTTATGAATTGCACCTCCGTTGCTATCTCCGTCCGCGTATTAAGCAAACTACCAATTTCGTTATATAGTAACAATTTGTCCAAAAAGTAACTCTAAACTATAAGCGTTATGTTTATACAACGAAGGGAAAAATATACAAAATTTTCAGTTGGGAAAAACGAAGTTTTCAATTGCTGCAATTTAAAAATCACTCGCGTTTATGACAAACGAAATTAATTTCCTGCAACTATATGACGCGTTTCTCGCAACTAAACTGTTATTGTGACAACTGTTGAAACGTTTGCAAATAACGATTTCAAGCACGACAAACGAAGTTCGTTTGCGGCAAACTGGAGATAAACGTTTTTTTTTTTGCGTGTACCTTTAATATTAACATAAACAGTTTTTTGCCTCTACTGAAAAATAGAAAATTTTGAGTTACTACCCTTTTGTTGAACAGGTGCGATATGCTTTGGTTCGGCCGTAGGGGTATTTTAACTTCTACCCAGTGAAGATCATTTCTTATGAGTTTTTATCATGTAACCGAAAATCTCACCTGGGGTTCCATAAAATTTACTTAAGCGAGTTATAATTCCATGCAATGTTTTTTAATTGTTGTTGCATTTCCACAGCATTAAGTGGTTTCTTTCGTAGTGTCGTGGCTCTAATTTTTTTATATTTTTTATTTTCGTTGAAGTCAAAAAACCATTTTACGGCGTTAAATTTACCATACAACATATACCGAGTAATATACATTTTCGATATCATAGCGGCTCTCTCTGCGGCCTCATATGAGGTTTGATTGATGATTTTTCTATCTATTTTTGTTGTAAGGACTAAGAGCCAGCTTTTAGTGGATTGAAATAGTTTTTAATCGTTGCACATAGCGCGTTTTAATTACATGCAATAAATTTGAAGTTTCGTTGCTTTATCAGCTCCCTCCGCATTCCGATATCGACTTCAAATTTTGTTTTTTTTTGTCTTGTTTTTTGTCATACAATCAAAGAATTGAGTTTTATGTCGTGTCATGACTGTTATCATAATACATATACTCATTAAGTAACAATTCCATGCAACGTTGAGGCAATTTGTAAAAATATATTTTTCAACTCTTTTGGAAATTTGAAATATATTTCCCGCTATCAAAACCATTTTTTTAATCTTTTTCATCTTATTTTCTCATTATGGCCTTCAGCTTTTTCACGTTAAGATTTAAAAAAATTAGGCTAATGACTGAGTGGGAGCCACAAGCAAAGCGTTGTGTGAAGAGCTTGCTATATCGAAGTGAGAGCATTTTCTCATTACGCAGAAAGGATTCATCAGACTTTATAAATACATATATATTTTTCTTTTTTTTTTTAAATCGCTTCAAATTGAAAAAGTAAAAGCAAAGCTATTGACAAGCAAAAACTTTACGAGGTGTGGCAACTAAGTTCCGGGAATTCGTCAATAAAACACGAAAAAATTAAGTTTTAATCAAAAGTTTATTATCGACCTTCACAATAGTCTCCCTCTAACTCTACACAACGTTTCCAACGTTGCTCCCATGATTGGAAGTACCCTTGGTAATCCTCCGACGTTAGACCGTTCAGCACCCTTGTTACGGCTTCCTTGACCTCCTGTACGCCACCATGGTGAATTCCCTTGAGGTACGACTTCATCTTGGGGAATAAGAAAAAGTCGCAGGGGGCTATATCAGGGCTATAGGGTGGCTGCGGCAACGTTGGAATGCCTTTGTTTGCCAAAAACTCACGCACAACTAATGAGGAATGGGCCGGCGCGTTGTCGTGGTGCAAGATCCAGCCGGTTTCGGCGAGTTCGGGCCGCACACGCAAAATGCGTTTCCGCAGTCGCAGACGAATGCTTTGGCGACGGTCAGACGTGATCAGCTTGCGTAGGCGGTCGACATTCGCGTCAGTACGAGACGTCACAGGGGCTCCTTCACGCAAATCGTCATCTACTGATTCACGCCCCTCTTTAAACCGCTTTGCCCACTCAAACACCCGAGTTTTCGACATGCAGTCATCTCCATACACCACCTGCAGTTTTCGAAGGATTTCCGAAGGTTTATCGCCTAATTTCACCAGAAATTGGATCACGACACGTTGCTTGTAAAGTAAATCACTCATTTTCGTGACGCGACTTAAAAAAGCACTTCCAAAAAACACGCATAAAACACAAACTGAACGTGCGATCGACTTCAAACTTTGACTGGAACTGAAGAAAGGTCACTGCCCTCTAGACATGTATATACAAAATACGCAGTGTTACCAGTTTTCGAATTATAACTAAATTCCCGGAACTTAATTGCCACACCTCGTATAATACGAGGAAGTATCATTTCCTCGCACTGTCTCGTACATATCATTTCAAACATCGCTGGCTTCCTTTTACTCTGACTACTTTTGTATTGCACCACATGGGAAAATATTGGCATAGGTTTGTAGCGCCGAGTAGGGAATATATTCGCTTTAATCACCCACTCTATTACCAGACTTAGAGGTTTTAGTAGTTCTTGGCTTGAAAGAGATTAAGAACTAAGGTTCGTGAATTTATTAGCGCAAGCGATAAAAAATTTCCTTATTTTGTTTATGGTAGGCTTAATTTTACCTACCTTATGGCTAGGAATCGAAGGTTCAGAACTTTTACCGAAGTTATCCCCCGAATGAACTTCGCAACTTCACGCCGACTTATATAAGTTTGCTCTCCAATTACCAGGTAAAAACCTCCCCTCCGATAGGTTCGAAAAAGGAGACAAAAATACTAAGGAGACACTTTCAAAACAATTTCACTTAAAAAAAAAAAAAGAAAAAAATAGCATATTGAAAAAAAAAACTTTCAAGTGTCCTGCCATAAATAACGAATTCACAATAATATGAGAAATCATGCCATTTCTAGTTTAAAATTGCAAAAATCGTTTGGTCAGAACAATTTTGAGCGTTTATCTCCAAAAAAAAGAGGCTTCGATTTTCCAACCAAAAGACTAAAGAAAATCTTTTCAAGTTTATCTTTATCTGATGTGTACATATAAACCTATTAAACGTAAGTTTTACACGTAAAAATAAATTTCGTTTTCCCTGATAGGCCCTGATCAGAGAATTTGGTGGTATGTTTCTAAGTGAAAGTATAGAAACAATTGAAAGTGATTGGAAAATTGATGAATATCTGATTCAAAAAACAAAGTTTAGATCTACAACATCACATATGTTTTGAAAATATATTAAAAAGCCATTTAACTTAAAGCTCAGTAACAGCCCAGTTTTAAGTAATACAAGTTGAAAATGTGAAAACATTACTTTCTCGATCATTAGAATAGGATGAAAATTAGTACTCTTTACCGAACAAAATTTTGACAAAAACCACCCAAGAAGATTTTTCAAACATCAAACAGGTTGAAAATCGTTTGACTATTAATCAAATTTTTAATCTGCAAAAACTTGTCCACAACATTGTCACAGAAGCATAAAATAAATCATAACTACAAGTTACCCAAATCACCAGAGCACCTACTATTCATACATAGTACCCAAATGACAGTTACCCACCCGTACCACACAAAGCCAAACTTGTCACTCACTCTCACACAATTAGAGACAATTAAGACAATCGACAATTGTACAAGACACGTTTATCGAACACTGCCTGTGAGGCGGCTCAAAAAGAAAGAGCCAGCCAACAACATATCGATAATACGAAAATAATTTTCCAAATAGATTATTGTGGGCCTACGTTTATCAAAACAGGGAAGATGCGCAAAAAAAAAAAAAAATGAAAGACCACCAACGTGACTAGCTCTGATCATGCCGCCTTTAAGAGATACGATGACAATCCATTGACAAAAATAGGAGTTTTTCCGGACACTCATAAGGAGAGTACTTCAAGATATCAATTTCGAGGGAGAGATATATAGATAGAGAGGGAGAGAGAATGAGTGCCTTAGTTACTCCCTCACCAAACAAAAACGCTTCTACTATAGAAAGACAATGAATAACAGCAAAAAGGATTCACAAAAAAAGCAGTAGATGAACGAAGAATATTACAGAAACAGGTCACAAAATAGTCAGTGACGCTCACAGCGGTCGGGCGCAATTATGTGCTCACAGCGGGTGTTATACTTGCCACCTAGGTGGAACGCTTTGAGTTCAAACAACAAAAACAAGACGAACAACAATTAAAAGAATTCAAAACCCAAGAAGAAGAACTAGTTGTTGCCATGATCGGACAAAATAAAAACATCAATTATCAACTTTTACCGCAGTGCAGACAAACGGTAGAAACTCTCTAGAGCTACACTACTTACAACGGCAAGGAACTCTCTCACATAGTTTGTGAGCGTGTTAATAAATGTCAACTGACTCAATTATTATTGATCGGTTCTTGCTTTTATTATCTTTAACACTATCTTCTCGTCTTTCTCCATGTGTCTGCCCTTAGCGCGTCGTTTGTTCTTTTGTACCCACTTTTGACACTTTGTCGGTATACTACATAGACACAGTAGCTCTACTGCTAGCTGAGCTATAGAATGAACTACTTTGTTTGGCCCACCAGCTTGGATATTTTTAAACTAATTTAATTTCTATCCATTGTCCTGTTTGTGTACAACTTGTGCGATCGTTGGTATCTTGGAGAGCCAGCCAAGTGATGGGTACAAGAGTGTTGATAGGTCGACAGGGAATAAATACACAGACTATATTTTTGAAGTGATTTATTATTTTTTGAGAAGTTGTCGTCTGACTCTTATTTTCTTGGTGGGAACATGCAAAATTTGTCTACGATATACAAAGCGATAATTTCTTATGATGGCATGTGTGTGTGCGGTAGTTTTTGCTTTTGTCATTTTGCCGATGAATCACTTCCGCTTTTAAGTGAGGAAGCCACGATATGTGATCGATCAGCTTCAATCACAGCTAAATTTTCCACTTTGTATGGATTTTTTTTTTTTTTGTAAAGGAACGGAAACAAAAATGGTCAGATTTCTATAGAGTCATCTTGTCTTGCAGTCCTATAACATACATTCTATATGTATGTAAGAATATATCTGAGAATTGATTAAGTAAAACAGTGAAATAAACAGGCTAGATAATCTTGTAAAGATGGAGGAAAATCTATATATTTATTACGAATATATATCAGGTGGAAATACACAGTTTGATCCTGTAAAAGAGTTCCTGTGTATGAAAAAAGAAGGACCCCTTCAAGACAACGTGTGAGGATCAGCAGTCGATCTTCACATTGCAACATGTCTAACTACCCAAAACTAGCCAGGTCAGCATTATCCATGTCGAAATCGTCTCAAGTTGACTTTCATTTCACAGTGGTGTCCCCATGACAATGACTACATGACTACTTTGAACTCCGATAACGAAGTGAGGCACTCATCTCATCATTCATAAGGTCAACTCCTGTGTGTCCCCTGATCAAAGTCGCGAAACCAAGTTGCTGACGTTTTGATTACCTGAAGGCACTCTTCAAATAACAAAACATTAGATAGTGTATTAGATACGATCCATGATACGAACATAAACTTGGATCATTATGATCGGGTATGGGCACCACTACATTTAAAGCTTATGTATTGTTTCTGTGTTTGTCTTTTGCCTTTGTTTTGTTGTTGCGTTTTGTTTTGCTACATAAGCCTTTGCTCTCAATTCTTGCTCTCAGCGCTCTAAGAGCGCTCTCTGCCCATAGCTGATTATGATGTCAAAAGAATGCGCACAATCCTTCAAAGAGAATTCCAGATATCGAAAAGCTTCTCGATCTGCTTCAACAAAGCCAAGAACAAAGCACTCCGCCGATCCACAATTAGAGAGAATCGCGATCCCACAGCAGAGAAAGACGCCACCTACAAAGCCTTGGTGCAGTCGGTTGTAACAAGTGTTGCTAAGGAGCGATAGAGCGAAAAGAGGAAGGAAGGAACACTTCTTTTCAGACTGAAATAACAAGGCGATAGGAATAAGCCCAAAAAGAGAAAAAAAATTAGACCTCAGCTGATAGTTTTATGACCGCGGCCTCTTGCTACAAGGGCAAAACGGGGTTCTTGCGATGGATATCCAGAGTACAACAATGTTGTGGACAGAACATTTATCTAGGAGTCTGAATGGTGACCCGTTCAACAGTTTCTCTAATAAAGATATATCCCGGAAATCCTTACTGCGGATAATGGTCTTGAAGTTTCTATGGTCGACTTTAATGAAGTTTTGACAGCAATAACTCCGCTTAAAATCAAAACAAACCGCCTCTGAAGTCGATGACCTACTTGCTGAGCTGTTCAAGAATGGAGACGAAGCTCTACTGGTCTACATTCACGGGTTTCTACACTGAATATGGTCGGAAGAATGCAATCCAAACGACTGGAAGCTCAGTGTGCTTAAACCAATCCATTAGAAAAGCGGTCGCATCATTTGCTCAACCTACTTTGGGATACGGCTTCTTTATATCACATGAAGTGTGGTCCACATACTAGACTCGTTAATTGTGATGTGCCGTTAAAAATGGATGCTTTTGCGGATTAAATAGAAATGATCCAGGCCCTTAAGGCGAACATCGTCCGCTCCATTCGTGAGATATAGCAAAAACATCGTCCACAATGTTTTGGAAAATTGGGCTGATAGATGACTTTAAGCCTGAAAAATCTAGAATATGGGGCATTTCATGTGAAGCGGACAGCGAAAAAAAGTAAACTTCTGAAATTCGTTCATATTGAGCATATTTGTACCTCTGGGGGATATGAACGTTTTCACATAATATTTTTTTAGCTGTTAAGATATGGGATTCTATAGAATTCACCAGATTGATGGAAGGGTTTTTTTGAATTTTTATTTTCATATTGAAGAAAATTATTATAAAATAAAGAATGTAATTTTTTTTAAATATTAGATATTTAGATATTTACGCTATGACAAATCGTAAGAACACTTAAAAAATAAATCGAAACTCAACATCTTTTTGCCAATTACAAGTCCGTCTTCATCAGACATGCTCCACAATCTGTGAATTTAGTGTATCTGCTGAGCTGATATGCTTCTATAGGTTGACATTCAGTACCACCAGCAGAATAATTGAAATAGGGAAGCTTTCAGCTTTCTCATTCAGCTTTCACACTTGATCATTCTTTATCCATTCATTAATCCAGTGATGCACACGAGATGCTTACGGAGCCGCTCGGCTTTCACATACAAGTCGTGTGTGCGAAGGTACTGAACTTATACGACGCTAGCAGAGAATCAGTTTGCGTTTGCACTTAATGGAGCAAGCGTGCCATGCACAAATTATTTTGTTAAATGGTCTACAGACGCAATATATGAATGAATTAAACATGTTTCGACCTTTATGGGAATTTATATATTTTTTTATTTTAACCCTTATCACGACCCTTAATCTATCTATCAAAAAACACTTTGTCCTATAATATTACTCAATGAGTGTAAAAGTATTTGCAAAAGTATTTCAGGTCGCACACACATACTAAAAGAAAAATTTTGCGCTTGTATTGGAAGCTCTGCCAACGCTGTGCACCACTGCATTAGACGGAGAACATCATATGAGCTGCTGCATTGAGACGTAGTGGCACTGTTAAAATATAGAAGGACCTCTTTTCTTCTTTCTGCACTCAACCAGGTTTCATACTAGGTCATTCTTTACCAATTCCTTAAACTAATGACGGAAGACATCATCCGACCTGCTGAATTGAAGCAGTGACACGACATTCTACAATATTCTTCGATTCTACTACAATCTTGATATATTTAGCCATACTTCGCGGGAATTTGGTGCAGCCTTCTCCAAATAAAATAAAGAGTTTATAGTAGGAGAGCTGGTAGACATTTTAGGGTACGTGTTTGAGGCACTCTGAAAACTTGTATAATACTTCCTTTGTGATGTCTAAATATAAAAACCGAGACCTGGCTGAGGGGTAGTGGGTCTCAACCATACACTTTTTTTTTTTTAATAAGAAAAAAATGTCACGCAAAAAATATTTTTGAGGCATTTTAAAACTTTTATACTTTAAAAATATAGTATTTGAAGAGTGCAAAAATAAACAAGCCAGATTATTTAGTCGGGTATAAAACTTTGCCAGGTGTTGGTAAAGTTGTATTAAAAAAAAATCGAAAAAATATATTTCAGGCACGTTGAAATTTTAACTGCATATTATTTTTAACTAAAAATAAATATTTTCAAAATGACAGGTCATTTCGGTGGGAAATTCTATCTGCCAGGTGATCGAGAATGTTAGATACGCAGTGTTGGGAAAAGATATAAGAATGGATTTTTTTTTTATTATTATCAATTATTCAAAAAAAAAAAAGAAAATAGTAAGTGTAGTAGTAATAGCGCATCTAGAAGTTGTAATAGATTTTGACCTTAGTTATATTGTACTTAAAAAATTTTAAAAATTTTACGATAACTGGGAAAGCTTTCTCTCTACCATGTTCTTATTTTTTTGTCCAACCCTGTAAGTGAGAGTGAATAGCGCTAAATTCAAAAGTGATAGAGAGCGTATATCGGCTGATGTCTGCGTCAAAGAACACTACCGTGTGATTGGCTCTTGCAAGACCACGTGACTTACAGTCCCCAAGCTGTTGGCAGTAGAAACTTTGGAGTAACATATAATAATATTTGTCTAACACGTGTATTACAAAAGTTCGGTTTATAATGGCTAGTGAAAAGTTGGTGTGTGTTATTTGTGAAAAAGACAGCGTTAAGTGATCGATTTTAATGAAAATACTTTGAAAAAAAGTCATGAAGTGTTAGAAATTAGAAAAAAGCATGGGTTAAAATACAAAGACATTGCTTTACCAACGAATCCTAACCTCAAAGACGGGTATCACACTCAGTGTTATACAAACTTTCTTGCCTTGATGAAAAAATATTATGATAATACGTCAAGGGAATCTGATGTACCTCGTTTTTCATTTGGTTTGTATAATTTTTTTATTTTATTCTTATTTTTATTATTAACTGTTCTAATATCTGCATCTGAAGTTAATGTCGATGTTGGTGATAAAGAAGCTATTCCTGAGACCAAGGAAATAAAAAATCGAAATATTTGTATTTTTTGCAACAAAAGATCTAAAAACTCCAAGGACAACTACAACCACTTAATGCATTAAATAAAGATGTTCTGATAAAATCCTTAGCGAAGTACGAAAAATTTACCCAGGAAACTGAAATTTATAAAAAAATACAAAGCTTGGAGAACTTCAGCAATATTGCTGAACAAAGCAATATTTCAATAAATTACGAGAGTTTGAAGAAACACCAAAAAGAAATACCATGCTTTTTTCTAATTTCTAACACTTCATGACTTTTTTTCAAAGTATTTTCATTAAAATCGATCACTTAACGCTGTCTTTTTCACAAATAACACACACCAACTTTTCACTAGCCATTATAAACCGAACTTTTGTAATACACGTGTTAGACAAATATTATTATATGTTACTCCAAAGTTTCTACTGCCAACAGCTTGGGGACTGTAAGTCACGTGGTCTTGCAAGAGCCAATCACACGGTAGTGTTCTTTGACGCAGACATCAGCCGATATACGCTCTCTATCACTTTTGAATTTAGCGCTATTCACTCTCACTTACAGGGTTGGACAAAAAAATAAGAACATGGTAGAGAGAAAGCTTTCCCAGTTATCGTAAAATTTTTAAAATTTTTTAAGTACAATATAACTAAGGTCAAAATCTATTACAACTTCTAGATGCGCTATTACTACTACACTTACTATTTTTTTTTTTTTTTTTGAATAATTGATAATAATAAAAAAAAAATCCATTCTTATATCTTTTCCCAACACTGCGTATCTAACATTCTCGATCACCTGGCAGATAGAATTTCCCACCGAAATGACCTGTCATTTTGAAAATATTTATTTTTAGTTAAAAATAATATGCAGTTAAAATTTCAACGTGCCTGAAATATATTTTTTCGATTTCTTTTTAATACAACTTAACCAACACCTGGCAAAGTTTTATACCCGACTAAATAATCTGGCTTGTTTATTTTTGCACTCTTCAAATACTATATTTTTAAAGTATAAAAGTTTTAAAATGCCTCAAAAATATTTTTTGCGTGACATTTTTTTCTTATTAAAAAAAAAAAAATTGTATGGTTGAGACCCACTACCCCTCAGCCAGGTCTCGGTTTTTGTATTTAGACATCACAAAAGAAGTATTATACAAGTTTTCAGAGTGCCTCAAACACGTACTCAAAAATGTCTACCAGCTCTCGGACTATTAGTTGAGCGGCTCATGCAATGAATGTGTATAGGACGAAATACCTGAATTTAACAAAACAAACAGCCATTGCGTCTTGGAAACAACGCTGCTTTTCACAACACCTCTTTCGTAGTTGAAAAAACTTCATATATCTGGGATCTAGTATTAACTCTTACCACGATATCAAAAATAGCTTTTGCCAACCGTTGTTACTTTGGGCTCAGTAGGCAATTGAGAAGTAGAGCCCTCTCTCGACGAACAAAAATTACGCTCTTTAAGTTACTACTCCTGCCCGACCTATTAAGCGAGAAGTTCATTCACTGCATTTGCATATGCGTCCGTGTACTCGCTGAACGCAATGCAATAGAAATATGTGAAAGCTTACAGATGAAAGTTCATTTACTGCATTTGCATATGCGTCCGTTTACTCGCTACGCTAGCAAAGTCGAAAATATTTCAACTTTTCTTGTGTAATTTGCGTTTTTTGACAGCTCGTTACTTATAACGAACAGAGAGAAGAAATAAAAGAAACGAGTCAGAAACTCATTACTTTTAGGGATGGCTCTTCCAAATAAATCTTAAAAATTAAAAATGTCTATAATTTGTTCATTGTTAATTTCTCAAAAGAACTTTTTTATACTCAGGATTTAAGATTTTTTTTAATAATAAAATAAGACATTTTAAGTATTTTTGTGTAAATACGATAAAAAATTCCCCATTAAGAACATACCAAATATTTTACAAGTTTGTAGCCCTGCTTAGTCGGAACGTAAAACGCAATCATTGCACTCTACCATAATTTTCTTGCGTAAATTGTGCCAGCAAATAGACGGACGCATATGCATATGCAGTGAATGAACTTCCGGCTTTATATGCAGCACAGTTCTCATAAAAAGTTCTTTCGAGCATATGTATAAAAAAGATACTTCGTAAGATCTTTGGTCCAATCTGCATTAATATTGACTCCGAATACGATTGAACCACGCGCTGTATGACCACTGCGCCGACATTCACGTAGTCAAGCACATAAAAAGCGATCGGTTTTGCTGGCTAGGCCATGTTCAGTGGGAAGAAGACGCTCCAATGTAAAAACTATCATATTTTTTACACTAATTTTAGTGTAACTATTGGAACACTAAACTTTCTATAGAAACTACTTAGTATGTAAACTTTCAAAATATGTTGCCATCTCGTATATGCAAGAATTTTCTGGTGAGTCCTTTAGTACTTTTCATAAATTGAATTACTTGGCAATAGATAACAAGATATGTGATATAGTGTGACCAAAAATACATGAAACTAAATCTAGAAAAGAAGAAAATAACTAGTCTCTTTTAACACATTGAGTGCCAAGGGGTTTTGACGAAAACCTTCCCCGGGTGCCAAGTACATTTTTTGCTTTAAACTGGTGTAAAAGTAGAAAATATTCAGTTCTGCGCCAATCCCGGATAATTTTGTGGTTTATTTTGGATTTTATAACGGTTTTTTTATGTCGCACGTTTCTGTACGACGTGGCACTGCACGACGGAATTGCAATCGTAAAAATCACTGTCGTACGAAAATGTGCGACGCGTTTTTTTTTGCTATTTCTTAATTTTTTTTTCTTTTTACGCATTATTCTTTACATTTATTTAAATTTTTTATTATATCTGTTTTTATTTTTATTTTGTGCTATTTTTTATTTTTATTTGTCTTCTTTTTTTGTTTTCTTTATATTTATTTTTCTTTATTTTCTTTGTTTTTTATTTTTATTTTTCTTTATTTTGTTTTATTTTTGTAGATTTGAATTAGAAAAATGCCGAAGCGAAACCTTAGAGATCGTGAAATACGTGAAGCGTTGGAAGAAAGTGATGATGGTGATTTTTCATGCGATGAGTTGATTGATGAGAACTGGCTACCAGATGACTCGGACACTGACTCTGATAATAACAATGATACTAATAACATTGATAACATTTATAACAGCGATACTGAAGACGACTGGGACATGGATGAGGACATGGATGAGGACATGGATGAGGACGAGCCAACAGCATTGTCAAACGTAGTCGGTTCTTTCGAAACAAACATTTGGACTGAATTTAGTTCTCGTCAGAAAACTTTTACATTCACTGGGCGATCAGGCTTGCAACAGTCTATTAGAACAGATATTTCCTGTTTGGATGCATTTCTCCTATTTGTTGACAAGGACGTTATTGAATTAATTGTATCAGAAACAAATAAGTATGCGGAGGAATATGTAAATAAAGGTGCTGTTACCAGATTTTCTCGAAAAAAAATTGGATACCAACAACAGATTTTGGAATGAAGAAGTTCCTTGGCCTTCTTTTGTGGATGGGTTTGGTGAAGGTCGGGTGTTTAAAAGACTATTGGTCCAAAGATTCGCTCTACAACTTTTCAATTCCGGGGAAACTAATGTCACGCAATCGCTTTCAACTATTGCTTAGTTTCATGCACTTCTCAGACAATAACTCAATTGTACCAGGTGATAGGCTTGCTAAAATAAAACCACTATTGGACATGTTACAAACGAGATACCAAAGCATTTACGTACCAGGTGAAAACATAGTAATTGATGAGACCCTTATTCCATGGCGTGGCAGACTATTATTCCGACAATATATACCAAATAAAGCTCATCCTTATGGTATAAAGCTTTTTAAGCTCTGCTCTACCGAAGGATTCACCTGGTCATTGCAAATATACTCCGGAAAGTCATCAAGTGGACTGAAAGAAGTCGGTTTGGCAAAAAGAGTTTGCGAGGATCTGATCATTGATTTGAAAGGTCAAGGTCGAACTTTATATGTAGACAACTTTTACACAAGCTATGAATTGGCTCGTTCAATGCTAGATCAAAAAACACATGTTGTCGGTACACTCCGTGCCAACAAGAAACATTTGCCAAAAGAAGTTATGGTTGCTCCTATAAAGAAAGGCGAAGTAGTGGCTAGAGAAGATCCCAATGGTATAGTTGTTCTGAAGTGGAAAGATAAACGCGACGTCAGAATGCTATCTACGAAACATGCCCCGATAATGGTATCCACAACAGATGGAGCACGTAATCCTGAAGAGCCTTCAACTAGTCGAGGAGCGAGACGTAACAGACGAGCAACAGAAAAGCCATTGGCTGTGCTAGAATATAATAAGGGGAAAGCAGGCATTGATCTTTCCGACCAAATGGCTTCTTACTCAAATACCCTTCGCAAAGGGTTAAAATGGTATCGAAAGCTGGGAATTGAACTTTTACTCGGACTATCCGTGGTAAATGCCTTTACTGTGTATAAAGCAGCTACGAATAAAAACATTAATGTACGAACATTCCGTGAACGCATTGCTAAGGACCTGCTAAATCTCACATCACCTCAGCCTGTATCGCAATCAAAACATATTATCAGAAAAAGAGTAGATGAAAATAATAAAACCATCCGACGTGCTTGCGCTTTATGCTACGCTGAAGCAAAAAGAAAATTTAGTCGAAAGGAAGCAAGAAAGAATATCAAAAGGACAACTACGTACTGTCCGCAATGCCCCAACACTCCCCAATTGTGCATTGATTGCTTTCCGAAATATGCACATCTAAAGAATTAATGTAAATTGAAATTATCATATCCTAATTTTAATATTTTTGTATCTTTTTTATACTTTTTTTTCCGAAATATCGAATGAATTCCAATAAATTTTCAAAATTAAAAAGAACCTCCGAGTTTTTATCATAAAACCGCAAAAAATGAAGATATCTCTATGAAACTTGAACAAAAATTTAGGGCAAACATTAGGGTACTAGAAACACATTAAAAAAACCCTATAGAGTCACACAGAAACGCACGACAATATCTAAGGCCAGACAATGCCTGTCGTACGAAAACGTGCGACGTGGCACCCCAGGAAGTATTAGGTGTCGCACGAAAACGTGTAGCCATGGCACTCAATGTGTTAAGAGTTTACTTTTGGTATTCCCAAATAAAAATGAAATTTCCTTTCATTTTTGGGATTCTTGAAGATATCCACTACACGATATAGCTTCCAAGACATTTGTTGAAATACAAGTTGACAATTTTCTCCCTCGATAATATTTCTCTAGTTCTTGTGAGGCATGTTTAAACTTTTGGTGAGCGACCTGGTATTGGTCAATTCCCGTACAGCTCTAGTGAAGTAATTTATGGAGATCATAGGCGTACAACCCCATATAAGACTCGGAAGTGCGTATACACCTCGTATAATCGTCGTGACCTATCTGAACTTGCTCGACTGTGTTGCTCACGGTCGAGCAACGCATACAAGTTGTGAAAATTCACTACAAAAGTAGTGAACATTTTGGGGAGATGGTTTGCAACTTCTCGGTCATCGTAACGTACCGTCTCGCAACACTGTGATCAATTTAATCAAAAAATTTTAATACACTGGCTCTGTTGTGGACGCGAAAAGGAAAGCTTATCCCCTCGTTCCGCTAGTTTGGACGAAAACATAGACATGGCAGCGGTCAGTTTTAGTGAATACCCAACAACGTCGATTCGTCATCGTGGTCAGGACTTGATCGTTAGCCGGAGCTGCAGCACATTTTGGCAAAAGATCTGTATCTGCACACTTACAAGGTTCAACTGACTCAAGAACTAAAGCCAGCAGACCATACGCAGCGTCGAGCGTTCTCAGATAGAGGTTTGGAAGCTGATTGCAATTTTGCGAAGAAAATCATCTTCGAAACCCATTTTCATCTCAATGGCTACGTCAACAAGCAGAGGCACGGAGAATCTGAGAGCTTCCCATGCACCAACAACCGCGCGCAAATAACTGTGAATGATGTCCGATATCGCTATATGCTAACTAAATCCTCTTGGTCTGAAATTGCGGATATGGATCTTGACGACATGTGCTTTTAACAGGACGTTGCCACTTGCCAGACAGCTAACGACACAATGTACTTATTAGGTCTCTTTCCGTACTCGATTGTAAATAGTAACTTGCAATGTGCTAGAAAGTGTTACCGTACTTTTTCGAGCTCAAAAGAGAGAAGAAGAACAAGCATAAAAGCGCTCTCTCGAGCTCGAAAGTAGCTCGAAGTGTGCTGGAAAAATTCCTTCGAGTATTATAAGAACAAGCATCAAGCACACATGGCAAATTAAAATTTTTTGATTGTTTATGGTGTGCGGTGGAAAAGAAATTTACAAACAGTAAAATATAAATTGCAAATAAATTAATAATAAATCAATTTGAAAGTCGAAATTTGATAATTTGCGTAAATAAATTTGGAGCTGTTTACGTTTTATAGGCAATCAGCTGTTTTTGTGCTGGAAACTAGCTAGAAGCCGTTTCCGTACTTTTAACATTATTCTCAAATTTAATTTTACGCTCCCAGCTTGAACTTTACTCGACTTTTACTCGACTTTGTGTACGGAAACACACCTATTGTAAACGAAACTCGGTGGCAATTCGCCACGGATATTATACGATTTTAGGCCGTTGGACTGTATTTGGGGTATCCTAAAAGGAAAAGTCTATGCCAATAAACTCCCAACTATTTCGGAGCTGAAAAAGGAAATTTAACTGGCTATTGCAGCAATTGATCCAAAATTAGACCAGAATATTTGAATATTTTGAATATTTATGGATATTTGGAATTAGTACAGTTAGAACTATGTTCTTTTCGACTACAAAGGTTTAATAATAATGAAGTTATATAATTTAAGATTTAAAAATGTAACTCAGAAATAAGTGAGAAATAATATTATAAGTAAAATAGACATTCAAAAGAAGTTTAAACTAATCATTTAAATTAACACAAGTAAAAAATTAAAGAGAATTATTAATAAAGAAATTATATAATTTAAAAATTAACACTGTAATTCAAAACAGTGTGAAAAAATATTACTTGTAAAATTGACATTCAAAATAAGTTAAAAACTATTTGTTTAAATTATCACACATAAAGTCTATAGAAAATTAGATTTGAAAGACTGAGTTTATTGTACAAATTAGAGGATATTTTTGAGAAAGAAGTAAGGAAAGGATTTATTAAAGAGATAGATATAGGAGCATATATACTGATAACTTACATAGTGTTCTGCGAGAAATACTCAATTATGGCATTCTTAAAATGTTCATTTCCAACAATTGATTTTAATTTAGTTGGTAACCCATTCCATAACCTGATAGCATTAATAAAAAATAATCTTGTAGAATTTAGGAAGTTGAAAATTGGTAAAGTAAGCATATAACTTCTGCACGACTGACTAAACTGCAATTTTAAATACAAGCATGAGAGGGTTTTAGTTTTATCAGCGTATAAAGAAAAATGCAATTTATGGCATTTAGATAACTAATAATAGCTGCATTCGATTCGCCAGCCTATACTCAATTCATGTCGCTTATTTCAAAATTTGTATGTGAAAACAACAACAAAGTTTACAGCTAGTTGAGTATAGAGTAGGTCAATTATCAGTTGAGTTGAGTAAAGTTGCGTTGCCAAGTTCTTATTTTTTTAGTTGGTTTGTGTACGGAATAAGTAAAATGTAATAGATTCTGTCAAAATGTGATGTGAAAACAAAAACAAAATTATTTTCCTTTAAGGGGGGAGATAGCTCATAGTTTCGGAAAAATTTCAAATGTTTTTTCGAATTTTTCCTTAAAACAAGTTTTAAGTCATTTATATTGGTTTGAAATTGCATAGTGACCCAAAGACACAGCGTGACGTGAATAGGGTTAAAAAAAAAAAATAACTGCTCTGTTCTTGGTCCTCTTCTATTTTCCATTTTCATCAACGATATTTTCAGCTTATGTAAATATTCATCAATGCATGCTTATGCTGATGATATTCAGTTACATTTTTCTAACAGAACTGGTCTTATGGAAGACCTAGTGTGTAGGCTAAATGAGGATTTAGACAGCATAGGACATTGGGCTTTTAGTAATGCCCTTCAGCTAAATGCATCAAAGTCTTTTGTGTTACCCATCTGTAAAAACAGTGTTTTCTTCGAAGATATACCGGACCTGATTTTAAGCGGCGATAAGCTTGGTCTCGTTAACAAAATTAAAAATCTTGGGTTTCACATTAACTCCACGTTAACCTGTATTGACCACATCAAAAGTGTTGTTAGAAAGATATACTACATGTTACGTAACCTCAGGGTTTCAGCGGAATTTATGCCTGTTGAAATGAAACGTAAACTTGTTGTGCAACTTTTGCTTCCTATAATAACTTACGCGGAGTGTGTCTATAGAAAATTAGATTCGAGGTCACTATTAAAATTAAACTTAGCATTCAATCAAGTCACACGATATGTTTATGGGCTACGCAAATTTGACCATATTGCGCAGTTTAAAAAAAGTGTTCTTGATTGTGATATTGTCTGTTATCTAAATGCTAGAAATTGTATTTTCCTCCATAAAATAATGACTTATAAAACACCTAATTACTTGTTTGAGAAAATTGAATTCGGTCAATCATCAAGAAGCTGCTTGCTAATACCACCAAGCTTTAACTATCTTAATTCCACAAGAATGTTTTTTATTAATGCCACTCGATTGTGGAATTCCTTCCTTACCAAGCCATGTAAGATCTATAAAGGAGACGACAAAGTTTAGGCATGCCGTATTTCAGTATTTTTCTACTCAATAAATATTTCGCTCTACTCTGTTTTAACTCACTCTATCTCTTCTTAGTAGTCAATCAAACTTTAAAGAGAGTAATATCTATATATTAAGTTAAAATTTAAATAATATGTACTTTGTAATTAAAATGATTTTTGTTGTCAATTATTACTAAGCATAAATTTGTATACCTATTAGGTCTGTTTCCGTACGTACACTGTGTAACTTGTGGGACACTATTTTCTGTTTCCGTACTTTCTGTGCTAAAAATGGGAGAAGAAGAACAAGCATAAAATCGCTCCCTCGAGCACACAAAGTGCACAGAGTGTGCTAGAACTCAAGACTTCGAGTAAAGTAAGAACAAGCATTAAGAAGAATAAGCATCAATAAGAAGAAGCAAATGTCAAATTACATTTCATAATTGTTTATGTTTTGCGATAAATAAATTCACAAATTGTGTGCCTAAAAAGAAATTTACGCACAATAAATAAATAATAATAAATAAAAATTAAGTAATTGTTCAGTTTTGCATTAAAAATGGCTTTTAATAATTTAAGTGAAAGTGTTTTAAATTTTGTGCTGCCGTCTGCAGTCAAAATCAGCTGTTTTGTGCTTGAAACTTACTAGAAGTTGTTTCCGTACTTTTGCAACTATTCTCACATTTCGTTTTTAATCTCTTGCACACATTTTACACAAATCTTACACAGTGTAAAGTACGGAAACAGACCTATTGTGAAACTGTACATTAAAAGAACAGAGTTCTTATTGTACTATGGATAAACAAATATTCGCATAAGTCCTTTGCATGGCTACAGCATTATTGAAATTTTAGAAGTTTTACTCATGACTCACCAAAATAGTAGAAAGTTTTGGTGAGTCAGGATCGAGAGGCCTGGGTTTCAAAATTTCAGCTAATTTGGCTGCTGGAATATTTAGTGAAGACTACAGCACCAATCTGAAGCTTTTGAATTAACTGGGTATAATTATTGGCATCTATTTCAAAGTTTTCGCCGAAAATACCGATAAGGCACGAGTAACGAAGCAGAACCCAAAAAGACTCTCCAAGACAAAAGCAGCTCGTACAGCTCGGATTTACCTTCCGGAAGGATGTACCTACGAGTTGAAAGATATCGTGTGAATAAATAATTTTTTTGGAGTCAAAGCTGTTGAAAAAATAGTCGAATCTGGACCTTCGATTAAACAGCCGATATAAATTTTAATTTTTAACTTTTTTTATTATATTACAGGTTTATCCTTCCCTTCAAAATATCAGTACTCGAAGAAAAAAACCTATTTTGTTTCATATAAGTGGAAAAATTTTGACAGCTACAGGAGATACTCTGCAGACCCACCATTTACTAAAAATATAGGAAAATAAAAAATTTATCCAATTATGTTATCGACTTGAAATCAAATTATTAAACAAAACTAATTTCACCTTGTGTAGGGGTATCTCCCCCCCTTAAGCAGTTTCTTCGTTTTCACTGACGGTCTGTCAAAACAAAAGTGTTGCCAACTATTCAGTAAGTAACAGCTAATTGAGTAGCCGTTTTTTTCGTAATTGAGTTGAGCACTGGCGAATCGAATGCAGCTAATATCACAACCAATTAAACTAATTTCTGAATTGAGCCAAGTGATCGAATTTTCGCAATCCATAAACGTAACGGGTAGCATGATTAAATGCAATTTATAATTTAAGCCGAGACCGTGAGTCCAGCTTGCTATACACATGTTCAGAGTACGTTATCACGGGAAGGACTAGTTAAATTATCAGTTTTCTCCTTGTATTAATAGGTGCATACTCTGCCGACATCCTTAGATTACGCAAGACATAATAAATTTTACGAACAACGCTGTTTACGTGGTCAGTACATGTGAGAGTACAATTAATGTTGAAACCTACACAGAACCAAAAACGTACTTAATAACAAAGAAAAAGTTCTTTGTCCCAATGTATTATACATTAAAATTGGTCCAAAGTACGAGTTCCTTGATTCAATGAATCTTTGTTCTTACGTTATTTCTTTGATATGTTATGAAGAAAAATGATTTATTAATGACACATACAACTGTTACAATAAGTTAGTCTGTCCTTAGAAATTTTAAAACAATATCAAGATATATTTTAAAAAATCATTTTCTTATTGAGATAAAATTCTCTAATGGTTTTATAGATATTACAACACAAGAACTGGAACAAAATTTTAATGAACACGAACAATGAACTGTTCCTTAAAATTAAGAACAACGATTCATTGAACCAAAGAATTCGTTCTTTGGGGCAATGAATAGTTCTTAAAAATCAATGAATTTCGCTTTATGAACGAGATTCTTTGATTTAAAGAACAATATTTGTTTCAGTGTAGGTTACACATACTTTTAACTAGTCCAATATTCTTGTCACCTGTAAATAGTTTAGGGATATCCTCAAAGTGAATTTCGCTTTTGCAAATGGGTAACACATAAGATTTTACTGCATTTAACAGGAGACCATTTCTCAGAGCCCATTGGTTTATACTGAGCAAGTCTTCATTCATCCTGCACACCAAATCTTCTAAGAGGTTAGTTCTATTAGATAGGTAAAGTTGCACATCATCAGTATATGCATGCATTATGGAGTATTTGCACTGAAGAAAAATGTCATTTATGAAGACAGAAAATAGAAGAGGCCCAAGAACTGATCCCTGAGGGACCCCACTGCCAATCAACTAATACTCTGAGAATCAATTGTTAACCTTTACCCATTGAACTCTGTTTGTTAGGTAGCTTTTTAACAAATTAACAGGACTTTCGCAAAATCCATAAAAATGTTTAAGCTTACAACAAAGAAGTGCATGGTTCACTGAATCAAATGCTTTAGAGAAGTCAAGCAAACATTGTAACTTAACTAGACTCTTATCATATGAGCACCGTATATCATCCAGTGCTTTTACTGGTGCTCGCGTGTGCAAGCAAGGTCAAGGTGACCATTTTAATGATATAATATTTCATCTATAACCTCCATATCTTTACTTTATAATTCTGTAAAAATTCACAGATATTTCAACAGCCAAGTTTACTGAGCAGGGGATATATTAATTTTTTCACACCGCTTGTAACACCCATAAGAACGCGTGGTAAGTATAGAGAAGTGCAAATACTAACTATTTGTCCGTAGTCACGATTATCACCGTAATTCCGAAAATGAGACAAATCTGATGGAAACCACGCCTACCTCTTTTACAAAGTGACTCTATCAAAATGGTAAAATCTCTTTAAATCTGAAAAATATATCATTATTAAAAAAAAAAACAAAAATACTCTCGCGGAATTGTGTTTAAAATTTTAATCGAAGATCATAATGAGACATTTATTTTTGAGCTTATCTTCAACAGATACAACAAAAAAGTCACTAACGGTCAGCTATAAAATATATGCTAATTAATTGCTACATTCTAATAAATTTGAGACTGTAAAATAAACAGATTACAATAAAAAAAATACAAAAAAAAAAAGAAACAACAGCACGCTTTACAATCATCCTTTGAGGAGCGTCTTAATTAACGTGAACGAGTTGATAAAGTTTCACGCCAATTTTTTACGTTTACTTAACGCAAAGTTATGTGTGAAAAAATCCAAAAATTTCTAAACAATAAAAAACACAATAAATAATATTAAATTGAAATGTTTGTTTGTTTTTTTTTTTGTTTTTTTAATTTCACTCGCAGGTAAAAGACAAAGACGCATAAAAGTGTGGCTACGGTGGAGATGCCATCCGACCAGGCGTAGACAAAATAACAACAGATACAAAACCAATCTGATAAGCGACGCTTTAAATTCCATAACGTAATGCAAATTTAGAGCGTTTAATTTGGCAAGTGTGTCTGTATTACACATAGTATATGGTGTGTGTGTGTCTTTGTTTAATATGTATGTTTAAATGCTGTAGTAGCGTGGAAAAGCAGACAGGGTTCGGATTGGATTCGGAGTGGAATAAATTGGCACCATAGCCGGTTTGTTAACAATCAGTTAGTAACTTATTAGATCAATTATTTCAATATATCCCATCATCAAACATACATATTGTCACATTTGTTGTGTTGATCGAGTATGTGTTTTGAAGAACATTGACGCTAAGAGTTCCCGCAATTCAGGTAATTCTCATTAAGCGGAGAGTCTGCGAATTTAATTCTTTCAAATAAATGTCAGTTGGTTGGGCTAGTATAGAAAAATTTTAAGAAGAAGTTACAATTTTAGATATTTATATCTGAAATAGAGTTTTTTTCGTGTTTTAAAATTAAGAGTTTTTAAATTCTTTAATTGTAATATATCGTAAAAAAAATAAAATTTTACCAATTTGTGATACATGAAAATTATGTATGAAAGAGTTCTTTACTATTAACTCTTTGCCGGCCGCACCTAAGCCTCTGGGAAATTCGCGAATCTGACACCGGATTCGTGTTCAGCTACCCCAAATTACCAACAAAAGTGTCGCGAAAAACGTGTTTTTTTTTAACCTGCAAAGGTGAGAAAAATCATGGGACCTGTATGTCCCAATGGTCGTCAACAAGGAAAAACGGACAGTACGCAAACGAAAAGTTAGAGGTCGAATTTTAATTTACTTCATGAGAACTCGTTGTTTTTAAGGGGGGGTAAGGTTTGTTTCGTCAAAAAAAGACCTTATTTTATTAATTTTTTTTAGAAAAAACTATAACAGAAGGTTTATTTCATAGCTGTTATATTGCGATTACGATTAGTAATCAATTAGATTATTTTTTAAAAAGAATTGTAATGATTATATAATCCTTAAGCAAGAATTTTATGATTAGTAATTGATTATGATTACAAATAATCAAAAAATAATAACGATTACTTGAGATTACGCAAAATAATCCAAAATAATCAAAAGTAATCAAAACATAATTCGATTACTTTTAAAGATTATCTTTGATTCTTTTTTGATTATTTTAAGAATTTCAGTTTGAAGTACGGAGTATTTTGTGAAAGTGATGATGAAATTGACACAACTGGTTTTTCACAGGACACTGTTAAACCCGATTAGTGATCCCAACAGACCAACTCTTCTGCTACTTGCATGACAATTCAAGTGTTGAAATGATTTGGCAAAAGTATGGCTTGTTGAAGGAACCATTTCTTTCATTCAATACTCCTTTAATCCCCTCAGCGTCAGTTGAGAGACTATTTTTTTTGCCGGCATAGTAAACGCTCCAAGACGGCAATCATTGTCTGATTTTTCTTTTGAAAAATTAGTTCTTATGAATGCAAATTGTAATTTAGAGTAAATAGGTTTTATTTTTGTTTCGTTTATGTTGTACTATAATACATTATTGTTCTCATACTTGTTTTTTGTCAATATTTGTTTTATAATGATATACATAACTTTGTTTTTTTTTAATAAAACTTAACAAAATTTTTTAACCTAAGACTGAAATTCTTAAAATAATCAAAAAAGAATCAAAAATAATCTCGAAATGTAATCGGATTATTTTTTTGATTACTTTTGATTCTTTTTGATTATTTTAGGTAATCTCAAGTAATCGTTATTATTTTTTGATTATTTGTAATCGTAATCATGTGATTACGATTACAAACAGAAAAGAATCGTACTTAATCAATTATTTTACCTTTTTGAAAAAAAGAATCGAATAAGTAATGATTACGACGAGTAATCATTACTTAACAGCTACGGTTTATTTTACATATTATAATATAAAAGTACAACATTTTAAGAATATCTTAACTGTTTGTAATGTTTTCAACATTTTAAGAATATTTAAAAAAATTTTTGTTAAAAAATAGAGAGAAATAACGGGTTTATTGAAGATCTCCGCAGGTGCCTCGAAAAAAAGTCTTTTTGCGGTGACCAGCCTACAGCATCACTGGATCATCTGAAACCAAAAAATTCAAATATTTTCTTTAGTTTATTACTTTATCTCTCCAGTGACGTCGTGTTTTTTTAATTTTTCAATTTTTCAATTTTTGGCACCATTTCGATGTCAAAATGACGATTTTTGACGAAAAATCTACCTATTTGTTATTGTAAAATTGTAAGTAATAAAAAATTAAAAAAAAATCACTTGACGTCACTAGAGAGCTACTTATATGTAGAATATGTGTACAAAATTTCAAAACTATCGGTTCGGTAGTTTTTTCTGTAGTCTGGTCACCGGCTTTAAAAATTACATGTTTGGGAAAATCGATTTAAAGTTTTGTACATTAAGCAACACTTAGTTGGAGGCAGTGTCGCCAGATGACAGATTACCACCAGAATTCTCTTTTTCTCACACTTAATTCCCACAAATTACCACACTCGCAAAATACCTCAAAATACTACAAAATACCACAAAATCCCTCAAATCTTCTTTTGAGGTATTTTGAGGTATTGTGGTATTTTGTGGTAATTTGAGGTAATTTATGGTATTTTGAGGTATTTTGTGGTAATTTGAGGTATTTATTTTCCCACACGTGGTAAATATCTCACATGTGGTATTTTTTTTTCCACGCGAGAGATTTTTACCACAAAATACCATGGGAATTCCCACATCCCACAATCGTTGAAAAATACCATAAGCACTATTTATCGTGCTTTTCTGGCAACATAGGTTGGAGGTACAGTCATTAAATCTACTATAACTTCGTTAGTTTTGCTTCGAATGACCTAAAAATTTAATACAATATTCTTCAGATGTTGTACTTTCAGAAACAAAAATAAAAAAAATTAAAAAAAAAGTTGTCAAACCTTACCCCCCCCCCCTTAATCTATTGTGAAAGTTAACCAATAAAAATTTAAAAAATAATCTTTACAATGGGGGTACTTTCACTTCTATATAACTACACTCAGAAAAAAATCCGCATTAGAAATCAACATTTTAGCATTTTGACATAAAAACTTTTGATTTTACCATAAAAATTTTGAAATTAAAGTAAAAACTTTTGTTTCAAAAAATAAAAATTTTGAAATAACTAATAAAAATGTTTTCTCAAAAACTATAAAATGTTGATTCAAAATGTTAAAAATTGTTAAAATAAAACCTTTGTAAACAAGCTTTTAATGTCTTAAATGAAAAAAATACATTGAATTGAATGTAGCTCCGTTATGTTTCACAGATTTTTAATATTATCGATTAAATCTTCAATGCATATAAAAATGAAATGTTAATACGTCAATCAAAAGTTAAAAATTTTAAAATTATAAGCAAGCATTGGTTTTGTTGCATCTTTTTTTCTTCGATTCGTTCGTTCGTGTGTTTTCTAGAAAAACAGTTAGAGCAAAAGTAAAGTGGAAAATAAAAAAAAATAAATGATGGAGTCACTGCAAGATTTGCTGCTGGAATGGAATTTGCAAGAAATCTACGAATAATTGTGTTGTAAGTATGGCGCTTGCTTAACCTGAACGATTTTGTTTTTAGATATGTAACATTTTATTTCAAATGGCTAAACGATATTAAATCAACATTTCAAAATTTTAAAAAAACATTTTGTAGTTTTTGATTACACCATAACCCATTTTGTTTCAACATTTTTTTCCAAACTTTTAAATATTGATTTAAAAGGGGAAATTTTTTAAAACACTAGCTTCAGCCATTTCAATACAAAATAATAAACTTTTGAGCATGAAACAAAATGTAAAATTGGCAGATATACCAATGAAATATTTTGATTTTACCAATGTTTTTTTTCTGAGTGTACTAGCTTTTCCCTGTGCGCGTTGCTGCACCCTGCAACTATATGAAAACATAATAAGTACACTGAAAAAAAAAAGATTAGCTTAAAATTGAACACAATGTGTTCAAAAAATGTGTTCATAATTTGACTTTTTTTTCATATGTTTTTCAAAAATTTTAAACACAATTGCTCTTACTTGGATGAAATTTGTTGCAAGCTTTTTTTTAAACACAAAATTCGTCAAATTAGTAGCAAGTGTCGTCAATTTTAAAACATTTGTTTTTCTGTGTATATTCAAAGCTTTTCTTAGACCCATAGTTTGACACCACTGTCATTTTTTACTGCCCGTTACAGTTTCCCAGCAGCAGGACATCACCAAATAGGGTAAAACACCCAGTCCTGAGCCCTCAGCGTATTCTGAGCCCCCCACTCATTAAACTGTCTCTAGCTAAGAATTGTGTGGATGTAAGTTAAAACAGTAAATTTATAATTATTCGTCAAAATTCGTTCAGTTCGTTCAGCTATCATGCTGAGTATGAAATATTAAGTTCAAACTGATTTTTTAAAATAAAAAGACGTGCCTCATGCTCTTACTCATTCAAGTGATTTTCTAAGCAATATCGACAAGGAGTTATCACACTTAAAACCTTCAGGTATGGACATTTTGTTATGATTTCTATAATAAGCTTTGGTTATAACAAAAGTTTAATATTATTTATTGTTTATTTCTTAAATATTTCATTAAAAATATTCTCTGCCAAAGCAAAAAACTGGGGGCTTATATCTGGATAACTAAATTGGGTGTTTCCAGTTATGAGCCATGGGGGCTCACAATTGGAATATTGCAGAAAAATAAAATATCCAAATGTGAGCCCGTGGAGCTCAAAGTAGGAAAACAGCAATTTTTATAAACATTCTTATTAACCCGTTAAGCCTGATTCTCTTATTAGATATTCAAAAACATTCACAATAAGAAAATTGAAACTCTTGATATTTGTTTGCAATTAATGCCAGATTCTGCACTTGAACTTGTATGCTTTACACCCCGATTCCATGCATAAGCCCCCATTTTTTGGCGGATGTTGGTAAGATTGACTCTACTCACTATTTAATTAACTATTTATTTTATACAAATGAATGAAATTACGTCCGGAGTGTCAATTCACGAAGTTTCAAGGAAATATGAAATTCTGCGCCCAATACTCCAAAGCCGGATTCATTCATAACCGTTCCAATAAGGCTCTGCCTGGTCCTTTGCCGTGTTTAACATGCATCGAAGGGGGAAAAATAATCTGATAACTATGAAAGAGGTTTCCCAAGAAGAAAACACAAAGTTCAAAGAATTGTTAAAGAATTTTTAGATGCATACACACGTGAAAATACAGTAGAGACTCACAAAAATTGAGACTCGCAAAAGTTAAAATATACGGAAAAGGTAACTAGGCTACTATCACCACAGGAAACTCTAAAAAATTAACTTTTGTGTCATTTTTTCTGAGTTCTTGTTTTATCACCCTTTTGCTTGTTTTTACAAATGGAGAATAAGCTGTACAAATTGACCAACGTAAAAGAAACTGTCCAATTATTAGCTCTAAATGCGAAGGTGAAAGATATCTTTACAAAAATCTACCCAAATAAAAAAGCGAATGATTTAATGACAAGTCACAGTTGGTTTTTGAAATTCAAGTGCCAGTCTTAAGGCATGTGTAGAGATTCTATTTAGCAAGAATTCAGAATATAATATGTTTTAAGATACACCACTTTATTCATATTTAATGTATATTTATTCATATACATATACATATACATATAATTTTAAATTTCACTTTTGTCCTTAAAAAGTTAATAATTCAAAAAAATTGCCAGTCCCAAAAACAAACGGGTTAACTTTTTTAAGTCTCTACTGTATGTTTAAAAATAATTTTCCTGGTATAGCGAATTTCTTAACCGACATCTAAAAAATATCTATTCAAGTTCCTGAAGCAGTAACAAATGCCAGTGCACATCTTTTGGAAAAAGATTTAAGAGGCTAGTTCCATCAAATTCAAACATACTTCGATGAAAGGTCCTATTAGCTCCTAGAGGTGCAAGTAACATTTATGAAACAGATAAAGGAGCAGCTAAAGAGAGCATGACAGTTATGTTTTCATTTTCTGCTGATGCCTTGATAATTCCACCATCATTGTTTTGGCTTATAAAAGAATACCCAAGGATATATTCGAATCAATACCTGAAGGAATAGTGTATACGAAAACTGATTCAGGCTGGATGACTTCGGATGCATTTATATACAATATAAAAGAAGTCTTTTATCCAACACTGGTTTCAAATCAAATATTGTTTCCTGTAATTCTTTCCGTAGATGGTCATACAACTTACAGTTTATCCAAGCTCTGAGAAAGAATTGCAAATTGTACTGCTCTGCTTATACCCAAATGCAACTAGAATTTTACAGCCAGCCGATGTGGCTATTTTCAGACTTCTTAAAATGGGGTGGTTAAAGGAACTGCAATGTTGGAGAATGCATAACATGGACCGACAGTTTACAAAGCATCATTTTGCAAAATTATTAAAAAACATTATTAAGTACCTACATAAAAAATGAGACCATAGCTAATGGTTATCGTACCTGCGACCTGTATCCTTTCAATCCCAACGCAATCGATTACAGTAAATGCCTTGGAAAGTCAGGCTTGGAAAGACACAAAAATGAATTTGTGGTTTATGATTTATATATAATATTATTTTTTATTTATATTTTGTTTACGTTTTGAATATTATTTTTTCATAAAATAATTAAAATAATAAAGTTCTTATTCTAAAAACCAGATGGCTCACAACTGGACAAAAGGTGGCTCAAGATTGGAAATCGGGGGCTCATAACTGGGATTTGGTTCATTTTTTAATAAATCATTATTTTTAAATATATTGGTCTAATTGGTATTCAAACAAATTTAATCAATTTATTCTTCTTGAATAAACGCGTATTTTAACACTAAAATGCTGCCAAACATGCTAAAAACAACAAAGTTATCCTTTTTCAAAGTAAAAAATTCCCTTAAGGGGGCTCAGGACTGGGTGTTTTACCCTAGTAACTCCATTTTGAGTTTGTATGTACTGTACTGTATGTTTGTACTTCCAAAGCTATGCGATATTAAAAATTTTAATTGTATGGGCGGATCCACACCCCCTATAAAAGCCCATCCCAGTTTTCTAGTAGATGGACATTATCCAGTTTTAGTACAGTTGCCGACAGTGAGTATACAAATTTAATTACCAAATTGTACCCTAATACGGTCAAAATAATCGGAAATATAGCATTTTTATTGATTTTTGGACAGTAAAAGGGGGTGTTGCAACCCATTTTTACTACAGGTGCCGACAGTGAGCATACAATAAAATTACCAAATTTTAGTCTAATACCACCACATCTTTCCGAGACATAGAATTTTAAGAATTTGCAGGCGGTAAAAGGGGTGTGGCAACCTATATTTGGTACAGTTTCCGACATCAAGCAAACAAAAGTAATTACTTAATTTTTGTATAATACCACCAAAACCTTGTGATATATAGAATTTTTAATTGATTTGTGGGTGGTAAAAGGAGGTGTGGCACAAAGACCGTTTATACATAAAAACTTTCGTATTGACGTCACCTTTAATGGGTAATTTCTAGAAACAAAATCGGTACACGCATTACAGAGAACATCAATTTCATACACAATGCAACTTATTTTCATAGGTACCACCATTGGATAGAACAATAAACCTATATTTGATTTCGTTATTTTATTTCAGTCTCACTACGAAAACGATCGCAAATCAAAGATCAAATTCTTTTTACGTATTTTCTGTGATCGTTTAGATTTGAGTGGGCATAATGCGTACATTGATTGCAACAAAATCTCTATGTCGAATACTGATTCATTTTGTATATCTGCATTGGAAGTCCGCGCGCAACTTTCTTCTTAAATGATCGATTCGTTCGCCCCTTTTATGACCATTGGGAGATAGAGGTCCCGTCAGATTTGGTGGTTGAGTAGATAGTCGAAGTGGACTATGTATTTTTTTTTTATTTTTTTTTAAGTGGAAAATTGCCCGCAACATTTCCAAAACTTGTATACCTGTACCTCATTGCACACTCAAAATATTGAAGCAAGAAGAAGGGGTAAAAAAGGTACAGATTTTTCGACTTCGGGGTGGTCTGTAAAAATTAAGTACATTCTGAAAGTCACATTTATTTCCTTTTGAATGTAAACTTGTAAGAAAAATCGATTGCATAGTTTTTACAGGAAACATTAGAAAATAAAAGGGTCACCGGTGTCCCAGAGGTCGTCAAAGGGCTAAAAGATCTTGAGAAATAAGCATGCCTAAATTTTTTAATCTCTTCCGAATGACCTATTATATGCATTTTTTTTTTATTATAGCTGATTATAAAGATAATAAAAAATTTTACTTTTATTTTTACATCAAAAATGTTAAAAAAATCTTCAACACTGTGGAAGTTCTGAGTGCAAAATAGAGCCTTTAATTTCGTGTTTTTAAAAAAATCAAGTGAAAAACTGAACTACACGCTATTTTATTCACGAACTACACGTGAAATAGCTTAGGTTCGAATTCACATGATTTTGCATTCACGTGAATAGTATTCACGTACTTAAGGCAAAAACAATCTTTAATATTTCTTTTGAGTTTCTAAGAACAATAAATTGCCATGGAATTTGGAAGACCAGCTGCTTTTTTGTGACTTCTTTGTGATTTCAATGAGTTTCTAGGAAAGAAATGAAGGTTTTCGTCGAAAAGTTATTGCACTGGTATCAGACCAACTCTTAGGTGCGTCATTGGAACTTTTATGTTTTGTGGATTTCTAAGATAAAAATTAAGATTTCTGTAAGAAACAGACTCCACTAGGATTTGGCCAGCTCCCAGATGCGTTATTAGGATTTTAATGTGTTTTCGAAGAAACCTTAATTTTTGTCCTAGTAACTCACCTAACCCATAAAAGCTCGAATATAATCCTTTGATACATAAAATTCCCAGTGACGTAGCAAGTAGCTGTCCAAATCCAAGTTGAATCCTTTGTCCACAGAAAACTAAATTTTTCTTTTGGGATCCCATAAGCAAATAAAAGTTGCAATGACTCACTTGGGATCTGGCCAAATCCCAGTGGAGTCCGTTTTCCACAGAAACCTTCCTTCCTGTCCTAGGAACCGATAGAACCCAAAAAAGTTCAGATGACGCACCAAGAAACCCCAGTGGAGTCTTTTGTCCACAGAAACCCACAGAGCCGATAAAGTTACAATGACGCAATTGGGAGCTGGTCCAATGCTAGTGGAGTCCATTTTTCATATAAATCTTCATTTCTGTGCTAGGAACCCACAGAACCCAAAAAAGTTCTAATGAGGCATGCAGAAATCCTAGTGGATTTTTTTTTTCTCTCTCACAGAAACCATAATTTTTATCTCAGAAACCCACAGAGGCCATAAAAGTTCCAATGTCGCACTTGGGAGCTGGCCAAATCCCAGTGGAATCACTTTTCCACAAAAACTGTCATTCCTGTCCTAGGAACCTGAAAGCTTTATAAATTACATAGGAGTCTTTTGTCCTTCAGAACTCAAAATAAAAAGTTACAATTCTTTATGCCTTAAATACGTGAAGACTCATCACGTAAATGCAAAATTAAGTGAATTTTTTTGAAGTACTTTAACATTTTCAAGTGTAGTTCGTAAATGAAATTGGCGAATTCTGAATCACTCATTTGTTTTCAGATCCCCATTTCGAGGGTTCGAGCGTCCAGGGCAAATCCGTTTCAGTGTTTTCACTTCTAACACTGAGTCAGTCTCAACGAATGAAATTCACCTTTTGTAGCATTCCATAGTGAATTACCCTTGTTTATTAATGACAAGTATTAATATTTGATATAATATGCCTTTGCGACACTTGACCTCTTGTTGATACAATCTTTATTTTGACGTGAAGAAGTTACGTTTTTCCGCGTAGCTTTCCAAAAAAGTTGAAAAATGTATATTTTCAAAATTCATCGAATTGAATTGTTACTCGCTGAGTAAAAGAGCTATGATTAAAAAAATAGTACGACCGTAAAGGCTAATCCTTTGACTTTATTACAAAAACAACACAAAAATTCAAAACGTCATTGGGACGCGGTGGGAGCTCCTTAATACCCCCTTTACATTGGTCAAGACTTGAATTCAATTCTTTGCTATTCCTTTTTAAACTTACCCTCTTTCACGACGATGTCCGCGTCGTTCATCTACAAACTCAAAGACTTGATTTCAAGTCTTGACCAATGTAAAAGGGGTCTACGCAACGCAACTGAAAATTTGTTACATTGAATTATTACTCGCAGAGTATTCGTCCTAGGTAAAAATATGGTACACCAATACAGGCCTGTTCTAAGCCCTCACAACAAAATTATATAAAAAATTTCTGATGTCATGGGGACATAGAGAAAGCCGCGCAAAGATTGACAATGCAACATTCATGCAGCGGCGTTGCATTGAATTTTTACTCGGTGAGTATATAAGCTATGATAAAAGTTTGAAAAGGAAAATGACGGATTTATATTTGGTCTTACGACAAAAATAAAAGAAAAAATACCGACGTTACCAGATTGTGAATATAGCAACATATGTAACATAAATGTAATATCGTTGCATAGAATTTTTACTCACTCGGGAGACGCGCTGCGGTAAATTTTGTTTTACGACAGCATAGATGTGTTATTACGCCTCACAACTAAATTACAAAAAAATTCATGTCATCAAGATTTCAAGGTGGCAACCACATAACGCAGTTAAAATGGTACGACCATGAAAAAACGTTGCATCGAATTTTAACTCTGTGACTACTGGCGAAACGGTAAATTTTAAGGAAGAAAATAAAGGTGAGAACTTCGGGCACAAGACAAAAATAAGAAAAAAAAAAATGACGGCGTCATGAGGTCCATCAAGGAACCGCCTAATGTGACGCATATGCATTACTTTTGCTGGATTAATTGTATGCAGCTAAGGCCAAGTTAATGCACCAATGAAAAGCACAACCAATGAAGAAGCAAATTAAAAAAAGACAAAAGCAACACCAATACCAACACCAACACCAACACCAACATCAACACCAACACCAACACCAACACCAACATCAACATCAACATCAACATCAACATTAACATCAACATCAACATCAACATCAACATCAACATCAACATCAACATCAACATCAACATCAACACCAACACCAACATCAACATCAACATCAACATCAACATCAACATCAACATCAACATCAACATCAACATCAACATCAACATCAACATCAACAACAACAACAACAACAACAACAACAACACCAACAACATCAACATCGACATCAACATCAACACCAACATCAACATCAACATCAACATCAACATCAACATCAGCATCAACATCAACATCAACATCAACATCAACATCAACATCAAGATCAACATATCAACATCAACATCAACATCAACATCAACATCAACATCAACATCAACATCAACATCAACATCAACATCAACATCAACATCAACATCAACATCAACATCAACATCAACATCAACATCAACATCAACATCAACTTCAACATCAACATCAACATCAACATCAACATCAACATCAACATCAACATCAGCATCAACATCAACATCAACATCAACATCAACATCAACATCAACATCAACATCAACATCAACATCAACATCAACATCAACATCAACATCAACATCAACATCAACATCAACATCAACATCAACATCAACATCAACATCAACATCAACATCAACATCAACATCAACATCAACATCAACATCAACATCAACATCAACATCAACATCAACATCAACATCAACATCAACATCAACATCAACATCAACATCAACATCAACATCAACATCAACATCAACATCAACATCAACATCAACATCAACATCAACATCAACATCAACATCAACACCAACACCAACATCAACATCAACATCAACATCAACATCAACACCAACAACAACATCAACATCAACATCAACATTAACATCAACATCAACATCAACATCAACATCAACATCAACATCAACATCGACATCAACATCGACATCAACATCAACATCAACACCAACATCAACACCAACGCCAACACCAACATCAACATCAACATCAACACCAACATCAAAATCGATTCAACATCAACATCAACATCAACATCAACGTTAAAATCAACATCAACATCAACAACAACATCAACATCAACATCAACATCAATATCAACATCAACATCAACATCAACATCAACATCAACATCAACATCAACATCAACATCAACATCAACATCAACACCAACATCAACATCAACATCAACATCAACACCAACACCAACAACAACAACAACAACAACAACACCAAGAACCAAAACAACAACAACAGCACCAACAACAACAACAACAACAACCACAAGAAACACCGTCACGTCAAATCCTACGGGTGTGTCCACGACACAGCCAACTCTTTTTTACATAATAAAGCGCTCTACTCGGAGAGGAATAATAACATATTCTTATATAAAGCAAATATTTGTCTTGATTTGAGAAAATTTAATATTAAGCCTCATTTGCTGAAATCAAGCAAAAAAAGCACAAAAATAATTCACTACTAACTATAATAATATAATAAATAAATAACTGGCCATTTCAGCCCTTGAAAGGACTTTGACCTAGCTTATTATGATCAATTGTGTTGTGCGTGTTATTTAGTTTGTACACAATTGACCGAGAACCGGACCTACATGCTTAACGCCGACTCCGAACGGCGATGAACGGAAAGTTCTCGTTCTCAAGAAGCTTTACATGGCATTTTGATTACTCTCTGAGGTTTGCCATTGTCTGCAGAGAGGTGGCGGCCGTACAGAAAAATTATTTTAATTCAAATAATTTTCTGTCGCTGCTGGGGTTCGAACCTGGGTTTCCAAAGTTCTTTGACATAGCGGCCACGCACTTTAACCAACTACGCCACGGACGCCACTAATAATAATTAACTATAATATAGCACGCAGTGTCTTATGGTCTGATTATGCAAACTTTACGTAACATAGATTAACATGACGTAAAGTACCATGACCTTTTAGTGCTTGCTTTGAGCAAACGAGGCTTAATTTAAAATTTTCTTAGGATATTATTTCTCTTCGTGTAAGCTTGCCAGAGATTGCGAGATTTAGTGCGCAAGAGTAATTCAAAATTCGAATCTCAATCATAAAGAAAATATTTGAGAAAGTCATGATACCGTAAATTTGATGAATTCTTTATTTTTTCGCTTGCCCGAAGGCGCCTCCCCCGCCCCCCTTCCCGTCCATGGTGATAGTTTTTATTACTTTAATTTCATATGGAATTCCGTAACCATCCATTATAATTTATGCATATACATTATCAGATTTTTTTTTCAAAATATTAACTACTTAAGCTTTCTAAATTTTCATTTCACTTAACATAGCTATATTTCTTCTCTTTTTGACTGAAAACTAAAATTTGGACGACTTATTATTAGATTAAGACAAGTGTTGTAGAAGCCACTCCCATAACTTATTATCGTTTCACCAATGGGAATGGGCATTTCACAGCTATTCAGAATTGCTAGCGAAAATTTTGATATTTGTCGAATTCCATTAAAATTTTTAAAAACACTCAAAACATAATCCTTAAATGAACGAAACAAATTTAAATTTAAACCGCAAAAGAAGTAGCCATGTTACTTTATGGTCTTGTCTGACACTTAAATAGCTGTCCACCGGCTGTTTAAGATTGATTTTAAAGACTTTTAACTTCCAGACTTTTTCGTTTTTTCTTTTTTTTTCATAAAACCAACAATTTTAATGGTGGCGTAGTTATCAACAGCTGCAATAAACAGACTCAAAATGAAAAAAAAAAAAACACAAAACTATTCATTAATTTTTGATGCCATTTAATATATATTTTGTTGTTGTTTTTTTTTATATATATATTTTTCCTTCTGTTTTATTGCATTCCCTAAATGGCGTTGACAAAATTTCTGTCATCAAGAGGAAACAATTTCGTAGCCAAACCACTCACCATACGAAATAATAAAAATTTTTATTTATGCACCGGAACAAAATTGAAAATAATGAGAAACCGAATGAACGAGCTGACAGCCGCCCATTTGCAGGCTCAGAGGGAATGAATGCAAGAGAGAGAAAGAGCGATAGAGAGGGAGAGATATGACGAGTCAACTATATGATCAAGCAGAATAGAGCAAAAGATCGGCACAATTGTCGAATGCCAGCAGCAGGATCGGACCGCCAACACCATCAGCAGGCGGGCTATATCCATTGAGTTGAGTTACAGAAGCGCAGAACCCCAGCTAGGTGAGCATAAAATCTTTCTACCAAAAGAAAATCTCAATGCGCAACGAATCGCCATTTTCTCGCTGAGATTGATGTCCTTTTGTTAGCGAATTTTAATGTACACAGGGAGTAGTAGATACTTTATACGGCAAGAGTGGCAAAGAAATAAAAGCTATAGATAATTGACTATTTGACTTAACCAGAGAATGATTAGTTAAGCATTTTTTCGATAGGTTCATAAAAAAAAAACACGACTTTATGTAGCTAGCTAGCTGCTACCTTTAAATTGTGTCCAAAAAAGCTTAAGAAAATTTCATGCATTAGACTGACGATAGCCGAAATGGTTTTTAAATCCGCGGCCCGCTTTAGGAAATTCCACTGCTTCAGCTTGTAATTTTCATGGCTACAGTTTAACATAACTTAGCCACTCTTTTATATATATATATATACATATATATATTGCTGTGTATTTATCTCATTCCAGACTTTGGTAGTCTAGGAATTGCCTAGACATTTGTCCATTTCTCTATATTCTGGCATTCTTCTTAATAGAGTTCGATCTCTTTTATTGTTTTTTTCAATTAGTTACGTTTTGGATTTACATTCAACTGCATTTGACAGCAGATCCTTGCGTTGATCCTTGTTGATAACAACAGCAACGCATTCAGTAACGCGATCAACATGATCATAGCTCAAATGGGCAACGTTAATATGAGCATTTTGTGCGTGTGGTTGTGTGTGTAGGCTGTTGTGTTTCTTGTACGGAGATTATCACCGGTGTGGCCAGCTGTTGGTTGGTTGGTTGGTTGGTTGATCGCCTAGTTGTTGTTGATTTGTTGCGCCTGACTGGATTTTGGTTAGCTGTTTGCCGGCTGGTCGATATTGGTTGGTTCTTTTGGTTTGGATTTGTTGCGTGGCACGTTTCATAGACTTTGTTTGCACTAAAAAAAAAATTATTTATCTATAGAATTTTAACAACATTTCTGTTATTTTTACAATCGCCACATAGTTCCAGTCGTTATGCTTATTAACGCTAATCAATGACATTTAGTTGGCTTCGATCCTTTGTTGACATTGATTCTCTGGTTATAGAATGTGTCATCCTTAGTATAGTTATATATTTTATATGGTTTAATGCTCATTGATGAATGTAACATGCTGGGTTTATATTACTTACAGCCAGGGCCGGCCCTAGAGCCGAGCCAGTAAGGCCAGGGCTCGGGGCGCATACAGTTAGGGGCGCCTTACATATTTAAAAAAAATATATATCAATCAATATATATGGAAACATATATGGCGACCGTGACATGCGTGCTAAGTGTGTAGCTTGCATGCCTGTAGCGCGAGATTGATTCCCACTCGCGGCAAATTTTTTTTAATAAAAAATTTTCCGATGGGTCGGCATCTCTTTGCAGACAATGTCAAACCTCAGAGAGTAAACCAAGGCATGAAAAGCTTCTTGAGAACATGAGCCTTGTGGAGCATAAAACATGTATGTTCAGTTCTCGATCAATTGTGTACAAACATTTCATAACACTCACAACATAACTGTTTGAACGATGATGACCGACCTAATGTTACCACAGCCACAGTGGTGGCGAAAAATAAGTCAGACGTCACAGCTATATTCCACAAAATTGAAAAATATAAATTTATATGCTCTTTAATTGTATGTTATGATATTTTATTTGAATTAAATGTAACTAGCAAAGCATTTCAGGCAGTTAGTTTAAACCTCAACCAAGCAGTAACGTGGTCATCAATGAGTATGATGTTCCTTAACCCTGCAGTAGTCGCGTACCTAAATGTGACGAGAGTGGTCGCGCGGATTACATATGTAATCCGTTTTTTAAAGTTTAAAATAAGAGATGGCAATTTGAAAATGCTTAGTTATTTGTTTTAATTTTTATTATTACTTTATTTTATATTATATTTATTTAAAAAAACAACATAAACATAATTCTTATAGTACGTAAAATCAATGAATATCGATTGCAGACAATTGTGAAATTCATAATTTTGCATGACTGGATTACATATGTAATCCGCGCGACTACTGCAGGGTTAAAGACTATAGAACAGATGCCAAATTTTCTTGTATTTTGGAGGAGGCTAGAATAATTGGAATTGATTTAGATATTGATGTACAGTTTGAACACGCACTAGTTCGCCGAATAAGGAGACAATTTGATTATGAACAACGTGACGAAGTGTTAGATGATCCAATGCAAAACTTTAAAGTAAATTTCTTTAACAAGGTCTTGGACAACGCGATACAATCATTACGTGATGGCTTTCAACTTATTCATGAACATTACAATCAATTCGAAATGCTATATAACCTTGGCAATATCACCAACATAATGTATGATGAAATACGAAAATATTGCATGGATTTATAACTTTTCTTTACTGATCAAAATGATATTTCCGGCTTGAATTTATTTGACGAATTAAAATACCTTAAAAATCATTCGTCTGCAGATCACTGTGATTCTCCTATTGAAATTATAAATTATTTATTAGAAAATAATTTAACAACCGCATTGCTAAATATATATATTGCATTACGAATCATAATAACATTGCCAATAACTATAGCGAGTGCAGAAAGAAGCCTTTCTAAGCTTAAATTAATAAGAACTTATTTGCGGTCTAAAATGCTACAATATCGTCTTGATGGTTTAGCTACCCTTTCCATTGAATGCGATATAGTAAGGAAATTGGAACTGGATGATCTTATCAACAATTTTGCGCCAGTAAAGCTCGGAAAAAACTGTTGGTGAAAGTTAAAATAAAATTATTTATGGATAATATAAGTTATCTCTTTTTTATGTAGATAAAAAAACTCCGCCAACATAATTAAGAGTATAATTAAGTCTGCGGTTTGAGATATGTTAATTTCCTTATTTTGATTTAAAGAAAGTTTTATATATTTAATTATATGCCTTATTTGTTGTACTTATAGTTCGAAGAATACCGACAAAAGCCCAATTTTATCAAATATTGAATTTTATATAAAAATAAAGTTGGGAGTTTTATACACTAAGGGAAATAACGCATATTAACATTATCCACGCCTGAGTATATATTTCATTTAAATATTTACGTGGATAAATCAAATATTTTCCTTACAACTCATTTTTTTCCGTATTTAAATTTTATTTATGCCACACACTGACACACATATTCCATACAGCTGCCAAGCACAGGAACAGGGTGCGATGCTGCTGCAGTTTCTTCGCACCAGCAGTTGCAGGTCTTATAGTTCTCATTTAGTTAATGTTTCAAGGGTAATATATCATGGATATTTGGCAAATATGATTTGTGAGTGCGGTGGTGAGTGCGAAGCATGATGAATTCATGTAAGGTGGAGTGACAACTCGGTATTTTCTCAAGAATGTCACTCCACTCTACATGATTTCATCATGCATCGTACTCACCACCGGACTAACAAATCATATTTTCACAAAAAGAAAATAAAATATACCACTAAATGGTGTTTGATATGGACGCAGCTCGTGGGAAATATTCAAATACATTGTTTTTCAATTTCAATATTTTTATATAAATTTTCCTTAAATGCGATAGTTTTATTTTCAAATAGTAAATATTTGAAAGATTTTTAAAAAAAAATCGTGCATAATTTTAATATATTTTTTATTCATTCTGCTTAAATATTTTAATATTTTATTTAAGTAAAAAAGTATTTAAATAAATTTTCAATATTTACGTAGTTGATTTAAGTAAATGCGTTATTGGTGCAAAAATGACTCGCTTCTTGGATAAATTAAAAAAGTTTTTGGATAAATTTATTATTTTTTTCCCTTAGTGTACATAATATGTAAATAATTTTGTTCTACTATTCAAAATTTAACTTAAGGTTACAAGGACATTTAGGTTACAAATTTTAAAAAAAATGGAAGGAAAAAAGAGATCGTTTTTAAATTTTGCACATATATTTATTAACATTTAAAAAATACAAAAAAAAATTTGCTTTTTTTATTTTTTCCTCAGATGTTCCAGACTGGACTGGGATATCCTGCACACCGTCAATTTTTTGACATTTTTTTAAAAAAAATCAAATAACGTCAAAAACCGCTTCAAAATTCTGAAAATTGTTTTTTGTATATTTTAAATGTTAATAAATATATGGGTAAGTCCTAGCGTTCGGACGTTACATTCGGATACATTTTTTTATATATTTTGAAAATTTTATGAACAGTTTTTCGATTAAAATGAATTTGGTTAAATAGCTCCCTTTTCGTAGAATTTATAATAATTATAACATCAAGCATTTTACCGCATTTTACCCGAAATTTCTTATTTTTGTCGTGCGTTCGGACGTTACAAAAAAAGGAAGTTCTTGTGAGACTAACACTTAAGCTTAGATTAATTCTGCGAAATGGTCGGTCGCACCTCAGAAGTCTAAAAGAGCAAATAACTGCAAATTAAATAAGTTTTAAAGAAAATCCTACATCATCTCAAAAATCATTTTTTTTTAAGTCACAGTTAGCAATTTTATTTGTTCGGACGTTACGTGTCGGACGTTACACATTTTTCCCTCTAAGTGAAAATTCACATGAATGTTTTTAAAAATTTATTAATAACGTAAAGAAATATTTCTACTTTTAAAAATCAATTTTTTTCATACATTGACTTTGAAATATTTCAAATTGGCAGTTGTTGCTGCTCTCAGAGTTTTCTTATTTGAGCATAAAAGAGCATTACTTTTCATCACAAATATGAGTAAAAAAAAAAAATTGAAAAAAAAACAAAAATTACTTTAATTGAGACTAAAACTGGCATTTTTACTACACTCAAGCGAATATAACCAAAGTAAGCTCTTGTATTCGATTGAAGAAATATTAAGCTTTTTATTTGCAACCAAAACTTTAAGAAATAAGTAAATTTATTTTTTTACCACTGGTTGACCATTTTCTGGACAAGCCCATATGTGCAAAATTTGAAAACGATATCTTTTTTCCTTCTATGAAAAATAATTACCGAAAAAAAATTTTTTTTTTAAATTTGTTACCTACATATATCTCCCGTAAATCAAATTCAAAAGAGGTTTCTTACTCTTTTTTTTGCTTGTTAAATAATATGGGGCGCAATTTAGACCCTTGGCCTAGGGTGCCACAAATTTTCGGGCCGGCCCTGCTTACAGCAAAAGAGATTACATCTGCTCATCACTTGATGATCTCAACTTTTATTTTGGCTATATATCTATTGACTAGCTGATATGCACGGTCTTACTCGGGATTGTATTTTTTCGCAAATTTGGTGTTTCGTTTTCATTTTCTTATCAAAGTAAAGGAAATTTGCTAGAATGTTTTATAAGAACAGGAACAAAATGTGATTTTTGTTATTGATGACAAAGTCTATATGTTACCATTCAGCTTATTGACAACTTTTGTGAGAAAATTATTGCGTTTTCCGTAGAGATCTAGTTCACATTCCATATCCGGAAATGTAAATGGTGTTTTTTTAAGAGCTTAAGAACTTTAAATAAGAATACAAGACCGAAATACTGTTGGAATGAATTTTTTATTATTATAATCTGCTAGATATTTTCATGGCATTTATTTTTTACATACGATTTCCGGCATGTGTCCACAGCGGCTACGTGTTACATAGTCCATTCGATCAGTCCAATTTTTTACAACTTTTTCCAATAAATTTAACCTATGGCGTCAATGGTGGCTTGAATATTGGCTTCCAATGCTTCAAGAGTGGCTGGTTGTCGGCATAAACCAATGACTTAACATAGTCCCATAAAAAGTAATCAACAGGTGTTAAGTCGCAAGAACAAGGGGGCCAGTTAATAGGACCACTTCTGGAAATAAAGTTGTCGCCGAATTGATTTTGCAATAAATTGATGGTTAAGCGCACTGTGAGGCAAGTTGCGCCATCTTGTTGGAACGAAATGTCGTCGATGTTTAGCTGATTAATTTTTGGAAACAATCAGTCAGCATGACTCGATAGCGCTCGCCATTCAGCGTAACGGCAGCTCCTTCCTCATTTCGAAAGAAATAAGGACCGATGATGCTGCCAGCGTGTAAACCGCACCAAACAGTCAATTTTAATGGATATCATTGTGATTCGTTAATGGCTTGAGAATTGTCATCGCTCCATATACGGCCATTTTACTTATTGACGAAGCCATTTAACCAGAATGAGCTTCATCACTAAACACAATTCTTCCATAAAAATGCTCATCTTCGACCAGTTTAAAATTAGCCCAATTAACACAAATGCCACGTAAACGATGGTCATTTGGCTTTACTTCTTGCTGTATTTTATCGGCGCGTAAGCCAAGATCCTTGAGTAAAATGTTCCATGTAGTCGAAAGACAAAGGCCAACAAGTTGAGAACGGTGACGAATCAATATTTTGGCGTCATCTTCAACACTTCGCGCTACAGCAGCAATATTCTCTTCGGTACGCATATCTCTGTGTCTAGTTGATGGTTTTAAGTCGAGAAGAGTAAAATTAGTGCGAAAACGATTAATAACTAAACGAATTGCTTGCTCACTAGGCCGATTATGTTGACCATAAAATGGACGAAGTGCTCTATGAACTTCGCGAACAGATTTATTTTTTTTTTTCAAAGTAAATTTCCACAATTTGGAAGCGTTTTTCTGGCGTTAAACGATTCATAATGAGCTCCCAAACCTTACTAAACAGAAATGTCAACATAGTTTGACAAACCACAGACAACAACCATCCAAACTACTCATTCAACTAAAAAAACACTCTGTACTAAGTGAGGTCCTGAAAAATGCGAAAAGATCACATTAAATGTCTTTAATTCAGAAAGTAGAACAGTGCACTTTCGCATGCAGAGAAATTATACAAGAAATCCGAGTTTCTTACCCAAACCTAATCATGCTAAAATGTTTAATGAGTTCTTGGTCTAACGTACTCTTCCTTTTTAATTGATACACTAAGATCACCGATCTTTCAACATTTCAATACCTTTGTACAGTATACTTTGCCCAACTCTTTAAAATACGTATCGCTTTCCAATTAAATTTCTTTATTCGATGTTAATATTTTTCTCGTGAGCCATCTTTTGAGATTGCGAAAAATATAATAGTCACCGGTGGTCATATCTGAATAATTCAAAGCGTATTTCATTGATTTTTGACAGTGCTTTCAATAACTTGTGGAGTGCTACATTGTCTTTCAAGAAAATAACTTTTTTCTTTTCTTAACCCTTGTGTCTACACTTGGATACGATTGTACCTTTTCCAGATTTCAACCTAAGATTTAATATAGTTAATAAATTTCTAAATTTTGAAATTTATAGTTATCCACGACTGATGTATTCTCAAACGATATTTATTTTTTTATGTGGATTTGTTATTCCTCTTTTTTGTGAGAGTTGCTTTTCTATTTATACCCCTGTAACATACAATTGGATACATTTGTACCTTGCTATGTTGCAATCTTTATTTAAAAAAATTTAAATGTAAATTTGAATTATATCTTGGTTTCTCTATTTTTTCAAAACTTTTTCAAAGCCTGCTACATTTCTTATTATACGTTTGCAAGTACATACTAAGCAGCATATGAACATAAAATTTATATTTCTTTTGATTCTTGTGGGGTATAGTGGCAAGGGACTTCGCTACCAAACAGCTTCGCGTTATTTAACTTTAAGAAATCACTTAAAAACAATGACTTAAATTATTTTAAATAAAAAGCATACTTTTTAAATTCTTTAACTTTAATAAATAGTAAAACAAAACAAATTTTCAGTATTTTTCCTATATAAAATGAGTGGGGTACAATCGTATCCAAGTGTTGACAATATGGTGTTTGAAGTAAGTGTAGACACTGGGGTTAATGTGATCGTTTTGCCTTGAGTGCATCGTTCAAACGGTCCAATAATGCTGCATAATACATAGGTGACTACATATACATATTTCGGGACTAAATAGAAAGACTGAATTTATTTTTCATTGAAAATAGCTTTTGTTTTTTTTTTTTTTTATATATATTCTCCTTTATGGTTAGTGCCTTTTTTGAAACTTTTGAAATATTTGTCATAATATTTATACCATTCCGCTTGCAACACAGCAACTTCTTCTCGCATAGAAAATCGTTTTCCACGCAGTTTGTCGTGTGATTTTACATACACGTGACAAGTCTTCACGTATTTTAGCATAAGCAATTGTATATTTTCCTCTTGAGTTCCTAAGAAAAAAATATTCCTATGTGATTTGTAAAGCTTTAAGGTGCTTCATTGGGACTTTTATATGTTCTGTGAGTTCCTAGGAAAGTGATGAAGGGTCCTGTGGATAAATAGTGTGTGGATAAAGAGAGTGTGGGTAAACTCAATGGAACTTTCATTGAAACCATGAGAACGAAAGCATGCTGTCATGAAAAACGAGACCACCTTTCACTCATCACGTGATCATCATTTCGCAGCGTGACACAAACAACGCATAGGAATTGAATGCAGCAACAACACCTTTTTCGACTTCATATTAGAAGTAAAGTTCTCGGCTTCATGTGGGTGATGTACACTGATTTCAACTTTTGCTTCGAATATCCTTCACACAGGACACTGTGGATAAGAATCGTGATTGGCATCGTGTTTACCAATATATTGTTAGCTTAAGCCCTTACCTGTGGCGTCCGTGGCGTAGTTGGTTAAAGTGCGTGGCCGCTATGTCAACGAACTTTGGAAACCCAGGTTCGAATCCCAGCAGCGACAGAAAATTATTTGAATTTTTCTGTACGGCCGCCACCTCTCTGCAGACAATGGCAAACCTCAGAGAGTAATCAAAATGCCATGTAAAGCTTCTTGAGAATAAGAACATTTTCGTTCATCGCCGTTCGGAGTCGGCGTTAAGCCTGTAGGTCCATTTCTCGGTCAATTGTGTACAAACTTAATAACACGCAAAACACAATTGATCATAAGAAGCTAGGTCAAAGTCCTTTCAAGGGCTGAAATGGCCAGTTATGTATTTATTTTTTTTTTAAGCCCTTACCTACTTTTGCTTTAAGACATACGTAGTTTTTTTTATAAAAGTCAAAGCATTTTAAAGTCTTTATTATACCCCTACGTTTAAAAAACGTAAACGGTGTATATTAATTTTGTCACTCCGTTTGTTAGGCCCATAAGGAGGCGTGGTAGGTATAGAAAAGTATATATATTCTTGATCAGCATCACCACCCGAGTCGATTTAGCCATGTCCGTCTGTCTGTCTGTGATCACGATTACAGCCGTAATGTTCAAGCTATCAATCATCACGAAATTCAATATTTAAGCTTTTATCTAAAAAATAAAGGTCAAGTTCAAAAATGAGCCAAATCGGATGAAAACCACACCTACTTCCCATACAAAGTGACTTTATAAAAACGGTAAAATCTTTTAGAATTCCACAAAAATTAATATATGGACTTGAAATTTTGCACATGAGCTTTGCTATTTAATATACACTCTAAATGTGAAATTCAACCAAATCAGATGAAAACCACGCCTACCTCCCATGCAAAGTGACTTTATCAAAAATGTAAAATCTCTTTAAATTCCACAAAAATTAATATATGGACTTGCAATTTTGCAAATGAACTTTGATATGTAACATGTACACTGTGTATGAAATTCAACCAAATCGAGTGAAAACCACACCCACCTTCCATACAAAGTGACTTTATCAAAAAACAAAAGAGAAAACAACTTTGTCCTTGCGGGGCAGGATGACATCATTTTTTATCCTTAAAATTTTTTTTGGGGGATCTGGACAGCCCCATGCAACTTTTGAGACCTCTTAGAATACGATCTAAATTTTTCGATACGCCCTAATGTACAGAATTACAGTACTACCATTGGAAGTTCTGCGGCTCACACAATATTATTCCCTGGAGCGTGTTTCCCGCCAGTTTCGAACTGTGTAGATCCCATGCGGGGTGCTTTGTATACACATTTTTTTATGCCCATTTTATATCAAAATTTTATATTTATTTAATGAAAACAAGATGCGTTTTTACGTGCACAAGGTTTTCAGCAAGTAGTGTACGTTAGGAACAGTTATTCAATTTCACTCCTTAAAGTGGAATCGAAAAACCATTAAAAAAGTTAAAAAATATTTAATAATTACAGCTGTTAAATACATTTAATATGTTAATTGCGCTTCAAATCCTTTTGCACAACTGGACTAAAATTGGCTTCAGCATTCGTTGCCAAACAGCTATTTTATTGCCAAATATTTCCCTTTTACCGCAATATGGCAACACTTTCGCATTCTTCTTTTCAATCAAATAATATTGTCTGTTTTAGTCATAACTTGTCTCGAGAAGGACATTAAAGGTGATAGAAGCCTTTTTTTATTTTAAAAATCACACATCCATATAATTGATTGAAGCTGCCAAAAATATTATATACACTTTTATTCTATAAAAGTCCTCAGCGTTGTTTATGATTGGACTACTATTAGGAATAGCAACTATAATATCGTTTCAAAAAAAAAAACTTCTCTTTTTATTCTGAGTAAATTACCAAGAGGTCGAGATCCAATGCCACCTAAACCAAGGTAAAAAAAAACGCAGAACTTGTAATAAGTTGCATTTTCCTATTTTGGGTAGCCAGCCAATGTCAACGGCTTAACCAATTATGTTTGAACCTTAGTTTTCGAGAACCGTTGGCAGAAAAATTAAATTAGGTTAAGGGGCATTAAATGATTTTTAAAGCTTTTAAGTCGGTTTGAATTATTAAGTTCTTTCGAATTCAGTACCGATGACTCAGAAATTTTTTTCCGATTCGGTAACAACTTCTGCAATCATACACATAAAACATAAAAACAAAGAGTTTAAAAGTAAAAATGTTATATTACCATATTAATTACGCTTTCAATACAGATGCCAGAAATACCACCATCCACAACTGCCGATGTAGAGGACAGTGTGAGACACTGGTCACGTTCAGGAGCCACTTGAAGGCTCGCTACAAAATAGGTGGAACACAATTCAAAATATTAAATACTAGCAGAGTACCCGACCTTGTTCGGATTGGCTTAAAGGGATTATATACCCAGAACTTTTTTTAAATTCAAGTCTCAAGAATATGTGGTTAAAATTTCAACTCGATATATCAAAAACTTATAAAATTATAGCCTAGTGAGTGAACCGCCTTTGAGAACGCGCCGTGCTGGTTCTTATTTTCAAACGCATTTTTCTCGAAACCATTTTTCAAAGTTGGTGACCAAGATTTTTCGAAACTCAGTGACCCGATCGTTTTGATTCTTTTGCAGGCTTATTTTATTCATAATAATCTTGTACTTGTCATAGGAGTTTTTTTTCGTAGCTTCGTACATTAGTTATAGGCAAAATAATGACGAATTTTTGGTCAAAAATCGTTACCTTACTTTCGGATGAATTTAGTAAGAGCAATCTTGGTGACCGCTTTTCACCTTTTTTTCACAGCGCTCTAAAAAAAATGCTGTATCCACCTTAATATTAAATTTCTTTTAATAAAAACAAAGCTAAACATACTCTTGAATGTGACTTAGAGCGGGTTAATTTTGTTTTTTCAAAAAATCGTAGGCGCGGATAATTCTATTCAACTTTGCCCAAGAAACCCTTAGTCTAAAATCTATTTCGAGCCTCCAGTTTTTCAAAAGGTCTTAGCCTTCTTCCGGATTTGTCATCAAATTGATGACATATTTGATTTATTTATTTTTTATATTCTGTGTGTTTTTTATGGAATCGATCTGAGATTTTGGCTCAATGGTTAAATCGTATATAAATGTTTTATTTTTGGTATCAGATTTGTGCTCACATGTCACATATGTGCTGTATAAAAAATTTCCTTAATAAGTATTTGTCATCAAATTGATGACGCTATATTCTAACAGGTGTCTTTATTTTTGTTGCATCATTTCCTCTCCTTTTTTCGTCATTATTTTGTTCTTCGGCCAGTCTTTGTTTTTTTTTTAAGAAATATTGGCAGTATTCACAATCTGGAGTTTTTGGAGTATTTTTAGCAAATAAAAAGAATTTTCTACAGATTGTGAGCATACTATAGTTTTTCTTGACAAAAAATACTTACAGCGCAAACAAATTTTGCCATATTTTTTTTGAACAAATTAAATTCGCAGTGCTGCCTTTTACACAATGCAGTGCTGACATAGAACGTTAAGTCAGCTGGTTTTCAAATACAAAAATACTATGCAAAATTTAGAATAGGGTTCCATCATTGAAAATTTAGTATTTATAGTATTTGGAAAATGTTCATATTTTGTTTTTGTAAAACCGTCAAATTTACTATAAATATCAAATTTATCAAAAATACAGAATACAAGACCATAAACTCCACAGAATTTGTAAAAATGGAATCTAATTCATGGTTCGATAATTATCTTACTGATGATAGTGATCTATTCGAAAGTGATGAAGATGAAGATTATATACCAAGTGAAAATGAATTTAATTGTAATAATTATAATTGTGATAATGCAGATAATGATTTTTTCAATCAACAAACAAGAGAAGCTGCATTGTTAGATGAAAACATTTTATTGATGTCAAAAGACAAAAAAAAACTACAATATTCAACTGAACCATTGCAACTTGCTCGTTCTAATAATTCGTCCACTCTTTCTTTTGCTGCCAGGCAATGTATTATTTTTTTCATATTTATTCTTGTAAACTATTTTTCAAAATACATTTTGTAGGTCCAACAACATATGTTGCTGATCAATGTTCTGATGCCGTTTCTATATTTTTATTGACCACACAGCCGATTGAAAAAATAATTGTTGATATGACCAATTTGTATGATATTTATCACTATAAAGAAGATTGGGATAATGTTGATATAATAACTAAGCGTGCATACTATGGTATTTTGATATTAGCTGGTGTTTATCGATCAAATAGGGAGTGCTTGAGTGAACTGTGGGACGATAAGCATTAATTTTAATTTTCTTTGTTTTACTATTATCGTTAATATATATTCAATGGATTTAATATAATTAAAATAATATTTTTTTTTGTTTAAAATCATAAATAGAGATGGATTCATTCAAAACATTAAAAAAGAACCGTCAGTTCTAATTTTAGAGCGTGCAATATATTTAAAACGCTAGTTGTAATTTCCGAAGGATTCGAATTTCCGAGAGTTCTAATTTTCGAGCGTCTACTGTACTACCAAAACCGTTTGAAATATAGCATTTTTATTGATTTGTGGGCGGTAAAAGGGGGCGTGGCACAATTAATATAGCCTATGTTCAGCGCAGTAACTTAAGGCATCGTTTGATACAGGTTTTATTAAAATCTGTTAAGTAGTTTAAGAGTCTATTCCAAACATTCATACATCCATACAAACAAACAAAAATATTATATAGAAGAACAGTTGCTGTTTCTTATGTTGCTGTAATCCAAGAACCACAAACTCTGCCCTTTGACCACTTTTTTTAAGAAGTAAAAAAACAGATAACGGCATAAAAAGGCACCCATTTGCACAAAACAGTATTTACCACTGTTTAATAATTTTTCAATTAATTTAATATTAAAATAGGAACCTATTTTAAACAGCAAAAACAGGAAAAGCTTTTGCTTCTTGGAAGAACCAATGTAAACAAGTTCTGGAGAGTGATTCATCTGAAAAATAAAATTGATCGGTTTAGTAAAGAGATCTTATAACGCCCGCTTTTTTGTCAAAAATTAGTATTTTAAAAAATCAGCGATTAAACACCCAATAACTCTTCTCCAAACCGAAAATTTCATTTTTTTTTTTTAGATGAACCAGATATCTTGCTATCTTGAATATACCTTATCTGCGAATATTTTTAGACTCAAATGTCAGAGATAAATCTTGGAAAGTTATACTTTAATAATATATAAAAAAATGTTGGTCTCAAAGAAAATACAGCTTCAAAAAAACAAAAAAAAATTAGAAAAGTGTCTTCTGTGTTGGAAAAACTCCCGTAAGCCCATAAGTTTCTTAATGCTGTTGATGTTCACATTATCGAAGAAAGAGATGATGTTCACATTAAAAGAGAGTAATATGCGCACATTGGTAAGTGCAAATACCCACACATAAAAGTATGTGTATATTTCTTATTTTGTTTTTTTTCTTTGACCCTATGGGAGGTGTTTTAACACCTAAAACATCCCCTTTGGCTATGGGCCTGTCACCTACACTTCTCAATCTTTACACCCTCCAACTAAACTATAACCTTTCTTCTAGCTCAACCATACGCATTTATGGGGGCATCCCCTAAGTATGGGTTAAGTCTTTTTTAAAAAAAATGCGACAATTTTTCTTATTGATATTCCAATTGATCCAAAAATTAGCCTTATCGATGAATTAAAGTTTTCAATAAAACTTTATACGGATCCAATACCAGTTTATTTTCAACCCAGTCACTGACTCTTGAATTCTAAGATTTTTGAAGGTCCAAACAAACATTGCGGCGAGGATTTGTTAACGAATCACTTATGAATCGGTTTTTAATTGTGTTCGAATGGTTTCGTTCCGAATGCATCAGAGGTTGGCTTGATGCTTAAAGAAAGCACCGATTGAAATCATTACTTTTTCAAATTCCATTGAGGATGTTTTTAGCCCAATTGAAGCAAGGAAACAATTTCTTTCCGATTAAACTTTTTTTTCAGTTTCAATGATTCGATATCGAATCGCCTTTCAACATTTTTGTGATTCGTTAGCGAATCAATTCTTGAAATTTTAATGATTCGTTAGCAATTCACTTCTCTCATTTTTTGCAATTCATTTACGAATCATTACTTTTATTTTTAGCGTTTCGTTACCGAGAGCCTTGAGTTATATTTTACGATTCGTGAACGAATTGTTATGTCCACGACTATTTCCGATATTTAATTTATCTTTCTTATTTAATTAACAAAAATTTGTGATTGTTATCTAATGTATTTATACGCAAACACAAAATTTGACCTCTCTTTTGACCCCTTTTAAAAACAATACATTCGAATAAAACTTATATGATTTCAAAGCTCTGGTTCATACCAAGTGCGCAATATTTTATTCAAAATTTCTGTCATTGAGATAAGATAATATTCGTTTCGGTGATTCGTTATCGAATTGCTTTTTTAGTTTTGGAGACTCGTTAACGAATTACTTTTAATAGTTTTAGCGACTCGTTAACGAATTCCTTTTTTCAGATTTGACGATTCGTTAACGAAGGAGGAATTTCTCCCTCTCCCGATATCATAAGTGAATCGCTTCTAATAATTGCTAATAAATGAAATGTACGAGAATCCGATTCGTAAACGAAAACATCAGTCATCATGTATGTTGGGGTTGTTGAAGATTGTTTGTCATACTTTGACATTTGGTTTGACAGATATGATTGTTTGAACCATGGTAGAATAACAGAGGTGGACGCATTTGGGACTGCGCTCTCTTCCTCATAGCCAAAAGTGTCTTTCAATAGTAATTTGAAAATGAAAAAAAAATTAAAAAAAAAATAAAAAAATAATCGTTTTCAGATTTTCTATGGGCAGTCAATTTCGTTTTGACAGTTGCGGCAGTCTGCCTCTCTGAAATGCTTCTACCTTGTTTTCATTGTACCATGGTTTGAACTAATTTTTGAATAAAAAACATCTATAAAAAAGCAACGCTTTTGCAGTAAGTTTCCTGTAAATTTTTCTCAGAGTAAATTCCAAATTTCTGAAGACAGTTAAAGTAAACTTATTTGACGCCGTTAGTCAAGGATTGAAATACATGTTTTTTAAATTTTTTTTTTTTGCATAATTGTTATAGATACATGAAAATATATGTATTTCGGATTTAAAAATTTCAAACTTCTAGCGACTGAGCAAATGCTAACTCGATAAAATCTCTGAAGCAAAAAAAAAAACTACAGAAAATCCGGCTGAATACTTGCTGCTACGCCAAGAAGATCAAAAAATCAAGATAAACATCGAAAAGAATGCTCAAAACAAACAAACAAGTACGAAAGAGGAAGATGAGGGCGTTACTCAGTGTTGTGCACATGATTCTCCTAGATGTTTATTTGTCTAACATGATCAAGAAGTGGTAAGAAAAACAATAACACATAAGTAAAATGAGCTCACCTTTTAAACTCGAAGATGAGGACTGACACACGACAAGTGCTTGTTTAGTCCTAATGTAGAGCCTGCTACACTTGCTCCTAAAGTCATGTAAAACAGTGTTGGGCAGACTAAGGCTACCCAAGATGTGTGAATCATCAAATGAAATGACTGACAAAGCGGACAACATGAAAACAAAAGTCGAGGACATTCATGAAAGTGGGAAGAGAGAATTAACTCATCAACTTCCGAAGGAACGCTCGAAGTGCAAATGACAACAAGAAACAAGGCAGATCTTTAAGATCAAGTTTGCATCATCACAGAGTTTAGCGCAAAGCAGGTCAGTCGACAATATCGTGTCTGTCTGACTGTCACTTGTTGCTGCGCGTCCAGTTGACTTCAAGCTGTCATCCGATTTTGAACATGATCCGATTTAATTTGGATTACATGCAAAATCCGTTGGTAAGTCAAGTAAACGCCTACATTGGCAATATTGCACAGCATTGCGGCACCCTGTTATTGTCGACGTATTCGTTGTTGTTGCTGACAAAAGTCATGTTGTGCCTAAGGATTTAGTTTGTGCAGTTTTTTAATCCTTTTCAGCACAAATTCATTTTTTCTTTTTTGTTTTTGCTACAATTTTAGCTGGATGTGACTTTTTGAGCCTGCCAAAATTCCTTTTCATAGTAATTTTGCTCTCTCACTTTGGCTTAGAGTAAGTCTTGCTCTGATCTTGTCTGATCCTAGTGGAGACAAAGAGATCAGCACACTTCAGTTTGGAAATATTTATTGGTTTTATTGGATTTTCAGCTTAGAAAACGAACGATAGAAAATCTTTGGCTTTTGAAAATATTTCACCTCACCTCAGTCATGGCAGCTACTCCAGAACTCGTAACAACACAGGAAGCACCCCCCAATGTGTGCTGGTAATGAAGTTATTTTCGGTGCTACTTGTGGGCGTAACTAATGCCAATTTCTTATGCTGCATCGTGTTAATTTAATTTATTATTTGGGTTCATGTGTCGTTTTTGTGGCTCATAAATGGTGCATCAGTAACATGATTAACCCGACTGAAATGCATGTAAAATTTTAATTGTATATTTTAGAAAATTTTCAATTTATGCACCGATCGTTTGATGCACTCTAGTGTTAATGTGCCGTAGAGAAATTATTTTTGGAATCTATTTAAAGGCTTAAATAAAGATATAATAGAGCATACATCATGTTAGAAAAATAATTATTATTTCAAAAGATGCACCAATAGTATTTTGTTGCAAATTGAAAAAAAAAATATATATATATATATATTAATTACGCGTCAAGTTCGTGGCACACTCTTCATTAACATAAAGCTGCCAACTGTCCCGGATTCTGCGGGACCATCCCGTAATAAAGGCTGTAACCCCGCATTGCAGTAATTCAAAAAATAGTCCCGCGAAACGTATAATGCGTCCAGCATGTCCCGAATTTTCCGTATTTCCAACCAACTCTAACCAACGAACCCCAAGTTTGCAATTACACACGAAGAGGCGTTAGAAAATTTTGAGGAAAGCGGAATACAATTCAAAAATCGTCAAGCTATCTTCCAGAACCTTCTATGTTTGCCGAAGACGAACGCATCTATTTAAAAAGTATTTTCGGTGATGAATGCCTTATGGACATCGGAAAAATCTTCACTTAAAGATGACACGTTACACGCAATGCTTGTTGTAAAATTTAATATGGGCAGTTGTGAAAATTTTTATGATACCTATTTTTCTTCTACAAAACCCAGATTTAATATAAAAATGCCACTCAGCTGAGGAATCTGATTTTATATAGATAACATATATACTCCCCGTCATTTGATTAAGCTCAGATACTTTTATTTTAAACTATTAATAATTTTGTTATGAGAAAATTACTCAATTTATGGTTGAATCGAGTGCTAATAATTCTCAGAAAAGACTCTGATTCAGAAATAAAGGAAAGACTCTGATTTAAAAATAAATACCGAATAGTACCGTTATTTCCTGGAATGTTTTCTAATTATCACTGCGAACATCATAACGAACATCATGAAGTTATTAAATATTCTATTATTCTTGTGTCTAAAAAATACAGATCAAGTTCGAAAATTAGTCAAATCGAATGAAAACCACGCTTACCTCCCATACAAAGTGATTTTATCAAAACTGTAAAATCTCTTTTAATCCCACAAAAATTAATATATGAACTTGAAATTTTCCAAAATGAGCTTTAATATTTAATATGCCCTCTGAAATTCAACGAAATCGAGTGAAAACGACGCCTACCTCCCATACAAAACATTTTATCAGCTGCTGAAGACTTTGAATGTACTCTGGTTCGGCCGTGAGGGTATTTTTACTTTGGCCCAGTCGAAGATCATTTCTTACTAGTTTGTATTAAAGGCGGTATTGAATTAATTTCGTATAGGGATTTTTGGGTCTAATGAAGAAGTTTTACAGTTTGGTGACCGATTCAAAAAATTGTTTCGGTTTCTCATAATTTTCAATAGAGGTACTGTTGTAGCTGAAACAATGTTTCTTTCAGTCCATTGATTGCTTTCAAGTAACATAAGAACAGTGTTTGACTTTAGGTAATATTGTAAAATATCATCGCTGCAGATCTCGGAACCATCGCATTCAAGAACTAATGTGGATACTTCAAGACCCAATGAGTGCGCTAAAATACACAAAATTACTATGAAAAAAGCCCGAAGAAGGAGATGATTTCATAATGGGTTACCTTTTTCTCTTACGGACTCTATTGATGCAGCTGACATGTATACATTTCAATACTTTTAACACTATTGCCACAAACACTACATACAAACATTTTCTATCTTAACACTATTTTATATATATAATTATAATTATAACAAGAATTAAAATATTACATGCAAGCTCTTCCACAATTTACTTCCGAATGATGGATCGTGTGGCGTCCCGTTGGAAGTGTTGAATGTTATGTAGTTTATGCTAGCAAGATTAAACATGTGAAAATGCACTTTTCAACATTTCACGTGTAATTCTTCACCGGGTGTTTACTTTTAAACAACAATAATTGAAATATACAAAAAAAATTTACTTTTAGTACAAAAAGATTAATAATTTTAAACATTGATTGCATAAAACCAAATTTTAAGCATTCAATATAAAAAATCCACAAAATGCGTAAATATACATCGAAAACTTGCATACTTCATAGCAGTATTTTTCAACCGACTTTTTAGAGTGACTGCTTTAGGAATAATGTAATCTAAATGAGGAATAAAATTAAATTTAGTATCAAAGACCACGCCAAGGTCCTTGAAATTGTGTACGGAAAACAGAGCAGAATCGGCAATCGGATAAGACATGTTTGTTTAAGAGAACGTCATGAAAACACATGTTTTAAGAATTAAATGAAGACCATTTTTACAACACCAGATATACAATTTATCAAGTTCATTCTGTAAAAGAGCCTCGCCGTTCCTATGACAAATTTTAAGAAAAATTTTTAAGTCATCAGCATAGAGCACATATTTACAATGAGTAAAAATTGAAGTTATGTCATTGATAAAAAAGACAAAAAGAAGAGGACCCAGAATACTTCCTTGCGGAACACCAGAAGTAGCCGAATATTTAAATGATTTAACATTGTCAAATTCTACAACACATTGTCTGTTAGCTAAATATGATTCAATCCATTTCAAAAAACTGGAATGAACACCCAATTTTTCTAACTTTTTAATTAGTAATGCATGTGAAACTTTATCAAAAGCCTTAGAAAAGTCGGTGTATATAACGTCAACCTGAGAACCCTCACTGAAAGCTGATAAGCAATATTCAGAAAAAAGAACTAAATTAGTCACAGTTGAACGACCAGGAACAAAGCCGTGTTGAACACTAGAAATACTGTTTTTTACAGCAAAAAACAATTTTTCTTTTATTATAGCCTCAAAGAGTTTAGATATAGTTGTGAGTTTAGAAATAGGTCTATAATTAGTTATATTATTTTTACAACCAGATTTATGGATAGGAGTGATAAAAGAAATTTTCCAACTATCAATAAAACAACCAGATTGACGAGAGTTGTTAAACATATAAGTTAAAGGGTAAGCTAAACTTAATGCACAATTTTTCAGAAAAATAGAACAAATACCATCAGCATCCAAACGAGATGACGGTTTTAAATTGATAATACCATTAAAAACATCCTCAGTTGTTAAGGATAGTTCTCCAAAATCAAACACTGAGTGAATATTTTCAAGTGATTCAGAGTTAAAATTAGAATTTACTTTCTCAAAATTCGATAAAAAATAATCTGCAAACAAATTCGCAATGCCTAATGCATTATTTGACATTACGTCATTTAAAAACATTGACGATGGAATATTGGATGAACCCTTTTTAGACTTAATGAAATGCCAAAATGCTTTTGGGTTTAATTTAATGTTAGATTCAAAATTTGAGATATACTGCCTATACAAAAATATATCGAGGAAGTTAAACTCCCTCATATAAAGCCTGTATTTAAGAAAAAAAGCGGTTTGTTTTGTTAATAAAAACTTTTTATGAAACTTATTACGAAGATTTTTTAATTTTTTAAGGTATCTTACTAATACGTTTCTTACTTTTAGGTATGTAATCATTGCACACTGAAGAGATAAGAAGCTTAAAAACATTAAAAATAGAAAAAATATCCAAATGATTGAAGTTATTATTCCAATCTATGTGACTAAAAACATTATTTAAAATTTCAAAATTACACGCTTTGCTTAAAATTGGCAACGGTCTCACAAGTATTGGTCAAGTATTTATAGAAAATTAAATTAATATCAATAGTAACATGATGAGAACTAACTGCATTAATTGGAAAGGGCGATTCAGTAACAATGAAATTTAAATTATTAGTAATTGTTCGGTTGTTCTGTCTCAACTGAGCTCGTGATAACAGATATGTTTTATTCACAGTTCACTATGCTTACAGGGTGATACATACTAACTATAATTTGACAATTAAGTATACAAAACATCTTCCCTTTTAATAATGAATTATTTTTCAAAATATAACAATTTTCAACGCAGAGTTCAAGTGTCAAGAATCTTATAACTATAAAAAAAAAACTAGAATACAAATGTAATTCAATTTACAAAGTAAAAAGTAAAATAAATTCAAATAAACTTAACTAAGCAATAATTCATTTAGACACGTAGGGTTTTTTTTTTTTTTTTTTTTTAAATATATATATATATATATAAATGTATGTAAGATTTATTTCAAGTTATATAATTTTTTTTTTTTTTTTTTTTTTTTTTTTTTTGAAGTGAAAAGTAAATGTGAACTTTAACTGAACTGCTTTTTTATATATATTTATACATATAAGTAGCTAGGTGTTCTTATTAAAATTTTTATTAAATTTATTAATTTTTTTTTTTTTTTTTTTTTTTGTTATAAAAGTATATAAGGACATCAGTTTTATAATGTTAGTTTGGAATTTAGACCTGAAGGGTTGATTGTAATAGAACATAACTCAATGTGATCGATATCTTTCGGGTTCTTTCACCTGTCTTCCACTACGAGTGCACTTAAGCCGCGAATCGTTAGTGGTTACTTTTTCATTAGTGTTACTTTTATTTTCATTTTCGAAAAACACAACATCAGGCAACATGTGGTCATTTTCATCCGCTTGTTTCTCGACTGAAGAACGTCTGTGATTTATGAAGCTCTGACTTTTTCGATACGTTGAACCATTCATATCTTTGATAATGTATGATCTTGGGCTTTCTAGCTTTTCAGCTACAAAGCCCGGGTACCAAAGATTGTTTTGTTTTTTAAAAAAAATATTATCACCAGTTTTAAACTCTTCCCTAAATTTGGATGCCCTATTGTATTGTGATTTAACAACCTCTTGATATTTTTTAATTTTTTCTGGTATATTTTCAACTATTTTAGGTTCAAGCTTGGTTTCTTGCAAAGGTCATAATGTGCAGCATCTTCTACTGAAAAGAACTTGAGCCGGTGACGCTTCAATGCTTTTTATTGGTGTGTTTCTAAACTCCAGTAATGCTAAAAAAAGTTCTTTATTATCTGCTATTGACTTTTTAACCAGCCCTTTAGCGATACCTACCATCTTTTCAGCGAAACCGTTAGATTTTGCATAATACGGACTAGAAAAGATTAAAACAATATCCAAAAATTGAGCAAAGTGTTTGAAATTGTATGAATTGAAAGGATTATTGTCGCAAACAATAAATTTTGGAATGCCATGTGTAGCAAAAATATTTTTCAATTGTTGTATAACTTCAGCTGTACTTTTAGTTTTAATTTCTAAAATTTCTAGCCATTTGGAGAAGTAATCCCCAATTACTAAATAGTATTTGTTTTTATATTCCATAATATCAATGCCTAGCTTATAAAAGCGATACAGTGGAATTTCATGAAACATAATAGGTTCTTTACAATTTTTTCGCATGAAGTGCTGACAAGTGGAACAGGACTTAACCATTTCCTCAATTTCGTGGTTCATTGATAGCCAATACACTAATTCTTTTGCACGGTTCTTAGTTTTATTAATTCCTAGATGCGCTTGATGTAAAAGACTAAGGACTTTTTTTGTTAAAGCAGCAGGAATTATAACTCTGTCATCAAAAAATAAAATATTTTCTTCCAAATAAATTTGTGCTTTAAACTTGTAATATACTTTAACCTCTTCTGGGACTTTCGAAATATGAACCGGCCATCTATTTTTGCAATAAAACATCAATTTGTTTAAGACTGGATCCAAACTAGTTTCTTTAGCAACCTCTAATTTACGGTTTTCACTGAAATTTATAGAATGTACCACTTCACTAAGACCTAGAATGGGTGTCGAATTGGTATCGACTATTAAAAAATCCTGCGTTGACGAAATATTTTTGAACAAACATTTCAGTGAAATTTTTCCTATAGGCTTAATTAAATTACCCCCGTAAGTTATAAGCGCTAGTTTAACCGGTGAACACTCAATCTTTCTCGATATTTGTTTAAAAATTTTTAATGGAAGAATGTTTCCTTCTGATCCAGTGTCAATCTTAAACAAGACTGTGAGATTATCAACTTGGATTTTCTCAAACCACTGTGTCTCATATTTTTCACTTAAGCAAGATTCCAAGCTATCAAAGAAAAGAGCTTCATAATCATCAGTTATGTTTATACCCTCGGCATGCACATTTTCTAACCTCGTTGTTTTTAATTCGTTTGCTCTGACTGAGTCACGTGTTTTATATTTTCTACATGCAAGATAAAAATGACCTGGTTGCTTACAAATTTTACAAAGCTTACCGTACGCTGGACATTTATTTCTTTGGTGAACCGAAAGACACCTATCACAACTAATCTTGGTCTGTATGCCAGACACTGGACAATTCCCAGAATTGTTTTCGCTATAAAAAGAACTTGAACTCTTGTTGGTGTAATTCTTAGACTGATTTCTCATATTATTTTTATTGAACTTATTTATCTCCCAAACGTTAATACTCTCTCCTGGTAGTTTATTTTCCAAAACTAAACTTCTGGACTTCTCTAATTCACTGATTCTGCATTCATTTATTGCGACATCAAGAGTTAAGCCGGTGGTGTTCATTAATTTGTTTCTCAATATTTCATCATTGAGTCCCATTATGATAAAGTCTCGTATAAGCGCCTCCTTTTCTGCGAATTCGCAGCCTTCAGCAAAATTTCGTAGGTTGGCTAAGAAATTGTCAAACGGTTCTCCCTCTCGTTGCATCGTTTTGTAGAACTTAATGCGTTCAAATGGCATTTTTTTTTTGGATTACAGTAATCTTCATATGACCTTAAAATGTCTTTCATTGACTTTGATGCGTCTTTGGAAATGTCCCACGTGTAATACTTTTCACGCGCTTCATGCCCAATAAAGTTTAGCAAAATAGCCTTTTTTATCTCTTCTGATTTTTTAACTTTTTCAGACGCCACCAAAAAATTTGTAAAGTCGCGATAAAATAGAGAATAATTTAAAGATAGATTACCATCCAGAGACAGAGGTTTCGGCGTATTAAACTCCATTATAGATGTTGAGATCTCCTTATATTTTTCTTCGTTAATGTCGATACAATCGTTCTCCTCTTTTAAAGTTTCCGCTTTAACTTTCTCGCAGTTTACCTTTTTAGCTTCTTTATTCATAAAAATATTATTTCCAAAACTTTTCTTTTTACTTAATGCGATTTGCAAATTACGACTGCGCCATGTTCGGTTGTTCTGTCTCAACTGAGCTCGTGATAACAGATATGTTTTATTCACAGTTCACTATGCTTACAGGGTGATACATACTAACTATAATTTGACAATTAAGTATACAAAACAGTAATAAAAACTAAATCTAGTAATCGATTCAAAAAATTAAAACAACAATTTATTTGAAAAAGACCAATATTAAAAAAAATTATCAATAAGATACAATTCAATATCGCTTTGAATATTTGTAGGCATAAGATAGTTGTCTATAGCTTTACTGTTCCAATACATAGAAAGCAGATTAAAATCGCCAAGACCTATAAGCTGATCACTCTGATTCTTAAAATCTATATAAAATGATGAAATATTATCAACATGCCCTTTATAAAGTTGGAAAGAACTTCTAGGTGGAATGTATGAAGCACAAATGTAGAGGGACTTAGACACACCTTTGAGTACTACACAAATTTGGTCTAGAACCGCATCAGTGTTAAGTAGTGTAATACCCGAGGAAATTAAATTTCGTTTGACGGCGATAAGAACACCACCTCCACGTAGACAGCCAGTGGCTTTCGATTTGGTACACATTGAAGTTCCAAACTAATGTGTTACACATAATTCCTCTTTAGGCACATTTGTCAAGCCGACCTGGAGTTACTGTCTGTTGAGCTTACTATCTAAGCCGGCCCTGTTTCTTTAAATAAATGCCTTAGTTAGTTCCAATCGATTTTTGTGTTCACTTCTTTATCATGCCTATACATGAAATAAAATAAAATAAAAAATAAAATAATATAAAATATTTCAAAGTTCAAGCATAAACATGACATTCTGTTATATTTTGCAGTTGATGTTTGTATAACGTACACATACATACATCATTCAATAATCCCAACAAATAAAAAAAAAACAAAAATAGAGACTGAAAAACATTTCTCACAAATCCTGGCAACCGTGAAAATTTACTTCCAATGAGACAGCAAACGTTGCCATATCAATGAAAAATAAAAGCAAAACTAAAGCAAAAAAAAACACGTTGGTATGGCAAAAAAAAAAAAATAATAACACCAAAACTATTAACAGCAGCAACTGAAACTGAAACTGAAAATGAAGTAGGAAATAAAATCAAATTGAAACATTTAAGCAACGCGCTCGATATGGTCACCGATCACTTACATGTTATGCGTCTGGGCCCGTCGAACCCGACTGCAGTGCCGCAGCACAACACAGTTAAATCTCAGCGCAAAACCGGTTCCCACAAATGGCTTCCGCTTGAGAGGGTTGAAAAATTGGTTGCCTCTTAAAATAACTTCAACATTAAAGGAAGTAAAACAGCAAGCATTGTAATTGTGGAACAGAAACTATTGAGTGTATCCGCCGCCATATTGCAATGAATAAGAAAACAAAAAAAAAAAAAAAAAACAACAAATACAACATAAATAAATTAACTCCAATATCAGTTGCAGACGGCCATGTTGTTTAAGCTCTTATTGTTCTATGCAGAGGATGTGTTTAAATGTTATTGCGTACGTGCTTGTGTGCATATCCTTTTGATGAATGTCAAAGATCCCACAATGTTAACGGTAGTTGTGGGCATTAATGCATTTTCATGCCAATCATTGAATCCTTTGCTGTAATAAAAGTGTACCTATAGAATTTAATTTCATTTTCAATGTTCGAACAATGTGCATTCTTTTTAAATCCTGGCTGGATTCCAATTTTCGAGTCCAGAGCAAACGGATAAATGCTTGCTAAGTGCTAAAGGTCACCTTCATAACAAATTTTTGATTTTAAAGTTGAATTTTAAGTGTGCTTCTTAATTGTGCTTTTTAAATGAGTGCTCATAAAGGGTTCTCCATTTTGGGTTTTGGACATACATATTTCGGTCGATGTCAAATCTTCATCTCCCCCAAACTGATTTTTGTATACATAAAATTTGTCATTTTACAATATGGAATGTTATAACTGATTAGTGGGACAGCAGTTCCTATCAAACGTAGATCCGCAATAGTTCTACTCAATCGCAATAAATCGATTTATGTTAATAGAGACCATTTTCCTACAAAACCATCCTGCTCGTTGACAATTCTCAAATTTCAAAGAGTAATATTTTCTGAAATTGTTTACAAATACAGTAAGATACCTTTGGTACTATGTAGCCTTATCCTTTCTGCTGTCCATCTTAATACAATTGATCGGATCATAGTCGAAAAAATAGGTAGGGGGAATATGACCATTTTTTCTCTCAATTACCCAGTCAAAAAAGCAGGACACATGCGACCTCCTTGGTAATATAACACAATTCAGACGACCCAACATTAAAGGGCGAAAAGGGTCTGAGCTACAAAAAAACAAGCATATTTTTGCAATTTTTTTTTAAGGGTGTCTGATTTATTAGTATTGGCCAAAAATTTGACTTTTCCTTGAATTAAAAAATAAGTTGTAATTGATTCGTTTGAAAATCCTTTTCTCATAACCGATTATTTAGTGGATATCGATTTTTGAGCACCCGGGCTACCCGAGTAAGTAATACCGGGTATTTTTGAGTATTTTCGGATTTTTTTCGAGTATTTAGAGCTATCCGACTAATACCCGGGTACTCCATCATTTTCGGGTAATTCGAGTTACCCGGGTAGTTTCAAGCTTTTCGGGTTTTTCGAACAAATTTGAGTATTATTACAGCGCGATTCTTATGGTATTGGAACATATACGGGTTGCCCATATTCGACGGACCCATCTGGCAACGCCATAACTTTTGACAGAGATGTCAGATCGCTTAATGACACACCGCGTTTGAAGCGTCAGTCCAATCAGATTTTTACCATGGAACAATACACGCCACGCGAGCGCTCTGAAATAGTTGAAATTTACATTCAACAGAAGAAGTCAATTGTGAAAACTCAACGTGCTTTTAAAAACTTAAAAAATGTGAGAAGTGCGCCTTCTAAGAACACCATTAAGCGTTTATACGAAAAATTTTCGACTGGTGAAGCTCTTTCTAATCCGAAGAGGCCAAATAAAAGTCGACCAAGGCAATCGGCCGAGAATATCGCTGCCGTACGAGCCAGTGTTGAGAGGTCCCCAAGAACATCCCAAAAACGCCGTTCTCAGCAGTTGGGCATGGCTCGGTCCACTTTACAACGGATTATTCGCGTTGATTTGCATTTTTTCCCGTACAAAATTCAATTGACGCAAAGATTGTTGCCTGCGGACAAGCCTCGTCGATTGGAATGGGCCCAAAGAGTCATCGAAATGGCCGAAGATGACGAGCAATTTTGGAACAAAATTATCATGTCCGATGAAGCCCATTTCACATTGAATGGGACCGTAAATAAGCAAAATTGCCGTATTTACGCCACTGAAAATCCTCAGGAGATTCAAGAAGTGGCTCTTCATGACGAAAAAGTCACAGTTTGGTGCGGCGTTAGTGCGAAAACGGTCATTGGGCCGTTTTTCTTCCAAAATGAAAATGGCCATGCTGTTACCATCAACCAGGAGCGTTATCGCGACATGAAGACCAATTTTGTGATGCCAATTATTCGTCGAAAGCGTATGAGGCAGTTCTGGTTTCAACAAGACGGCGCTCCACCGCACACAAGTCGCATAACAATCGATTTTCTGAAGAATTTGTTTCCGGGCCGTTTGATGTCGAAAAGTGGTGATTTGGACTGGCCACCGCGTTCGCCCGATTTGACGCCGCCTGACTTCTTCTTGTGGGGATATTTGAAGTCAAAGGTTTACGTTAACAAGCCAAGGACCGTAGAAGAGCTCAAGGACAACATTCGTGAAGAAATAGCCGCTATTCCGGCCGAAATGTTGGCGAAAACGATGGAAAATGCTGCAAAAAGGGCACAATACGCCATCAACGCCAGAGGCGGCCATTTGAGAGATATCATATTCAAAAATTGATGTAAACAAATCTACTTGGAACAAATTAAATGATTAAGATTGCCAACCGCCAAATTTTTATTTTTTTCTTTGATTTTTTTAACAAAAACATGGGTCCGTCGAATATGGGCAACCCTGTATAGCTTTATTTGGTTTGGTCATTTGAAATGGTCTTGGTAAAAGTAGTTAAATTTAAAATTTATTTCAAAAACGTTTAAATTAAAGAGTAAACCCAAAAAATTCAAAAATACCTGGGCATTGATTTTAATCCGATATTTATTATTGATATCCGGGTATTATTGATATGATTGACTCGGGATTGATAATTATCAAATTATCCGGGTAACGCCCGAAAACCCGGGCTTTCATGAAATCGGTTCAAAGATTTTCGAGAAATTTTGATTACCGACTTAAAAAAAAGTTTTGAGAAAACGATGTTAAATTTTGACATATCGTCGTTCGCAAATTATTGTGTTCTATATGACAAAAATGTTTTTTTGGTAAATCAAGTTTAAAGTTTAGTAAAAAACTGAACCGAAAAATCTACCGCGATTTTCTTACCAATGAAAGTTCAAGAGTTTGTGGTTTTTTCTGTCAAAAAAAATTTTCATCTTTGGAAGCGTTTTTTAGAGTAAGATGCGTTTAAAAAAAAATAATTTGTTCTATATGCACTAATTTACGAAACTATTCTTGTTTTATAGCATATAGAACAAAATGTAATATGTATTGGAGAAATGAAAAGCAATGTGATTTCACTCAATAAAAACTTTATTTCATATATTATAATATTAACTTAATTTTAAACTTAATCTTATACATATGTTCTTATGATTCCACTTAAATCAATACCTGTTAATTTCTTAAAAGGTAAGTTTCGACTACAAAATCAAGAAAAAAATTAAGTAAATTCATTTGACTTCGATTCCACGAAGTTCATGCTTGATTTACGGAGATTTTTTTATTGAAGCAAGTTTGTTAAAAAGACGAAGACAAAAAATTGTACCTATATTTTAACTTGTATTAAACAAATTATTAAGGGTATTCACGGGTTGATGCGAAACACAGTTGCGACGATGCGAAAATGCAAAATTGCGAATTTTTGCTTCATTCCAACAACAAACACATTAGAAGTAATTTTGCAACTCTTCTTGAATTACGCACTACTCAAACCTATTGCGAAAGCGCACAAACAGTGATGCGAAACAGCTGATTCATGTTATGGGTGTTTTCAAGCATAGTTGCCATCCATGTAAAAATTTAAAAAGGCTAAGTTCTTACGTTGATTCAAATAAGTAAAGTTACAATTGATGTTCACGCGTTAGTGCAAAAAAATATGTTGCATTTTCGCATTCCTGCAATTCGCATCACCCCGTGAATACCCCTATTGTAGTATGCCACTGCATCAAGTGATAAAAAGTTGTATAAACTTTTCACATCATTTACTTTCTCCAATGATATCTTCTTATCTATTGCTTATCCATTCTTATTCTTAGTATTAAGCTTTTTTTAAACGTTGTTGTAAAATTTAACTTCTAACCTTATGTTATTTATGATGGGTATTTTCTTTTCTTTTTTGTTTCATTTTATTTACCAACTCTTGTTTCATTTCATTTGCCAAGTGCAATGTGAAGCTAAGAAAAAAACCAGAAAAAAACAAAAAAAAAGCAAAATACAAAGACCTCCAAATAATAACTTTAATAACTTTATTTAGACTTGCATATAGAACAAAATAAAAAAATATTTTTTTTACTTAGTATTTTTGCTTCGTTTTTGTTCTATATGCACGATTTTTTGCATATAGAACACAATAGGTTACGAAGCCTGTCACAACAGTGTTGTATAGCACAAAGTCGATGTCTCATATTTCGAAAACTATAAAAGATAAAAGCAAACTGATGACACAGATCGATAGATCTCGAAAAATTTGCCTATATACCAGTCTTATCTCAATTTTTTCAATTTTGTGATATAGAACACAATAATTTACGAACGGCGATATGGTCAGAAGAGACCGAGCACCCGAAGACGCAATTGTCTATAATTCGAAAAGTTTTGCTTCAAATGAGTTGTGTAAAAAATTTTTTAAAAAATTGACTTTAACACCCTTTTTCCTCGTTAAGTGCGGAGGGGTGCATCGACATCTACCGAAAACATTGGTAACATTACTCTCTGTAACGATGCTTACTTAAGAAAAAATACCTAGGTGAGGTTAGGTTAGGTTTTGATGGCTGAATCGGCAGACGACTCGTACACTTAGGCCAGGTGATACCACATAATCTCTTTTGACCTATGGGAGATATCCCTCCTCAACAAACCAGTTCGAACGGATTATGAATTTTATTATATGCATGATTTTCAGGCATCAGACCCTCGGTAAGTCCATTTAAAAAGTGATGGCCCAGAGTTTCCAATCTCCTTTTCCTTAGCGCCGGACATTCGCAGAGGAAATGCTGGACATTTTCGACCTCTTCTTCACATTTGCAGCTTCTGCAGAAATCATTTGATGTAAGTCCCAATCGAAGAGCATGTGTTCCGATTAGACAGTGACCCGTGAGGATTCCTACTATTATTGAAAGGCTTACCCTGCTTAATTCAAACAGTGATTTGGTGCGTTTTAAGTCGTAGCGAGGCCACGTTAGCTAAGCTACCCTACATGTGTCGAGTTTTTCCCAACGTACTTGTACAAGACTCAAGAAATTGTTCTTGCATTGGAGTTTATAGGAAGACATGAAAACCTCATTAAAAGGGTGTTCGAGGTCGTACCCTTCCTTGCCAATTCGTCTACCAGATTATTGCCCTCAATATCCCTATGACCGGGTTAAACCCATTATAAATAAAACGATTTCAAATAAAATCTTCTCTTGGGGTTAAATGAGCCACGAAATAAACTTTGTCTAGGGTCAGCAAATTATTATGGTCTCAGTTAATATCTCAGTCAATCATAACGTTGCAGATATAATAGATGCACTCCACCAGGAATTATTAGCATAACACACAGAAGAAAGTTCAAAACTGTTTAAGACACTTTACGAAGGATGCTACACATATTTCGGGAATTAATATGAAGAACTAATTTTTTTCATTAAAAATAGCTTTATTGTTTTTCGAAACAATTCTCCTTTGTGATCAATACATTTTTGCATGCGTTCGAACCACTTGTCATAGCACTTATCCCATTCCGAGAGAGACAACTCCAAAACATAATTTTTGAACGCATCAACTGGTTCTTCTGGCGTTAAAAATCGTTGTCCACGCAATTTGTCTTTGATGTAATTAAACAAAAAGAAGTCATTGGGTGCCAAATCAAGAGTGAACTGTGGATAACCCATGTTCTGAGTGCTCAAAAACGCCTTTGATTGAGCTGATGTGTGGGAGCTTGCATTGTCTTGATACAGCATAATTCTTCGACGCTTGTTTGGTTTTCTTATTTCACGGAACACATCTGGCAAACAATTGGTTGTGTACGCTTCTGAATTGATCGTTCTATGTGTTCCAAGTGATGCCCAGAGATACCTCAATTTCACAAAATGACACATGACGAGGGAGCATTATCAGTTCGTGCACAGCATCAATGTTTTGTCGCACAAAGGATTTTGGACGCCATTCACGAAATTCGGACCCGTCAGCGAAGTACGGCCCCGAAGTAAATTCTGCGTATTCTGCGTATTACCGATAAATAGTTTTTATGGAGCTTAATCGTGAAAAGCCGAATTGAATTTCGCACTCTTATTGAGATAATTCACGTCAAAAGTTGTAAAAAATAATCGAAAAATATTCACGTGTTAATCTTCTTTTTTTTTTTGCTGAAATACAATTTTAAAACCATTATAAACAACGCAATAACCAGGAATGATAGAAACAAAGATTACGACATGCGCATAATTTCCCCTTATATAACGTAGTTTGTCCATTTTAAGGGTTGCCAACTCTATGTATCCCTAAATAATTCATTTAGAGACAATTTTATGTAGCAAATCAATTGAATTTTATACGAAATCATTGCTAAATATGCATGCAATACTTATTTTTGCTCCATTTATTTAATTCTTATATATAAAAATAGCTTCATACGCGAAAATTATCACGTTGTGCATAAAAATGTATAAAATGTATATTTATTCTGTGAGAGTAGGCAACTCTACAATTAAAATTACTTTGACAGTTCAAAAACAAATTTTATATCGGCTTTTGGTATTTATAACAAATTACGCGTTATATTTAATATAAAACAATAATAAAACAATTTAATTATTAAAAACATTCAGTGAAGTGCTTAAATAAAGTTGCAGCTTAAAGAAAAACGGAAAAAATATAAGAAACAAAAACGTAAACAAAAGGTGTGCAGTGGGCAAATGCAAGCAAACCAAAAGTAAAAAATAAAGTGAGGAAGTGAACTAAAAATTAACATTTTGTGTTTTTATTGAAATCTTTGCATTTTTTTTATAGCTGGTGGAAAATTTGCACACTTTTACGGTTTTCTGAAGAATGCTGTGCAAAGGAAGCTTTGGGTAATATTTTGCAATCGAATATATGTCATACTCAAAATGAGACAATTCGTTCCTTACATTTCAAGCAGGAAGATTTTGAAAGAAATTTTAAAATGTGTAAGTTTCAACTTATTTAATTAAAACAATGCATTGCATACAAATAATGAACAGGATTTAGCAATCAGCGTGCAACAAAATTGAAACCGTGTTTATCATCTCTTTTTCCTTTTTCAGGTTCTATACCTTAGAGTGTTAATCCTAGCATCGAAGAAGAAATATTTCAAAAAGAAAATAATGTGAACAAGCTATTAAACCAGGAGTATGCTGGTTTGGAGAATTTAGCTGGCTTAAATTGCCATAAATAAGCAAAAGAAAACTCCGTTCTTACAGCTTATCCTCTAGGGGACTCCCCCTACTCATGGGTGAACCACCTAAGTGAAGGTGGGTTAAGTAAGCCATCAAATTTATGAATGGATACGCAGAAATCATGCGATTCACTTTTTATCGCATGGGGAAAAACTATTGCTTACAAGCTGATATTTGCAAAAACATTTGACAGAAGCAAGAGACATTGAAGCAAATGGAGAAATAAAAAATTTTTTTTATATGCAATGTATTTTAAAATAAAGTTTCTAAATTAAGTAATTTTTCAAAATACAATTTTACAAAGATAAAATTAATTAAACAACAACGTAATTAAAAAACTATTAAAAAATTATCTTCGACTGGGCCGTAGTTAAAATACCTCCACGGCCGAACCAAGTATATTCAAAGTCTTAAGCAGTCAATAAAATGTTTATTTGTCTTAAGCAGTCAATGAAATGTTTATTTGTAAAAACATTTTCGTCATAGTTTTAACAGAAAATACTCGCTTTTATTTTTTGATAAAGTCACTTTGTATGGAAGGTGGGTGTGGTTTTCACTCGATTTGGTTCAATTTCATACACAGAGTACATGTTATATACTAAATTTTATATGCAAAATTGCAAGTCCTCATATTCATTTTTGTGGAATTTAACGAGATTTTTACATTTTTGATAAAGTCACTTTGTATGGGAGGTAGGCGTGGTTTTCATCCGATTTAATTTTCGAACTTGACCTTTATTTTTAAGATAAAAGCTGAAATATCGAATTTCGTGATGATATCTTGAAAATTACGGCTGTAATCGTGATAATAGACAATACAGACAGACGGACAAACAGACGAACATGGCTAAATCTACTCGATTAGCGATGCTTATCAAGAATATATATATTTTCTATACCTGCCACGCCTACTTATGGGCGTTACAAACGGACTGACAAAATTAATATATGTTTTTTATGTTTTTATGTTTTTTAAACGTGGGAGCATAAAAATTGTTTCTTATTTTACTATAAAATAATTTGAAGGGAAAAATAAAAAATTGTCCCACTGTCATGTTTACACAAACATTTGTAGTTTGGCAGCTGAAAATTTTTAACCAATAGGAACACAGTTCGCGTGACGTCATTTCTGCGTCATTGTGACGTCAATTGAGCTCATTGAGTTTGACGGAAATAATTCTGGATCTCAAAATATAAGCAGCAGCTTAAGTATCATGAACTTAAGCTCTTACTTGGCAGCGATTACCTACAATATTCCCTTTGATAAAGATGACGGCTTCCGCATAAAAAAAATAATTGAATTGGCTATTTCCGCCCTTGAAGGGGCTTTGAAATGTATATACGGATACGGTCGAAATCTGGATCTACATAATTGTCTTATTACGTCTCCGAACGATTAAATGTACATATTCTCAAGAAGCTTTATATGGTATTATTTACTATCTGAGGCTTGCAATTGTCTGCAGAGAGGTGATGGCCGATCGGAAAAATTTATTCCTATTGAAAAATTTTTTGTTTCAGCTGGGTTTCGAACCTGGTTTTGAACTGGCATCGAGAAGTCCACGCATTTATTAATGATTTCGGCAACGACTTCCCCCATTAGGAGAAGTAGGTTAATTAGTAGGACAAATATAAAAATAAAGATAAGTATTGGGGTAAGTTTGCGAGCAAAGGAAAAGATTGTGACAAGAACAAAGACATGGATGAAGATACGCTATCTCGACAAAACCTACGGGTGTGCCCACGGTATCCCAAGTTCTTTTGACGTGACGAAGATACGTTTTACCGCGCAGGTTTCTAAAAAAGTTGAAAAAGGCATTTTTTCAAAATTCATCGGCGTTGCATTGAATTGTTACTCGCTCTTACAGTATAAGAGCTATGATTAAAAAAAGGGATCGACCGTTAAGGTTAATCCTTTGACTTTATTATAAAAACAAAAGCAAAATTCAAAACGTAATTGGGACGCGGTGGGAGCTGCTTAAGCAACGCAACTGAAAACTTGTAACATGGAATTATTACTCGCTGAGTATTAGTGCTAGGATTAAAAATATGATACACCAATAAAAGCCTGTTCTAAGTCCTCACAACAAAATTAGACAAAATATTTCCGATTTCATGGGGACACAAAGAGATCCTCTCAAAGCTCGACAATGTAACGTTCATACAACGGTGTTGCATTGAATTTTTACTCGGCGAGTATATAAGCTACGATAAATACTTTAAAAGGAAAATGAAGGATTTATACTTGGCCTTACGACAAAAATAAAAAAAAAAACTCTGACATCGTCAGGTCGTGAAGATAGCAGCTTATGTAACAGAAATGTAATATCGTTGCATAGAATTATTACCCAGTCAGGAGATGTGCTACGGTAAATTTTGTTTTACAACAGCATAGATGTGTTATTACGCCTCATAACTTAAATACAAAAAGTTCTTATCGCCATGATTTCAGGATGGCAACCACATAATGCACTAAAAATGCTACAACCATGAAAAAACGTTGCATGGAATTTTTACTCTGTGACTACTGGCGAAACGGTAAATTTTAAGGAACGAAAATTAAGGTCAAGACTTCGGGCACATGATAAAAATAAAAAAAAAAAAATTGATGGCGTTATGAGGCCGCTCAGGGCCTAATGTGACGCACATGGATCACTTTTGCTGGATTGATTGCATGCAGCTAAGGCTGCACCAAGGGAAAGCACAATGAATGGAGAAGCAAATAAAAAAAATGTGAAAGCAAAAGCAACAACAACAACGACAACAACAACAAATTTAGCGAAGTTCTAACAAGCTGAAAATAAAAGTTTTGATTTCATTATTTTTTTCGTGGCAACACTGTGGGTTGGTCATAAACAACAAAATAACACAACGAAACCGGACTATGAACTGGAAAAAGACTATGACATGAATTAGGATATGGATTAATACAAAAACTAAGACACACCTTTCCAAACTAGGAAAGGGATTCGGTATAATTGATTTAGTCAAGAATTTGGCCATGGATTAAAACAAGAATTTAAACATGAAATAAAAGTATAAAGAAACACCGTTACGTCAAAACCTATGGGTGCATCAACGATACAGCCAATTCTTTTTTAATAAACTTGAGGCTCTGCTTACGCATCTGTATCCAAACTTCTCCATCATATCTTGATTTTGAAAAAATTGGTATTCAAGGTCTTCACCTGCAGTTTCAAAACTAAAGGTAGTACTCATTTTTGTCTGTGACTATCTGTGAAGATCTTTACTTTAAAAAAAACTTTCAATACTCGTGCTTCTTAAAATTGTGTACTACCAAAGAAGAGTTTTGTTATCATTCCTTAAAGACCATTTTTCGCCTTCTTCGAACCCGAATTGTGAGAGAACTAGAAGTGGTAAAGACTAATGATAGAGACTAAAGACTAATGATAAAGACGAATGAAAGAGACTAATGATAAAGACTAATGGCCTCCAGGTTCGTCTCAGGTTCCCCAAATTATCCGTTAATTGGAGCTAAAGGTATTCACTTCAACGCTGAAATTTCCGAAACGCTGAAATTAACGAGACCTTCAGTGCAATTGTTGTTGTTTTGGTTTTCCGAGGTTGCTTAAATTCAATCATCTATTGAGTTGATGGAAAATAAGCGTCGGAATTTTACGAAAAAAAGATGTGCTTACTGAGCATAAGCAAAACTTTTTAATGAGTGTGAGTCATTGTGAACATGACAATTTCGATTAGAAGAAGAGCATTCTGTCATATTTCACCTAAAAAGGTAATGAAAAATTTAAGATGAAGCAATCTTTTTTATCATTGATTTTTATATCAATGAGCACTAGTTGTTTTGAAGAATATTAACAAAATTATTTGTTCGGAAAAATTCATAAAGAACTTAACGATGGCGATTTTATGTTCGACTGATGCAAGTGAATAGAACAAAAAATTAAAAAACGGTCGCTCACTTCAACTCGTCAGAAATTTCCGATTTTTCGAAATTTCAGCATTGAAGTGAATACCGTAATAACAATATTGTATTAATACATTTAAAAAAAAAATTCGAAAGTATCCTCATATACCGATTGCTTAACCAAAATTTAGAGCCTTTATTTAAAGTATTTTATATTGTTCGAAACACTTGTTTCGTTTTTGACTACCTTAAAAATTATATAACTATTGAAGCTCTCATTGACGGTCATGAAGTTACAACCCTTCAATAGTGGCACTTAAAGGCAGCAATCGGCAAAAAATAATTGGCATGAAAGTCAAGGCCAAGTCTAGAGCAGCATAATCGATATCAAGGAAGTCATGGCGTATCCTGTGAAACAGTGAAAACGTAAATTTCCACGCCACAACGAGGCGAGCCCAAAGTCAATAACAAACCATTTAGAATATATGTAGAACAAAAAATATACCAAATGAACAACATGGAATCCTCGGCAGAAATTTAGACAAAAAAAATATCCACAAGCGACAATATTGTCGCCTCAATGACAGCAGCACCAACACACACATAATCACACATTCAAATCCACACTCACTCCGTACATTCATCCAAGCGGGACACATCGCCTGACGTTTGCTCAAACGTTTGTCCGGGTTCCTGCATTGCTGCGATTTGATAACCGAATAAATTGCCGTGAAGCGTGCAAAAATCGTTGATGAAACGCATACAAAAAAAAAAGTTGCCCTTGTGCACTGGGAAGAGTGAGTGCCGTGTACCAAGTCATCATAGAGCGCTGCTCCGTTCCATCGTTTGTTGGGTGGATCATCAGTAGCTGCTATGTTGCTATATATTGAATACCTAAAATATATAAATTTCAATGGATTTCAATAAAAATGATTTTGTTTTTGACACTTTTAGCCTCTGCAGCTGCCAGGACGTGGTGCGAAACAGGAAGCGTTCCAAATGCTGTTGAGTTGCTTGTTTAGAATTTGCCTCAGCTTGCTAGGTAACGTACGAAGATCGATGGATGGCTGGATGGATACCATCGTGTTATGGCTATACGAATAGCTTTATTTATGGGTAATTCGAATGAATGGGTTGGTTGCATGTTTCTTTAGATGGTTGTATGTTACGCTTATTTTGATCTGCTCGGTGGATGTTTGCTTTGTGACGTTATAAACGCTTGGTGTCGATCACAACTAGGGTGACTCACTAAGCAATAATATGTTGAGCTATGAATTCAAAAGGTTTGCCAAAAAGACGACGAGGGGTGGAGTTTGGCTAAGTTGTCAAAAGGGAGTTGTCAAGAGTGTTGAAAAATGAAGGCAGTTATTTATAAATGATTATATTAAAAATTGAATAAAAAAAAAAGCATTGCTGTGATTTGATTAAAAACTTGATATACAGTCTGTTAAGTAAGAGCGTGTACGGCTAAATTTATCTAAAAATTTATTTAAGAAAATTTGTATTTACTTACATTTATTATACATGTTCCGAAGCACGACGCAATCATATTAATAAGATGTACAATCACCACCAGCATTAATAAGGGCTTGACATCTCCGCGGCATACTTTCCAAATTAAATTTTCGGCTTATTCGACAAGAAGAGCTCTCCAAATGCGCCGAATTTCTCGGGAAAGTTGTTTTTAAGTATAGATAGGTCTCCATAGAAGCTTCTGCTTGATGTAGTCCCAGACGTTTTCGATGGGATTAGCATCAGTTGATTGTGCAGGCCAGTGGCGCATCTACATACGGGCTGAAAGGGCTTTAGCCCCCCTCCTACCCCTTGGAGAATTTTTTTGTGTAGGAAAAATATGAAAAAAAGTCCAAAAAGACGTTTCAGCCCCCCGCTTTGCATACAAAAGTGTAGTTTTAGTGAAGGTAATAAAGCCTTATCATAAATTTTGACCATTCTGGCAGCATTAAGGTTCTAGGTAAAGAGGTGCAAAGTGCCGAAACCCTTTTTTGAGAAGCATCCCCAAAGATGAATTTTAATGGGATGTTTAACGGTGCGCTGGACAAAATTAACGAATTACACAGAACCAAAAACGTACTTAATAACAAAGAAAAAGTTCTTTGTCCCAATGTATTATACATTAAAATTGGTCCAAAGTACGAGTTCCTTGATTCAATGAATCTTTGTTCTTACGTTATTTCTTTGATTTGTTATGAAGAAAAATGATTAATTAATGACACATACAACTGTTACAATAAGTTAGTCTGTCCTTAGAAATTTTAAAACAATATCAAGATATATTTTAAAAAATCACTTTCTTATCGAGATAAAATTCTCTGATGGTTTTTTAAGTATTACAACACAAGAACTGGAACAAAATTTGAATGAACACGAACAATGAACTGTTCCTTAAAATTAAGAACAACGATTCATTGAACCAAAGAATTCGTTCTTTGGGGCAATGAATAGTTCTTAAAACTCAATGAATTTTGCTTTATGAACGAGATTCTTTGATTTTAAGAACAATATTTGGTTCAGGGTACACGAATTTACGAAGACCAAGTCCGCGGTACGATTAAAAAAACCCAAACATAAGATTCGTCGGAGAAGAGTACGTTACTGCAATCGCGATCAATGTTTTTTGTTGCCCAAGCCATTCTTTAAGTAACGTGTTTTTCGGACAACAGTGGTTTCTTCAGTGTGCTTCGCCATTTCAAATAATTTGCATGCAAATGTTTACGAATAGTTACGTGCGATACATTTAGAACTTTGTGCCACAATTTTGCTTGCCCTTGACGCAAGCTTAAGCCAGGATACTGCGAAAACAAACTCACTATAATTTTGTTCATCCTTCTTGGTCACGTTCGCTGTTGAGCCACGATCAGGAAGGTCATCGACGTTTTTAGATTCCTTAAAGCGTTGCACCCACTTCTGGACAAAAGCCTTTGACTTTTTTAAATACTTTGCCGCCGCTGGGTAGGATATTTTTGGTACTTTTGGACGGTCGCACACACCTAACACACTGTTCTGACAAAGTTTCGACCACCAATTTAGCTTTTTTACTAGTGCGTGAAGAGCAGAGGTTATGTCTACTTGTTGATAAAATTTCCGGGTTGCACTAATAACCAACTGCGAATAATGCCGTACACGCTCTCACTTAACAGACTGTAATTAAAAAAATTATGAATGCAATCAGAAGTACTGTTATTTATTCGAGCATTTGACAAATTTTAATTAAATTAACTAAGATTATTAAGGAACAAATTAAATTTGTTTGAAGTTTCTTAAATCTTTAAGTCTCAAAAATATGTGGTGAAAATTTCAAGTCGATATCTCAAAAAATAACACAGTTATGATCGTGAACCAATCATTTGAATTTTTTTGCAGGCTTATTTTATTCATAATAATCTCGTACTTGTCATAGGATATTTTTTTTGTAACTTCGTTCATTTTTTACAGGCAAAATAATGACGAATTTTTCTTCGAAAATCGTTAATTTACGTTCGGAAGTCCGCCATTTTGTGAAAAATCAATATTTTCTAAATCGGCTATAACAAGAACGTATTAAGTATCTACCCAGCAGCGAAACGAACTAGTACGAAAATAGCTCCAAACTAGTTCCTAAGTGGCAGTAACTGGTTCCACACAAATCCCCAGATAATACTTTCTACTGTCGCATTTAACATGCAGATCTCCTAGGAGGGGGTCAATTGACTTCCTCATTGGGTGCAAAGCGTCAGAATGGTAACTACTTTCTTTATTAGCCTATGTGTGATGGTATTTTCGCTACTTACTTAAATGGGTGCATAGCGTCAAAAAAGTAACTAACTTCCTTATTAACCTATGTGTGGTGGAATTTTCGCTAGTTACATTAATGCCTGTTTAGCGTCAAAAAGGTAACTAGCTTTTTTGGAAGTGGGTCTTTTCCTAGTTTTCTAAATGAGTGAATAACAAATGGAAAGTCAAAATGTGAGTGTTTCTTGTTTATTTGTAAAATATATTCACAGTTTCTAGCATTTTAAGGAACATTTGTGTGTTAATGCATTTTTATTTAATTCAAGAAAATTAATTTGAAATTAAAGTAAATTTTTGCAACGCATTGAAAATAAGAGAAATTAATTGAATGTTTTTTTTAAAGTACATTTTAGATTGGTTCGTTTCTTATTACGTCATCTCATTCTTTCTCTGCATAGATTTGCGCAACAACAAAATCAAAGCAGCGCTGATGAAAAAAGTTGTTTTTTTCCTTATTCAACCGTCGCCTGCTTCTTTGCTAGCTTCGCATAAGAATATCAATAGAAAATATTTTTTAAAGCAGCCAAACGTTAACTTTTTGCGGTTCATATGTACTATCTTTTTCTTTTGCTTTTTTCTAAACACACCTAAAATTCTGGTACTGTATACTCGTCAACACATTCACACGAATACATCAACTGGCTCCCTTACATTCTCTTAAAGGTCAAAAATGGAACTAAATCTCTTGGAGCTAAAACCAGAACTAGTGCAATGGGTGTCAATTGCCTCTTTGGTCGCTGCTGGGTAGTTTAATAATATATTTCATTTTTCCGTTTCAGTTGAATTTAGGAGCAATCTTGGTCACCGCACTTTCAGAGAGCTCTACAAAAAATGCTGTATCTACCTTAATATTAATTTTATTTTAATAAAAAAACACTAAACATACTCTTGAATGTGTATATTTAAAGGTATAAAAACTCTCATTTAAAAATATCCCTTAGGTTTGCTTAAAAAAATGCACAAACATGACCTTTTTTCTTCGGCCGCTGGGTATATTTCCCCCCTTAATCGTAAAAACTTCAAAAACTGGGTAAAATAAAATAAAACTTTATTTTTTTAGGGAAAAACTTGAAAACTTTCTACCCTCTCAAAAAACTGGCAAAACAAGTTTTATCTGCCCCCATAGCAACACTAACCATGGGTGAAAGTCTACAACTCACCGCGCTGCCATCTTGAGTAGATAATTGCACTCAGTTCAGTTCTGCTGCAGTGTTGCCATAAGTCCAATGTATCGTATTTATTTTGATTTTACTAAGGTGAAACTCTTTTAATTTCGATAAGAAATAATCTCAAATATAATAAAATGAATTAGACATATTTGATTCTTGAGTCTTTATTTAAAATATGTTTTCATATCGTATTTATACTCCCAAGCAACGCTGGCAACGGGTATGCTAGTATTTAATAAAGTACCGTTATGAGCAGAGTATGAGCATGATACCGACTGCTCCAATTTATATAAACTTTGAATATCTGTGTATTTTAGAGTAAGTTGGTCTGCATAAAAAAAAAAAACAAAACGTCAACCATTTATTTGAGCTTTTAGCCAAATATTTTTCTTTGACCACAACAAAAACAACTTTTTTATAAATCATTTTAATTGGCGAGTTAATTTAATCATTGAATTCAAAACAAAAATTCCTATTATTTTTCTACCCCGACTTAACTTCTAACAGAACAAAAGAAACTTTTTTGAATGCCCACAGCACGGCCATGAGCTTCAACGTCGAATTTTTTAATCCTTAATGGAATTCTTGCTATTCCTTCGCCAACTCGAAAAACTCGAAATTGTTGTTTGGTTTTTGTTTTTGTCCAGATGTGAAGATCAATTTGTCTTTCTCAGTCTGACTGTCATAGTCTGATGTCTGTCCACGCAGAATTCCTCCCGCTATACTGACACACTGAAAGGACGTTTCTTGCTGTCTGCAAGCTTATTCCGCAAAGGGAAAACTGCCACTCGTCATGTCGAACTTGGGGGGCTCAAGCACTTCAACATAGAAATACTTAAGCTGTCGGCTAAGGCGGCACATTTAAGCCTTTCTTTCGTTATTTCCTTTGGACTTCGATCTGCTGTTGTGGCTACAATTTCGGATATTGTCCGAAATATCAGGTTGTATGAAGTGGATGTTTCGTATGTGTTGCAATTTTAATTTCTTTGTCTGCTTTGATTTTGCGCTGCATGCGGACGGACTCGCATTCAATTTCAACTTTATTTTATGTTCTTTGATCGCGATTATTTCATCGCGATCGTTTTGGAGGCGGTTTCAGTTGAAACCTAATTTAGCTTAAGGCGTAATGTTGTTGTTAGGTGTTGGTTTTTTTTTTTTCTTTTTTTTTGGTTCTGTTTTTTGGATTTGTTTTAATTTTTTTTTTGGGAATTTTGATTATGGTTACTTAAGGATATTGCTATATTTTGGAGTTTCTTAATTTTTTTTATTAATGCTGCTGAGTGTACAAAGTGTGCCACCGTTCAGTTTTTGGTAAGGAAGATTTTTTTAATTTGGTTTCATACTCGTAAGACATTTAAAGAACGATTTGTTTATTTGATTGCCAGCAAATGGGAGCATTTTTTTCTTGATTAATTATTATTAAGAATAGTAAGGAAATTTGCAAGGATCTAATATTTTTTTTAAAAATGTATAAAATCTCATTAAAAACTGAAATAAAAACCAACTTATGATAATTTTTCTGACTTGAAAAATTGATTCCCTTATTTGAATTGTAAAAATACGGGGCTAGTCCCAGAAGTACCCAACCCAATAAAGAAAATACAACAAATTTTGAAAAAAAAAATATTTTTATTTCTCTACATGAAGAGTCTTTCAACGAGAGGTGTCATTTTAAATCGCCCACCATTTTTTCAAGTGCAACATACAACTGTCATTCGACGGCATGTATCATGTGCTCTAAGAATGGTATGAGTTCATTGAGAAATCTATAGAGATTCGCGCTGATTTAATAGTTTACCTGAGAACAGCACCTGAAGTAGTCTCTGATGACGTTTGACAAGGAAAAACTAGGAGATTTTCAGATATGAATTGATAAACATGGGAAATAAAAATAAAAAAAATAAATAACTGGCCATTTCAGCCCTTGAAAGGACTTTGACCTAGATTCTTATGATCAACTGTGTTGTGCGTGCTATTAAGTTTGTACACAATTGACCGAGAACCGAACCTACATGTTTAACGCCGACTCCGAACGGCGATGAACGGAATGTTCTTGTTCTCAAGAAGCTTTACATGGCATTTTGATTACTCTCTGAGGTTTACCGTTGTCTGCAGAGAGGTGGCGGCCGTACAGAAAAATTATTTTAATTCAAATAATTTTCTGTCGCTGCTGGGGTTCGAACCTGGGTCTCCAAGTTCGTTGACATAGCGACCACGCACTTTAACCAACTACGCCACGGACGCCACAAACATGGGAAATAGTGAAAAAAATAAAAAATAATAACACATGTTGTTGTAAGACTCGTTATTTCTCTAAGGAGACTATTACCTTGATAAACTTTTCCCAGCGATATTCAAAACCTTTGATTCAATGTTTACAGTGAGCCAGTCAGCCCAAATGTTTGTAAGGACCTTCGAGCTCCTCAAAAAAGTCACTACATTTGGAAAATTTTTTATCGCCGAGCCCTTTTTTTCAAGTTTGTAAGCCGAAAATAACCTGAGGTGGTAAATCTGGAGGAAAGGGTGCGCGAAGAAGCAATTTGAACCTTAACTCATTGATTTTGGCCTTTGTAAAAACCCATGTGTGAACTGGTGCATTATCTTGATGCAACAAAACTTTCGTTTTCGCCAAATGCAGCCGTTTTTCCTTGACTTCATCACACAAACGCTGCAGTAAGTTCGCATAACATCCACCGTTAATTGTTTTTCCTTTCTGAACATAATCAATAAAGTTTATCCCAAGCCCATCCCAAAAAACTCACGCCATGACCTTGCCTGCAATTGCAACTGTCTTCGCCTTCTTTAATCAATGAAGTTTATCCCACGTGCATCCCAAAAAAACTGGTGCCATGACCTTGCCTGCAAATGCAATGGAACTGTCTTCGCCTTCTTTAGAGCCGATTCTTCCCTCTCAGTTCATTGCTTTTACTCTTCCTTTGTATCAGGTGTGAAGGGATGCACCCATGTTTCATACTTGGTTATGAATCGGTTCAAAACTCTGCTTTAATGCTGTGAAAATTCGCCAAAAACTCGATTGAAACATCCTCACGACGCTGTTTTTGTTCCACTGTAATTAAACCCGGCACTCATATTGCGGACAGCTTCTCATGCCCAATATGATGGAAATCTTTACTTGAAACTTTACAATTTTTTTCTGTTAAGTGGAAAATATGACATCCGTCAAGTGGCTGCCGCCAGATGAAATACACATTTGTGCCCATTTTATCGCATTTTCCATGACTTTCCGCAAGATTTCCGGTGATTTCAAATATTCTCCTTAAGCTATGCGTATGCGATTGCCTGAAGCTTATTGGCATAAGCCCGCGACTTCAAGTAGCCCCAAAGAAAGAAGTCTGGGATGGTTAAATATGGCTATTTTGTTGGACATTCCAAATCGCCAAAACAGGAGATTGGGCGACCAAGAAATGCTTCCTTCACAATATCCATTGTGGCTCATGTTGTGTGTGCGGTTGCACCGTCTTGTTGAAACCACATGTTCACCAAACCCTGTGCATCCAATTTTGGCAGTAAGGAGTCGTTTATCGCTGACGATATGAAGATCTATCGACGCATGCATACTAATACTGACTCTTCCCGTCTCTTCCCGATGACCTAATCAGTTTTTGTTCTTGGTGCCAAAAAAATTTCCTGGAACTCAATATCAGTAAATGTCAAGCTATCACATACTCACGGAAGAGACTCCAATCTCCATCACGAATATATTACATACTCGGTGAGCCGGTTCCCTTAGTAAGTTCTTGGCGAGACTTGGGTATAATTTGCTATATTAATTTTCGATCCCATATCGATAATATAATTAGTAGAGCCAACTCTACTCTTGGTTTTGTGAAACATTGGTCTAGGGAGTTCTCCAAACCATACGTTACAAAATCCCTCTACCTAACCTTTGTGAGGCCCATACTCGAATACGCCAACCAAGTTTGGTCACCGCTCTAAGCTTCTCATTCGTTGCGTATCGAAGCTGTACAACGAAGATTTATTCGATTTGCGTTCCGATAGCTTCAATTTACCTCCTTATGCTGATCGTTTGATGTTGATTAACATGCAAACTCTTGAAAAACGCAGGGTAGTTGCTGATGTCCTTTTCATTCATCAACTACTAGATGGCACCATTAATTGTCCTACCCTGCTCCAATTGATATCCCTTAATACTAACCCACGCAACCTAAAGTATGTACCTCTCTTCCAACGCAACTTTCATCGCACCGTCTATGGATGTGGTGAACTTATAAGTAGGATGCTTCGTCGGACCAATAACATGGTCAATGAATTGGACTTCCATGCAGTAGATCCAAATTCCGTAATATCCTTCTTAGCTCCAACCCCACTTCCTCCCTCTGAAACAAATTTTTTCATATGTCTTGTTGGCAGACTATAGCTCACATAGCATTATATGTAATATACCTACACTACTGTAATATACCTACTTTTTTATTTTATTTTACCTACACTACAAAAAAAAAAGAAAAAAAAATAAAAGTCCTAGCATTAACAAATAAATGTCTAATTATAAGTTCAAGTTCTTAAGTATAAATTGCTTGTAAAGGGTGTCCCAACAAGAACGCAATTTTTAAATGTGGCAACACTAGAAGTGTCATTGTTTGACATTTGAACAATTGTTACTGTTTGCTAGTAGAAGGTACGAGGTTAGTAAAAATGGAGCGCTACACGAATGAACAACGCATTCTCATTGTGAAAATGTTTTTCCAAAATGGTGAAAGTTTTGCGGCTACAGTTCGCAAATTGCGATCAATTTGGGGTCACAATAATGCTCCAAAAGAGTCAACTGTAAAGAGATTAATGGATAAATTTGCCGAAACTGGGTCTGTTAGTGATGTAAAGACAACAACCCGCCTTCGACCAGGTCGATCGACCGAAAATGTCACAGCTGTACGTGATGATGTCGCTCAAACTCCATCCACCTCAATTCGACACCGAGCTCAACAAATTGGTGTCTCCAAATCCACTATGCAGCGAATTTTGACGAAAGATTTGCATCTTCATGCATACAAAGTTCAATTGACTCAGGAACTGAAGCCAGCTGACCATGGACAGCGAAGGGAGTTCGTTATTTGGGTATTGGAGAGACTACATGAAAATGCTGATTTTGCCGCTAAAATCATCTTCAGTGACGAGGCCCATTTCCATCTTGATGGCTTCGTCAATAGTCAGAATTGTCGCATTTGGGGTGAGGAAAATCCTTGAGTGATTCACGAGAAGCAAATGCATCCTCAACGTGTCACTGTGTGGTGTGGTTTTTGGGCTGGAGGAATCATTGGACCTTTTTTTTATGAAAATGAGGCAGGTCAAGCGCAAACAGTCAATGGTGTTCGGTATCGTGAAATGATAACCAGTTTTTTCTTGCCTAGAATTGAAGAAATGAATGTGGAGGGCATGTGGTTCCAACAAGACGGCGCCACATGTCATACAGCCAGAGAAACAATTCAATTGTTTTATATAAAATTTAAAAATTGCGTTCTTGTTGGGACACCCTTTACTAAGCTTACCTAAATAAATAAGTAAAAAAAAATCATGTCCCTGTAGCGTTCCTTAGTAACAGTGAAAAAAATACGGCCCAATAACTCCTCCCGAGTGAACGCCGCACCACACAGTGGCTCTTCGCGTATCACACGCGAATTTTCAGTGCCCCATAAACGAAGATTTTGCTTATTGATGTAACCGCTTAATTTGATTTTCGACACGAAGTCGTCCTCTTCGTTGTTGAGATTGAGGATGGCTTGACAGTAATTCACACGTGACTGACGGTCGTCAGCAGGCATTAACTGATACACTGTTTGCACTTTGTACATCAACATGTGTAAGCCTTTAACTTAAATTCGCTGTAGGCAGAGGTGGATCCACATACGGGCTGAAAGGACTTTAGCCCCCCGCCCCCCCTTGGAGAATTTTTTTTATGGAAAAAATTAAAAAAAAGTCCAAAAAGACGTTTCAGCCCCTCCATGGCATACAAAACTGTAGTTTCAACCCACCCTCTGCCGAATCCTAGATCCGCCACTGGCTGTAGGGTCCGTCTGGTGATGCCCAATTGCGTGGCCCTTCGTCTGGTTGAAGTTTCATCTATCTCAGCGACATCGGCAGCCAACGCCGCGATATTCTCCGCCGAACGATCAGTTCGGTGGCGGTCACGCTTTGCAAGGTCCAGCGTGGTTCTAATCTGTTCAAGTCTAGCAGCTAAGCACCAAAATGTTTGCCCAGTTGGCGCGACAAGCTTAGGAAATCGACGTCAAAATTCACACTGCGCCAATACCACTGAACGATTATTGGTCAAAAAAATCGACACAATTATTCCACGCTCTTGCGGAGTATAGCGCTCCATTGCTTGTCTATTTGTATACTGCAGCTGTTTAGTTCACAAATGTCAAATATGATTGACGTACGACGGCATTTACAAAAATTATAACATCCTCCGATAGGGTGATTAACTTTGTGTCACCTGTACGTGCTGTAAAAATGGGTGAAACATGCTAGGAACGTCAAGGTGTTCAATCTGCAAACAATTGTTGCCGCCATTTTGGGTTTCTGACCCATTCTGTACTGCAATGTTCATCATGGCAGCTTCTTTTTCTAGCTTTGAACCAAGGATTTCAGGTGGAATACCTATTCAGTCAAGTCTGCCTTGGTTTGAAATAATGGGGTGATAGATTAGTGGAAAGGAAAGGGCAATCAAGTGAAAAAAGTGTAGGATGTTCTAAGCGTGGTGGAAAGCCAAAGAAACAAGTAAATTTGAATCAGAGGAAATTCAAATTATAAGGCCATATCATTCAAAAACTTCTCTACCATCAACTACAACTTCAAGTCGTAAATATTGATGAATTTTCATTTCAGTTTATTATAAATGAGGATAGAAAATTCAGAAAGGTTTATAGCGTAGGACCATGGCCTGGCTGGGAATCGAACCCGGGACCTCTGGGGTAGCTGTGGAGCACGCTACCTACTCGACTACCGAGGCCGCTAAATGATTTACGGATATATACTTGGAACGTGCAAATACTTAATTGGGATGGTGTCCCTATCCAACTGATAGATATCGGGGAAATATACAATGCTGATATCACTGCAATCCAAGAAATTCGATGGATGGGACAGGTCATTTATCATGACCGTTCTAAATTATGCAGCACAAACCTGGACGTTGTGTAGTTCTGATGAAAAGACTTTGGGAGCCTTCGAGAGAAAGATCCTTCGCAAGATCTTCGGTACAATCTGCGTCAGTGGCAAGTACCGGATTCGTTGGAACCACGAGCTGCATGAGATGTACGCCGACATCGATATAGTTAAGAGCATCAAAATCAAGCGGCTGTACTGGCTAGATCATGTTAAGCAGATGGAAAACGACGCTCCAACAAAGAAATATTCGATTCAACATGTGGTCAACATCAGATTAAACATCTTCGTTTGAAGGATCAAGTGTTGGACAATCTGACGATGCTTGGTGTTTCCAACTGGTGCCAGCAAGTGCAGAAATGGCTGGCGCAAATACTTAGACGAGGTCAAAACCCATCAACGGTTGTAAGGGAAAGATAAGTAAGTAAGTAAGACTCATCAATATGTTTCCTTTAAGAAGTTATGTAAGATATGTGTAAGATTTGTGGGAAATACTTCTTAAGATGGGTTAAGGTAGATCGTCATAATATTAATTTCACGTCATAGTGCGAATTTTTTTAAGACTAACGTATACGCAATAAAAAGCGGTCACCCGTTGGTTTGTACAGCCAACCATTTTATTTTTTCGGGCTTTTCACAGATCTTTATCAGTCTGCTGATAAAGGTCTGTTTCTACACCTCCATTTCAAAAATAAACAATGCTCTTTTGACATAACCAATCAGCCTTCGATAACCCAAAATTATGGCCTTTGCTTGTCAAATTATCTAAAAGGATTATTAAATCTAAATTTCTTTATTTCAGTCTAAAAATGTGAATCTTCAAAATTTTATAAACTCGAAGAAATGCGTTTTCAGGAAAAATATTAATAATGCTCCAGCGTATAGCCATCCCATCAACTGTCCAACTAACAAACATACCCAACAAACACAAATCCCTTCCCTGCTATGCAAGACAGCTCGACACCTGGGGAGATTCCCGACCAAAAAAAAAAAAAAAAAAACAAAAAAACAACAATGAAAATCTAAGGATAAATAAAAGAAACCGCAACAGTTGAAGTTTGCCGCAAATAATGCAGCTAATAAGAAATATAAATGAAAAGAAAATAAATAATAACAATAAAAGAAATGCAAAATGATGATGAGGAAGACGAAGACGAAGACGACCAAGAAGATGTTGCAGAAGTACGGCTGCTGTTCGAGAAGCACTCAGCCGAGAAATTGGAGAGAAAACGTCAACAGCAACATAGCAATAACAACAACGACAACAAAAACAACAACAACAACAACAACAACTACAACAACAACAACAAGAGCTAAGGTACTTTCAAGTGATGTTTATAAACTTAAAGGCTGTAATCACATTAGCATCAGAGCCTTTAGTTATCACCTGTGATGCCGACACTCTAGTTGCGCGCTTGCGCAACCACAGGCGGTCGAAGATGAGCGAACGTTCTTCGTTGGTATGATTGTCTGAAGCAGTGGAAAGGTAGCGAGTAAGCGAAGGAGACGAGCAGACGAGGTATTGCTGAGCAATCTGCACATTCATTTCATGGTAGCAACACCAAAAATACAACAACAACAACAACAAGAAGACGATACAATATCGACTAAACCAGATCCCCCTCCACAAGTACAACAAGACCCAAAAAAAGAGTAAAGCCAAAAAATGATCTGCAAGGGATTCACACGATCTTACGAAGCACGTACGACAATGCAGCTTATGATAAAGCAGTGGAAGCAGAGGTAGTAGAAGCAGCTTCGTTCCATGGCTGCTCTTGCTGCGGGGGGTGTGCCCAAATGGGCGTTGCATATAACACACTTTGCTCCACTGCGTCTCAGCCCACATACCAACAACAACAACAACAACAACAACACTGCTTTGTAATGCAAAATTGAATGATGAAAATAAAAATATATTCGTTTGGGACGTGTTGATGTCTATTAAGGCGAATAAATATTTCTGGACAAATCGAGCGAGGCGGATCGGTTCGGACAGTGAGCGCGCTCAGTCCCAAACGGGCGCACAAAGTTCATCAATAATAATTTATGCTTTGGCGCTGTCATCATCATTATCAGCAGGGTATATTCTTTGGCATTGAATACAACAACAAGAGGAGAAAACAATTTGTAGCTTTGTCCAGAATTCCACACGATCAACGGCATGCGATCACGTAGCATTTGTAGAGAGAATTTCCAATTTGAAAAACATGCGGTCCAGCTGGTGTTGTTTTATAGAATTTGCAACATTTTATGGGCTTACCCACTGAACTACAAACAAAAGTTTGAGGGTGAGAGTTTTGCGAATCTTTATCGGGTTAATATAATATATTTTGCTATAAATGTTCATTTTCGAATTTTTAGATTCCTTACTTTTTGGCCAAAAAGATAAGATTTTGAATAAATTTTCTCAAAGGTTCTCACTGTGCATGTTTGCGAATTGCCAATAGTTTTGGTACAAACTATACTAAACAAATTGTTATATAAAAAAAATTAGAATATACTATGTGTGATCTGCTTGACCCACCGACTACGGCCAAAAAAATGAGTTAAATATAAAATGGTGAAAAGTACAAGGTGGGGTGATCACAAATAATTACACTATTGGAACACCCTATAACTTTTGCAAATGGTGCCAAATGTCAATTCGGTGTTGACATTTGTGAAGTAAACAAACGTAGAATACAAATCGACAAGCCATTACTTGATTTACACCGCAAGACGCGGAATAATTGTTTCCATTTTTATGCGCAACAATTTATTGGTTGTGTTGGCGCAGCACGAATTTCGTTGCAAATTTCCTGGCCGTCCGACACCAACTGGACAAACTCTGCGGCGTTTGGCCACTCACCTTGAAGAGACTGGGACAACACGAGATATTCCCTAGGCTGGCCGGCCCCGCAACAGTCGTTCTGCTGAGAATATCGCTGCTGTTGATGTCGAAGAAGAGCCCGGAACATCGACCAGACGACGTGCCACGCAATTGGGCATTAGCCGGCGGTCCCAACGCAAAATTTTGGTGAAAGATTTAAAGATGTTTCCTTAAAAAGTTCAGTCAGCGCATCACCTGTTAGCTGTTGACCGCCAACCGAGTGTAACCTAAGCTCAAGCCATCCTGAATCTTAACGAAGAGGTGGACGATTTTTTATCAAAAATTATCATGAGCGACGAGGCTTATTTTCATCTTTGCGGTTACGAGAAATAACAAAATAATCATTTCTGGGGCACCGAAAATCCGTGTATCACCCACGAAGAATCATTACACGCGCTTAAAGTTACTGCGGGGTGTGTTGTATAAGCTGGAGGAGTCATAAGGCCATTTTTTTTTTTGAGAACGCCGTGGGCCAAACAACGACTGCGGACGACACGCGCTACAGAGCCATGATTATCGAAATTTTTCTTCCCCAATTGGATGAATTGGGACTGAAGAACATGTGGTTTCAACAGGACGGTGTACAGTGTGAGATTTTGCCAATCTGGAGGGACTTAATTCAATTGCAGCCGTAGTTTGAAAGATATCGACTTGAAATATGGTGTGTGAAATTTTTAAATTCTTATTGTTCATGATGAATTTATGTCCAAAGACCAGCTAAATCGGACAAAAACTACTCCCACCTCCCATACAAATCCGTTTGTTTTTGTTTGAAAAAAAATTCTAATATTAGTTGTAATACCAATTTGAAATAAGAGAGCTACTGCCAATAAGAACAAAAAACCAAAAACAATCATTGTGCATTTAATTAAAGAAGTTATTTGTTTAATATTTCCCTTTTTTGTTTATTTTGCATAGTTTATTTATTTGTCAAAGAAAAACGTAAAATGGTATAAAGAAGTTGTAAATTTAGTCTGAATCAGAACATTCTTTGAAAGTTTGATGATCCAATAATAATACAACCACTGCCGTGGATAAAGCCCCGCTTGTAGTAATAACGTATACTACATATCAATGGGTCGAATGAAATAAGCAGCCTGTGTATTAACTCGTAATGTTTTCCTAGTGTTCAGTTCTCGGTAATTTTGTACATCTTTATTTCTGGACTACAGGACTTCTTTGGAAAATTGCAAATAGGTAGAATTCAGAAACAGATTATATCTTTTCCATGGTATAAAATTATATGCACAGTTACTGGCATGTCGAACCACGAATATTCGGAAATATAAATGTATTCGGACATGTCTCCCGCGATATTTCACTCATGGTCAAAAATTGGGCCTTTGTGCAAAAGTTTTGCAAGTTTTTTTTTCTTCAGATCAGTTTTGGGACTTCACTCGCTTATCACCTATATGGTAAGAACGTGGAACACAATAGAATATAAAAGTTGCAGTACATGAAACATATGCAATTTGAAAAAATTTTCGTACTTATTAGCTGATTATGAAGTAAACGAAATAAAATATTCCAGCGCAAATATTAAAAAAAATTTATTTAAAAACTTATGCTCAAACTATTTATAATTTAAGGAAAAAACAAACTTTCTTGAAAACAATGCACGCACGACTTACTGCTGATCGCTTCAAACTTGCGAATTTATTAAGCAGTCCAACTTGTTTTGACTCGCTTTCCAATAGCACGTGTTTGATTACCGTTATCTCGATGATGTTTTAATTTTCATTCTGTTTTGTGTTGATATTCGTAACAAAGGGACATTTTTCTAACATTTACCCAGAAATGATTAAATTTTAAGCATATTTTTTTGACGTGACGAAGTTACGTTGTACTGCTCAGGTTTCCAAAAAAGTTGAAAAATGAATTTTTTAAAAATTCATCTGCGTTGCATTGAATTGTTACTCGCTGAGTATAAGACCTATGATTAAAAAAATGGTACGACCGTAAAGGTTAATTCTTTCACTTCATTAAAAAAACAAAACAAAAATTCAAAACATCATCGGGACGCGGTGGGAGTTGTGCTGCTTAAGCAACACAACTGAAAATTTGTTACATGGAATTATTACTCGTTGAGTATTAGTGCTAGGACTCAAATTATCACACACCAATAAAGGCCTGCTCTAAGTCCTCACAACAAAATTGGATAAAAAATTTCTGTCGTCATGGGGACACAGAGAGAGTCACTCAAAGATCGACAATGCAACATTCATGAAGCAGGGTTGCATTGAATTTTTAATCGGTGAGTATATAAGGTACGATAAATGTTTGAAAAGGAAAATGAAGGATTTATACTTGGCCTTAAGACAAAAATAAGAAAAAAAATGCTGAAGTCACCAGGTCGAGAATATAAAAGCATATGTAACAGAAATGTAATATCGTTGCACGGAATTATTACTCACTGAGAAGACGAGCTGCGGTAAATTTTTTTTCGGACAGAATAGATGTGTTATTACGCTTTACAAATAAAATACAAAAAAAATTCTTATCGTCATGATTTCAGGGTAGCAACCTCATAATGCAGTAAAAATGCTACAATCATGAAAAAACGTTGCATGGAATTTTTACTCTGTGACTACTGGCGTAACGGTAAACTTTAAGGATCGAAAATGAAGGTGAAGTCTTCGGACAAATGATAAAAATATAAAAAATATTGAAGGAGGCATGAGGCCTCTCATGGAACCGCCTAAAATGATGCATATACATCACTTTTACTGGGTTAATTGCATGCAGCTAAGGAAAAGTTAATGTGCCAAGGAAAAGCACAACCAATGGAGAAGCATATATAAAAAACAATAGAAAAGCAACAACACCAACACCAAAACCAACATCAACACCAACATCAACATAAACATCAACATCAACATCAACATCAACATTAACTCAATATCAACATCAACATCAACATCAACATCAACATCAACATCAATATCAACATCAACATCAACATCAACATCAACATCAACATCAACATCAACATCAACATCAACATCAACATCAACATCAACATCAACATCAACATCAACATCAACATCAACATCAACATCAACATCAACATCAACATCAACATCAACATCAACATCAACATCAACATCAACATCAACATCAACATCAACATCAACATCAACATCAACATCAACATCAACATCAACATCAACATCAACATCAACATCAACATCAACATCAACATCAACATCAACATCAACATCAACATCAACATCAACATCAACATCAACATCAACATCAACATCAACATCAACATCAACATCAACATCAACATCAACATCAACATCAACATCAACATAAACATCAACATCAACATCAACATCAACATCAACATTAACATCAACATCAACATCAACATCAACATCAACATCAACATCAATATCAATATCAACATCAACATCAACATCAATATCAACATCAACATCAACATCAGCATCAACATCAACATCGATATCAACATCACCAACAAGAAACACCGTCACGTCAAAACCTACGAGTGTGTCCACGACACAGCCAACTCTTTTTTTGTTAAGATCTCGATTTTCGGATATTTTCGGCTACTTACGTCTTCTTTTGGTTAGGCCCTTTTCATGTAGGATGCTTAGAGTTCTAAACTTATCTACTCTTGTGCCACATTTCATTATTTTAGAATCTGAGTATTAGAAGACTGAGAATATATCTGAAATTTTCCGATCACAAAAGAACGAAGTTGAGGTGTTACACGCAAAGAAAAAAAACGTTTATCGCCAGTTTGCCGCAAACGAACTTCGTTTGTCGTTCTTGAAATCGTTATTTGCAAACGTTTCAACTTACTTACTTACTTATCTGGCGCTTACAACCGAAGGTCGGTTTTGGCCTCGTATAAGAAATTGCGCCAGCCATTTCTATTTTGCGCTTGCTGGCGCCAGTTGGAAACACCAAGTGTAGTCAGGTTATCCAACACCTGATTCTTCCAACGAAGATGTGGGCGTCCTCTTCTGCGTTGACCACCACCGGGCACCGAATCGAATATTTTTTTCGCTGGAGCGTCGTTTTCCATTCGCTCAACATGACCTAGCCAGCGGAGCCGCTTGATTTTAATGCGCTTAACTATGTCTATGTCAGCGTACAGCTCATACAGCTCGTGGTTCCATCGAATTCGGTACTCGCCATTGACGCAGATTGGACCGAAGATCTTACGAAGGATCTTTCTCTCGAAGGCTCCCAAAGTCTTTTCATCAGAACTGCTCAACGTCCATGCTTGTGCTGCTTATAATAGGACGGGCATGATTAGTGACTTATAGAGCGTGAGTTTTGTTCGTCGAGAGAGGGCTCTGCTTCTCAATTGCCTACTCAGCCCAAAGTAACACCTGTTGGCAAGAGTTATCCTTCGCTTTATCTCAATACTGACATCGTTGAAAGAGTTTACGCTGGATCCCAGGTAGACGAAGTCCTTAACAACTTCGAAGGAGATGTTGTCAACAGTGACGTGATTTCCAAGACGCTGGGACTGTTTATTTGTTGACACTAGGTATTTCGTCTTATCTGCGTTCACTACAAGACCCATTCGACTCGACTCTTTCGCTAACCTGGAGAATGCTGCGCTGACTTCGCGCGTATTATGGCCAATGATATCGATATCATCAGCATACGCCAGCAGCATAATACTTTTGTAGAATATCGTGCCACTGCGTCTCAAATCAGCAGCTCGGATGATCTTCTCCATCATTAGGTTGAAAAAGTCGCACGATAAGGAATCACCTTGTCTGAAACCTCGTTTGGTATCGAATGGAGGAGTGAGGTCCTTCCCGATTTTAACTGTGCTGCTGGTGTTGCTCAGTGTCATTCTGCAAAGGCGGATGAGCTTTGCAGGAATACCAAATTCAGACATGGTGGAATATAGATGATTCCTTATTGGACTGTCGAAGGCGGCTTTGTAATCGACAAAAAGATGGTGTGTGTCGATTTGTTTTTCTAGGGTCTTCTCCAAGATTTGTCGTAGCGTAAATATCTGGTCTATGGTGGATTTACCAGGTCTGAAGCCACACTGATAAGGTCCAATCAGCTGGTTTACGATGGGCTTCAGTCTTTCACATAGTACGCTCGACAGAACCTTATATGCGATATTCAGAAGGCTTATCCCACGGTAGTTGGCGCAAATTGTGGGATCGCCTTTCTTGTGGATTGGGCAGAGCACACTGAGGTTCCAATCGTTTGGAATGCATTCTTCCGACCATATTCTGCATAGAAGCTCATGAATGCATTTAAATAGAGCTTCGCCTCCATTCTTGAAGAGCTCAGCAGGTAAGCCATCGGCTCCTGCGGCTTTGTTGTTTTTAAGCCGAGCTATAGCTTTCAAGACTTCACTATGGTCGGGCAGCGGAACTTCAACGCTGTCGTCCAAAATTGGGGATTCCGGAATATCATCTCTATTGGCGGGATTGTTGTCGTCGTCGCCATTCAGAAGCCCAGAGAAGTGTTCCCTCCACATCATCAGTGTACTCTGGATATCTGTCACTAGATTCCCATTTTCATCCTTGCAGGAAGAGGCCCCGGTCTTGAAACCATCGGCCAGGCGTCTTATTTTTTCGAAAAATTTTCGGACCTCATTCCTGTCACCATACATCTCAATTTTCTCGCACTCACGCATTTCTGCTTCCCTTTTCTTTCGCCTGAAAATGCGTCTCTCTTCCCTCCTCTTCTCTTTGTATCGCTCCTTAGCAGCACGCGTTACAACCGACTGCAGGGTGGCTTTGTAGGCAGCGTCTTTTTCTGGTTTCGGCGAGGGCGGTGATAGCCAATAACCTCTTCGGCAGCCGTACGCATAGAGTGGGAAATATGATTCCACTGCGCGCATATATCGTCGATCGGAGGAGTGCTTTCTTGAAGCAGGAGTGAGAGTCGAGTAGCGAAGTCTTCGGCTGTTTGCTTTGATTGCAGCTTTTCGACGTCTAGCTTTCTCTGTGCTGGATTGCACGCATTCTTGGTTGCGCACAGGCGTGTACGGATCTTGGCTGCGACAAGATAATGATCCGAGTCTATATTGGCACCAAGGATCGTGCGTACATCTAAAACACTGGAAGAGTGCCTTCCGTCAATCAAAACGTGATCAATTTGGTTGCGCGTCTTTTGATCAGGAGACAGCCAAGGTGCTTTATGAATATTGAGATGCTTGAATCTAGTGCTACTAACGACCAGGTTTCGCGCTGCGGCAAAGTCAATCAGCCTCATTCCGTTATCGGAGGTATTGTCGTGGAGGCTGAACTTTCCGACTGTTGGACCAAATATATTTTCTTTTCCCACCTTGGCGTTGAAGTCACCAAGCACGATTTTTATGTCGTGGCGGGGGCTGCGCTCATAGGCATCTTCAAGGCGCTCGTAGAAGCTGTCTTTGGTCTCATCGTCTTTGTCTTCTGTCGGAGCGTGCGCACAAATCAGGCTTATGTTGAAAAATCTTGCCTTGACACGGATTATGGCAAGTCGTTCGTTCACAGGTGTAAATCGCAGAACATGATGTCGTAGTCTCTTGCCAACCACGAATCCGCATCCAAATTCGTGCTTCTCCGCATGGCCGCTGTAGTAGATATCACAGGATGCTTGCCGTGAGCAACCCTGTCCCTTCCATCGCATTTCTTGGATTGCAGTGATATCAGCCTTGTATCTTTCTAAGATATCTATCAGTTGGATAGAGGCACCATCCCAATTAAGGGTTCGGACGTTCCAGGTGCATATCCGTAAATCATTGGCAGTTTTTCGTTTGCGGTAGTCGTCATCAGATTTGGGGATCATTTTTATCTTATTTCTTTTTCGTTTCATTGAATTTTGTTTTTACGTGGTGGGCATCAAACCCAACGCACAACCCTTTAAAGGCAGGGGGAGCCCGCCGCTCAGATTAGCCGTCAAACTAACGGTTGCCAGTTTGCCGTTTCTAGAGGACACCACGCAGAGGTTTGAGTCGACTTGAGACGAGTTCGACATGGATAATGCTGGCCTCACCAGGTTGAGGCAGTCAGACACGTTGCCATGTGAAGATCGCCCCCTTGACCCTCACGCGTTGCCTTGTGAGGATCGTCCTCCACGTTTCAACAGTTGTCATAATAACAGTTCAGTTGCGAGAAACGCGTCATATACTTGCAGGAAATTAATTTCGTTTGTCATAAAGTCGAGTGATTTTTAAATTGCAGCAATTGAAAATTTCGTTTTTCCCAAATGAAAATTTTGTTTATTTTTCCCTTCATTGTATAAACATAACGCTTATAGTTTAGAGTTACTTTTTGGACAAATTGTTACAATATACGGAAATTGATAGTTTGCTTAATACGCGGACGGAGATAGCAACAGAGGTGCAATCCATAAGAAGACGGACGGACATACTGAGAAAGATTATTAATATAATAAATAATAATGACCGAAATAGCTTGCGGTATATATATTTAAGATATATTTTTAAGTTGTGACAACTTAATATTCGTTTGCGGCAAATACAGCTCGCAAACGAAGTATAGTTGGTGAATTTTTCAGTTGTGGTAAATGAAAAATTTCTTTGCGTGTAGGATATAGATTTAACGGTGATTTTATTTTGTAAAATATGTTGGAAAATAAATTCTCCAACAAGCCCGATTGATCTTTCATTTTTCATTCTTATCGAAATTGGTTCATTGCATCAAAAGTAATCTCGTAATGGATCTATGTACGCGAACATAGATAGCATGTTGCAACAGATGTGCGATGAGTACAATCCATAAGAAGACGGACGGACATAGGGGGAAAGACAATTTATGTAATAAATAATAATGACCGAAATAGCTTGCGGTAAATATTTAAGATATAATTTTGAGTTGACAACTGAATATTCGTTTGTAGCAAATACAACTCGCAAACGAAATGTTGTTGGCGAATTTTTCAGTTGCGGTGAACAAAACAATTTCTATGCGTGTAGTTAGTTGTCATACAAGCGTTAGATAGTTGCAAAAAAGTTCGTTTTTTAAGGTTTTTCCCCAACAAAATTTTGGTTTACTGGGTAGACTTTGTTGCAAGTTTTAGGCCCCTTGTATTTTTTTCTTGAATTGTCTTTCATGGCTGCAGGTTATAAAGCATGATCACCTACGTTCCTCTACTATTTTATTGATCACTATATCTAGTTGCTTGCATTTTATCGATGGCTATCTTTACACTATTAGTACGTTCCACCAACTGTCCGTCCATCTGTCCGTCTGTCTGTTTGAGGACGCTGCACTATTGGGAGCTGCTTGCCATCCCTTTGGGGGACAATCGCTAGCAAGCTTAGCACTTATCTTCAGTGATCTTGCGCTGATCTTGAGCGGCTTAGCGCTTGCCAGCTCGTGTTTTTTTTTTGTTTTTTTCATCTTTCTACTTTATGCAAATTACAACTGGACATGCTTGGATAGCTGAGCGTTCTTTCCATAGTTTTATTTTTTTTTTTTGTTTTTTTTTTCTTAATTTTATTTCTGTCGGCTAAAGTACAAAGCGTTTTTATTATATATTGTTTTTTCCTCTTCCTTTTACTTTATTGTTGTACACCGTTTAGGCGATTTACTCGCTTGCTATAATAGCAGCTATAGCTATAAAATCTACGATATGAGCTTTCTTGATTTGCAGCATTGAAATAGAATAGAAAATGGGAAAAATCTTTATGGTATTGAGTTTGGACATCAGCCAGATGCTGTGCGATATAGTAGGTAAGTATCGCATCGTATCGTTAGCGGCAATCAGTGGCGATTCTGAAAATTTTTGATATAATTGATTGATCTTAAATAGAAAACTAATTTCATTATTCCTTGAAATTATCTATTTCGGATCTAGGATTTCGAATTTCGGCACCCTCTTTTTGCGCTTTGATCTCAAGCAACGACAATTGATTAAGGAGAAATACTTAAGAGGATTTAAGTAGAATCTAAACTAATTTGGCGAAAATGAGTAAAGATAAGAAAAGCCATACAATTCGCTTGAATGGCATAGAAGTTAAGAAATAATTAACTACCGCTGAAAGTTATAAAAAACTCTAGCAACACATCATCAACGTTCGCGAAATTTGTTACCGCACAAAATAAGCAAGTAATTAAAATAAAACTTTTTTTGTGAACCTTCAAGTTTGACCGATTTTTAACGATATCAAATAAAATTTAACCATATCTGAAAAACTCATCGCTTCTTGAGCTATTTGAGAGAAAATCCACATCATTAAAAATGTGATAACTCCAGAAGCCATAAAGAAAGACCATATTATTCCAATGGTTCTCGAGATTAAGCTGGCTGCATGCATTGATATGTGAAAGAAGGAAAAGCAAGCAGAAGCAGACAAAATTTACCAAAAATTATATTTTTAAGTGATAAAAAAAAATAACTCTTTCTTCACACTTCGGACATGGTTTGTTTATTAACCGATAAAAATAACCGAAAAATAACTAAAATAACCGCTCAAGAAATGAAGCACCGCTCAAATATTGAGGAAGTATAGTTAAACTCATATAATTGGTTGTAAAAAAATAAGTAAATATTGATCGGTTGCCGAGGCTATTGTACTCGTACGAGCCAAGAAGTAAGAATAAATATAAAATAACGTAACGCTATGTTAGGGAAGAAACGCTGTATGGATGGAAAATATTCAAAGAAAACTCAAACAAGCATTATTAGAATTTAAAATAAAAGTTTAGTGATAAAAAAGAATTATTTTTGTTAAGAATTCCATAAAATTATTTAAATTACGAGCTACTGTTGAAAACTCAAAATGGACTTGTACAAAAAATAATTAGCGTCAAGTCGCGTACCAGGCGAAAATAAAAAACAAAATGACCAAATCAGCCCCAAAAACGGACTTTCATATTGAAAAACAGCAAAAAACAGCAATTTCAATTAATATCCAACTTCTTAGTGAAAACGCTAAATGTTTTAATTGAATAGCTGATCATTTTCGTACGGTTTGATAGGAACGATGGATGTTTGATAGATCGTGTAATGGACAAACATCAAAAATGTTTTTGTTTCGAAACCCAACAAAATGGGTATCGTTGAAAAGGAAATACTTCAAATAAAGTGGATCCAAAATAGCAGTCGAAATAAAAATTATATTTGCGGATTTCATAACCCTTTAAAATAAGTACTTTTAGACAATTTTATTGTTTGAGATTCTTTGTTTTTAGGTGTAATAAAATAGTAATTTTTTTATCAGATCAGTAGAAACAATTTGTCAAAATTGAACCATTTTTTGTTCAGAAATTTGTCATAAATATCAATTTTTTATATTCTAAAATGAGTTAAAAAGGAAGAATTTAAACCTTTGCTGATATTTTTATAATAGTAAATTAAAATGTTAACCTTCATACAAACGTCACATAAACTCTTTCACCAGTGCGAATTGATTCCCTTGTTATGGGAGATGGATGTACTGCTATACATATGAAAAACTAATTTCCTTTTCATCTATCAACAGCTCTGTCATAACATTTCAATATTTCTATTAAAAATTAAGGTCAAGCCCAAATAGAATGAAAACCATGATAACATTCCATGCAAAAAAGTAATCAAATAAGTTCCCCAATAATTAACTTTACTAATTTGATAATACACACATTATTTAAAAGTTCGTCAAATTGGAAAACAATCATAATTTTTTTATCATAATCATTTCTTTTTATACAAATTATCGATATCTAAATTATAATTCAAAAAAGTTAAAGGTTAAGGTTAACTCATTTCTGAACAAAAACACGTTGGTTTTCGAAAGGCAATTCAGTCCGGCGCACAATGGGTTGAACAGTACCAAAAATGAGGATTAATTCAAAAATTGATATTGGTATATTGAAAAAAATTTTTATACCGGCTTATAAAGAATAAAATTCTTCGTCACTATCTGTTTAATTTATTGTTGTAGTCTGTTTACTTATTTTGTTACACTCTCTGAAAGTTCAACAATTTTTATTAACTGAACGCGTATTGATAAAAAGTGAAAAAAGCCAATTTACAAGTGTATTTTTTATAAGTTTTCTTAGACTCAAATATACTTTTTTTAATAGAAGCGTCAAATTCAGGCATTAAACTTTATTATAAATAAATATTTGTTAAGATAAATGTAATAAATATATTTTTTAAACATTTTTTAAAATTGTTCCAAAATATATATTTTTTTTTTATATATGGTAAGTTTCAAGGGGCTATCAAGTGAGATCGAGCAAAAATGTTTATGCGGTAATAAAATATAATATTTCGGCCCTCTTTTTAAAAAAAAATATATATTACGAATATTTGCACAATCGTAAAATATTTAAGTTTCTTTTAATTGTACAGCTTCAAATTACGCGTATACACACAATATACATATAGCACTTGATTTTTTTCATATTGATGACGTCTCTTTGTATGGACGATAGGCGTGGTTTACTTCCAACTTCTCCGAATTTAAAATTCAGAATACATTTTAATTATTAAAGCTATTTATATTTGAATTTATTTTTGAGGATTTTATGAACGTATTACTATTTAGATGACGCCATTTTATATGGGAACTAGGCGTGGTTTTTATCTGATTTTGCCGAATTTCATAGTTAGGATTTATATTGAAGAGAAAAACTTACGTGCAAAAGTTTAAAGGATTTTTTTTAATTTTTGTAGGTTTTTAAGAGATTTTACTTCTAAAATAAAGTCACTTTGTATGGGAGGTAGGCGTGGTTTTCATCCGGTTTGGCTCATTTTCGAACTTAATCTTTATAATTTAGAGGCAAACCTAAATATCGAATTTGATGACGATAGCTTCAAAATTACGACTTTAAACATGTCGAAAGACAGACAGACGGATGGACGGACAGAATTTTTTTTTTCATTTGTACCCTATCTAACTAAAACAAAAGTCAAAAATTCCCTCTGACTTCTAGGTGAATTAATCTCGCGGAATAAACAGAGAGCGGAAAAAAAATCGCAAAATTCAAATCGTTGACTGGTTGCTTCCTTGTAGCTTATTCTCAACTACAATAACACTGTGGAACAAATTCAGGTTAGCAAAAGTTAGGTCGATTCTGAGAGTGAGGGGTCGAAAAAGAGGCTAAATTAGAAGACCCGTATCACGGCGTTTGTTTATGTAAGTTCGAATTTTTTTTTAATCGACCTTCGAACTTTGCAGTCAAATGCCGATTTTTAGTATATTGTTTATATGGTTTTTTGGATATAACTCGTCGACTAATTGATATTTTTTCAATCTGTAAAAGCCAAATTAATGCTAGAGACCTGTGCAACAATTAAAATTTTTTAAAAAATTTATTTAGAAAATTTTTGTGGTGCTTATGAAGCAAAATGTTGGAAAAATTATTTTTTTTTCATGCTTTTTGAAAATATTTTCCACAAAACTAAGTCTTTTTTGCTTTCTGTTTGATTTATAATATGCTTTTCAATTTCTTTAATAAATTTCATTTGAAAAGAAAATGGTCTTAGTCGATAATTTCCCTCACCTTCAGAATCAACCTAACTTTTGCTAACCTGAATTTGTTCCACAGTGTAATGATACCACAAAGTACCGTTATAATTTTGCTTGTAACTTGATTGATCTCTGTGCAGAGAGTCAGTTTTGAATGTGGTCGCGATTTGTCCATATTGAAGAGTGAAAAGTTGAAAAAGTGCATTTTTTTATATCATAATAATATAAAAACAAAAGTTCTTATTAAGAAACTTAAAATGCAGGAACATCCATCGGGTATGTACTTACTAATTAGTATTGGCTTGTAAAATAAAAAATTGAGGATTCAATTTAAAAATCTAGTAAAGTACACAAACACAATTTTTAAACAAAACATGCTCTGTGGAAACAATAAGGGATATAGTTCGCTTTCAAGCGTGTTCAAGCCAAATTTTTTATGTTATAATATAAAACAAGCATTATAATTATATAATCAAAAGCAATTTCTTGCCCATCTTTGCCGTTTTTTTTTTTTTTTGTTTTTTATTAAATTTTATTTTGAATTGAAAAAATTCAGGTTCAAACAACCTTTTTTTAACTAAAATGAATCTTTTTAATGTTATGTAAGATAGTATTTATCTAAGTTTAAAAGAAAGATGCAAATTTTTGAGAGCTAGCAAAAAACGCACAAACTATCAACAAAAAAACAAAAAAAAAAAACAAAAAAAAAAAAAGGGAAATATTTATAGTAGTAGCACCAATAAAAACATTCATTTCATATTCTTTATTAACTGTTTGTACAAAAATTTTTGAAAATATAATATATAGTTTTACTAAAAGCAAATAGAATAACCATAACAAATGCTTTGTAAAAGAAACTGTATTTTTTTGCATAGGCTTGTAACTCTCAAATGTCCAAGCTACTTGTATGATAAACTTCAATTCTGCAGATCAACTAGAAATTTATCTCTCGTAGTTCCCCATTTTCGTTACAATGAATCTAGTAGACTGTTTTTTATTAGCGCAATAAGACTCTGGAATTACCTACCAAACAACATAAAACGCATTAACAACATAACGAAATTTAAGCATCCAATCTATGAACACTTCTCTTGACTCTTCTTATAATTTTCGCTTTTCTGAATTAAACTAAACTTTACTTTTCTCTATCACAATAATTACCCATTTTTTAATTTAAATTCATTTTGTTCAATTATATTTTATCAATGTTACTATAATTTATTTTATAATATTTTGCTTTTATTATCACTTTTATCTGTTGTTATACCCATTGTGAGTTAATATCTATATTAAGTATATTAAATTGTTGCATTTAAAAGAGCTCATCTTGCATGCTAATACCTTCATTACTACAAATAAAAATAAATAAATAAATAAATAAAAGGAAAGTACTCTTTAACCTTTTTTTTTTAATAGTATAAAGCAAATGCTTTAGCAAGTGCTTTATTTAAAGTGGCGTCCGTGGTGTAGTTGGTTAAAGTGCGTGGCCGCTATGTCAACGAACCTGGAGACCCGGGTTCGAAAGCCAGCAGTGACAGATAATTATTTCAATTGAAAATTAATTTTTCTGTACGGCCGCCACCTCTCTGCAGACAATGGCAAACCTCAGAGAGTAATCAAAATGCCATGTAAAGCTTCTTGAGAATAAGAACATTCCGTTCATCGCCGTTCGGAGTTGGCGTTAAACCTCTAGGTCCGTTTCTCGGTCAATTGTGTACAAACTTAATAACACGCACAACACAATTGATCATAAGAAGCTAGGTCAAAGTCCTTTCAAAGGTTCAAGGGCTGAAATGGCCAGTTATTTATTTATTTTTTTTTTATGGTTAATTTTTTAACTCCTTTCCGAAGAAAAACAGATTCGTTTCTGAGAGTCATTTTCATCCGGCGATTGATTAAAAAAGGGTTAATTTCCGAGTGCCGGAAAATACTTTCTATGGTTCTTTTTTTAACTCAATTCTGAACAAAAAAGTACAATTCATGGTTCTTTTTAACTCATTTCCGCACAAAACGAGATTAATTTTTGAGAGCCATTTTAGTCCGATGAATGATACAAAAAGGGTTAAATTATGAGTGCCAAAAATTATTTACTACACAAAAAGATTAATAAATGAATTCGAAAACGGTAGTTTTGGTTCAATGGGAACTTCTTAGTTCTCAAAATTTAAATTCAAGTATAAAATTAATATAGGTCTAATGCAGGTATCCCTATGGTCAAACTGATTTTGACCATTTTCAGTACAAATATATTATTCTATTTTTCAAGCATTCTGGCCGATTTTCGTTATGGGCTTAGTTCTGTATGGGCTCAGTCTACTGTGGGATGGGTCAAAAAAGTCTCCAGAATTACGTTACCTGGTTTATTGTGTAAGGTTGTTACCTTATAAAAACACGTCGCAGTTGAGCCACTGTTATCTCAAATTTTTCAAATTTTCAATGAAGAATTTGAGCACCGTCGGAGAAATAATTTAGCTTTTTGTAGCTTCCATAAAGTGTCAAATTTCTTAAGATATTTATGAGAATTGTTACATTTTATTTTTTTTTTATATAGAGAAAATAAAATACAAATATAGAGAAAATAATGTTAAACAGTTATTAAGGCAAATTTGAATGTATGGCTTTCACAGCGCCCATAGCTTCAATTTCCTTTTGAGCCTTTGAGTATATCATTTTTTTTTTTAATTTATTAAAGTTTAGTCATAGTTAACAAAAATAAATATTTCCATCTTTAACTATTCATTGTAAATTTGCTTATGTTAGACAAAAAATTAAAATGTCAGAATACAAATGTTTGTGGTGGGGTTTTATTCATTAGAATTTTTAACAGTTATTTTGTAGTATTTGATCATCTTAGAATATCTGACTTCCCCCCCCCCCCCTCCCCACTTCTACCGATACTAATAATAGTGAATTTCAAAATCCATCTTTCAGCATAAGTTGGTAACATAGTTTATTGACAACTCCTAATTGACGTGACAAAATCTATGGGAGAGAGTGAAAACAAAAAAACAAATTTGTTTGACAGCTCAATAAATAAATAGACTGCATATAAATAATACATAATATTATCTTTAATAACAAAAAAAAAAATTATCCGTAAGTGATTTCAAAGAGATAAGTCCCTTCCCTTTCAGGTATACAAATTTTTCACATATTACAAATTCTACGAAAATTCGAAATTATAATTTTTGTAAATGTGCATGACCCATAGAATACCTTTTGTATTTTTATTAGGAATGATAAAATATTGATACATTTCAAGTGTGTCTTTATTTACAAAATAAGTTTTCGGAAAAAAATGTTAGTCAGAAAAATTAGTTAAAATCGTATACATATGTAATACTTCTATATTGGCAGTACACTCAAGGAACATTCGCCAACATTAGAGTGCAGATATATTGTTGTATGAGCGAGAAAATATATAAACGAATGTACCCGAAATTTAATTTCATAACAAAAAAACTCAGGAGCGGTGCTTTCATCCTCAAAAATTTCATTTAAAATTTTTGTTGTTTTTATTTTTATGATTTTAAATTTTGCTTACTGGAATTTTTCTTTTTAAATTTTAATTATATTTCACGCGTTTGCAACTAAAGGGCTGCACAAATGCATTTGTTTCTTTGATTACACCAAGTACTTTAAGTTAAGCACATCACTTGTAGAAAAATTCAGCAAAGAGATAGCGTAAGCGCGTTACTTGTTGCTCAGAGAACAAGTAATATTTTAACTCACTCTCTCTCGGAACAAATGCATACGCAACTTGCTCTCGTCAATTATAAAAGTTATCGTCCGCTATCAGGGCAAATGAAAAAATAACTATATAGTTCTACCTTGTACTCCAAATACTTGCGTATGTTAAAATCAAAAGGCATTTTCAGTGTGCTTAACCAGTTACAATTATCAGTATTTTCAGCTTAAATGGGGGGTCGGAGAGGTTTATTATGTATGACCGACCCCCATTACATTTTTAATAGGAAAATTTTCCTATTAAATTTTCTCTTTTTCCCTTTGGGACCTATCCACTCCGACCCCTCCTTAGGTGGGTTCCCATACAAATTTTATGATTTTTGTATATTTATACCCTACACTTACACTTGAACAGAGTCCCAAAAGGAAAACATATTCCTCTTGCAAAAATAATTGGGGTTGGTCATGCATATTAACCCTCTCCTGCCCTCCCTTATAACCACACATGCAATGAAAATCTATCTTCTAAAATACTCAAATACTTATACTACTTGCTTACTTGTACTCCTCTTGCAAGTTCTTTTTATTTACAAAAATATTGAGTGAGAGTCAATAACTCATTTGTTTTGCCTTCAACCATGGTATAATAATACAAGGTAGCATTGACAGTTGCTTGGGAAAACATCTCCTGTCAAAAAATATACTCTAAAAGAGAGCGCTCACAATCCGCCATTGAAAACACAAGCAATGTTGAAAACGTTGAAGTGAAAAAAAACAACAACCACAGCAGCTGCTGATGTATCATGGTATAATAATACAAGGTAGTATTGACAGTTGCTTGGGAAACCAGCATCTGTCAAAAAAAAAGTAGAGAAAGAGAGCGTTCAATTATTGCTTATGTTTTCGCCATTGTTTATGTTTCAGCGCTTGCAAATAACCAAACATTTGCTTACAAAATATTGCTTATTTTATTTAATCAATAGTGAATTATTATTACTACAACGAAGATAACTTGTGAACTTTGTGTTATTAAGTGCAAACATAAAAAAAATGTTGAAAACGTTCAAATGCAGCAGCTGCAGATGTATATGGACGAAATTAACGAAGTTTTCAATTAAAATTAAAACACCACGGCAGGAAAACGTTAAACACATATGACACATAATTTTTTCACAACTTTCATTATTATAAATGTTTATTTAACGTACATATTTTGCGGAATTTATTTATTTTTACATTCGTTTAATTTTTGTTGCACGAACAACTGTTTTTGAAAGATGGTGGTTTCCTTGTTGCTGAGAAAATCTATACTTGTCAATGCTACCTGTACTAATTGTATCATGCTGATTTCCACAAAAAGCTGTTTTTGACAGGAGATGTTTTCTTGCAGAAGAGAAAGTAAGCAGTTGTCAATGCTACCTTGTATTATTATACCATGGCCTTCAACTAGTTTTTTATTTACGCACACTACCAAGTATTTGCGCTCACGCAAACGCTATCCGAAATTGAGAGTAAAAGAGCGAAAGTAATTGCGTACCGCACAAACGATTTGTAAAGCGATTCAAATGCATTTGTACAGCCCTTTAGTGCGTACCTATGATTTATGCAATAGAAAAATGTATATTTTGTTTTGTTTTATGTTTGGGGCTGACGTTTTTCTTAACAACCGCCCCTGTGACGATTTGACAGTTTTTTGTTTGTAGTAATTTTCATATATTCGTATGTGATAAATATACTAATACAAGCAACAAAATCTTATCAGCCATTCCATTTTGAACGTATCACTCATACGGGTTGACCACCTCCGATGTTGCTCAAACTTTCAGAATTGAATCTTCTCGTGAATTAAAAACACTAATTTGAGTAAAAAAATGTTTACATTTTTTTCCAGTTTTTACGTAACATTAAAATTTCCCCGTAACATAAGAAAATTTTAAAGTTTCTTAACTTTAAGGTCAAATTTCGCAAGTCATAAAAATAGGATTTTTCCCCACTTTAAAAATTAAAAAGAAAAAAAAAATATTTTCAGAAAGTTCATTTTATTACCTTTCCATCTGCCAAAAATCTTGAGGGTGTTATGATATGATGAAAATGAAAAAAAGGAGACCTACGTTCGGCAAAAAATATTCAAAAATTTTTTAAAAATAGTTCTGCTGGAAATATCGATATACATACTTTCTGAAGAAAAAATTAATGATATTTTAAGAACTTTATTTTTTTGATATTAGAGTGCATCGGGATGGTAGGAACTGAGATCTGGCGGGTAAGTGGCAGAACGGTGCACTTGAGATCAATAACTTCTATAGATGTCATCTTTGAGACAAAAACATCGATATACCAAACTTTAAAATCCGACTGTAAACACCAGAGATATGAAGAAATATGTCAATGCGTGACCCCTACGTTCGGTCAAAAAAAAATTTTTTTCGTAATTGTCTTGCAAAAATGCGTCATATTCGCTGGTTTACGGCGCACGTTCTTTTTGAGGTACAGTCTAATGTACATAGTATGGTTGTATGGAAGTAGTATGGTAGGTGGTCGTTTAAAAAATTTAAACAAATTATTAAAATAGAAAGAAAAATAACACCCTCATAAGTTTTTGCAGATGGAAAGGTAATAAAATGAAATTTCTGAAAATATTTTTTTTCAATTTTTAAAGTGGGGAAAAACCCTATCTTTATGACTTGCAAAATTTGACCTTGAAGAAAAGAAACTTAAAAAAATAATTTTGTTTTTTTTATATTTTTATAAAAAACAACTATTTATTGCCTTTTCGAAAATATCTCAAACGTGAAAATCGAGTTAGTTTTGTTGAATATATGATTTTTCAAGAGTAAGGCAATTTCACTTTTTCTCCTATTTTAGCGAAATTTTAATGTTACGAAAAACTAAATTAGTGTTTTTAATTCATGAGACGATTTAATTCTGAAAGTTTGAGCAAAATCGGAGGTGGTCAACCCATAATTTACGTTTTTTTGATGCGTTTAATTTGGAATGGCTGTTATGTAGGCTATCTCTCTTTGATTTCGTAGTTGAATTTCATTGAAAATGTATGTTGCTGCCAATATAGAAGTATTACATATATGGTTAAAATTATGCGCACGCTGTAATAGCGCGTCATAATATAATTTAAGTCAATGACGTACTATCGCTTTCTAAAAATTAGAATCTAAATGTACACTCTTCATATTACATCACTACAATAAAGATCACTACAATAAATGTCAGGAAATTTCACGACATTTAATGGCGATGTTGAAATAACACTTATATTTTCTCTATTTTTCAATAATTCCAATAAATGTAGGAAAAAGATTTACGCATTTTTAACGTAAAATGTTCTGAATTTTGCTCTCTGAAATTAAGCAATATTTAATGAAGGAAATCTGTTGCCAGCAATAATTGCTGTAAATTCCCGTGGATTTTTTAAAATGCAGTTAACAATTTTTTCTGAAATTCTCTCTAATATTATGAAATGAGGCGGATATTCGGATGCCGAAATTTTTATCAATAAATGTAAAATTTTTCACATATCTTGGAAATACAAATGAAAATCCTTAACTTACCTGTTCATAACAATATAAATATTACAAATACAAATACAAATAGTCTTAAGTTTTAAGGTATGTATTTTGTTTGATAATAGACTTACATTTAAAGAGCATTGTTTATATCTAATAAAGAGCTGCATGAATGTATTCGATACAATAAAGTGCATCGAGCATTTGATTGTCTTGTTCTCTATTTACTTTATTATTTAGGCAGGAGTGCCCAAAACTTTCTTATGGAAGTGCAAACACTAATACATATAAAATCCTACAACCTTTCGTAAACGAAAGCATACTATATTAGATCATGGTATAATAATACAAGGTAGTATTGACAGTTGCTTGGGAAACCAGCATCTGTCAAAAAAAAGTCAAGAAAGAGAGCGTTCAATTATGCTTATGTTTTCGCCATTGTTTATATTTCAGAGCTTGCAAATAACCACACATTTGATAACAAAAAATTGCATATTTTATTTTATTAATAGTGAGTTATTATTACTAGAACGAAGATAATTTGTAAACTTAATGTTATTAAGTGCAAACATAAAAAAAAAGTTGAAAACGTTTAAGTGCAGCAACCTCAGCAGCTGCAATTGCATGTGGACGAAATTGAAGAAGTTTTCAATTAAAATTAAAACACCACGGCTGGAAAACGTTCAACACATATCACACATAATTTTTTCACAACTTTCATTATTATAATTGTTTATTTAACACACATATTTTGCGGAATTTATTTATTTTTACATTCGTTTAATTTTTGTTGCACGAACAACTGTTTTTGACAAATGGTGGTTTTCTTGTTGCTAAGAAAATCTATACTTGTCAATACTACCTGTATAATTGTATCATGATGTTAGATAACAACAAAATCTACGTAGAAGATCACTGTCACCAAAATGTACCAACAAAGCATACGAAAGTGTTGTTGCTTGCACTTCGGTATAAGCAAGTGCATAGGGCTTGGGCACCTCTGCTTTAAAGTATAAGCAAACATAATGCAGCATTCTCTTACAAAAAAGTGCTTACTATACAGCATTTGTTAGCCTCTCACCAAGATATGTACTTTCTCATTATTTTTAAATGCTTTATATATTCCATACGATCAAATCGAGACAATCAAATCAATGCAAAACACAACGAGAACACCGAGTAAAACAACTATGTTATAGAGAAATAACAACATTCGATGTTTTTTTCTTTGATCTGATATGAAGCAGAAAAACTTTTTAAACACAAAACAATTACAACACACATTATTTGTGTGCAAGTTGTTGTTTTTTTCGTTAATTTTATATTCGTTTTAAAAATTAGACTTTTAATTTCATTGTCAAATAATTTTAAAAAATAATCATAAAATACACCAGTACTCAGTGTCTAGCACCGAGCATATCAACACATTTCAACACATTTCAATTTTACTTTATATACTCGCTTTGAAGAAGTTCTCGTTTGTCTTGTTTTCGATATGCTTTATGCTCATTTGTTCTTGGTCTCTATATCGTTAGTGTTTAAATGCTATTAAAGATGAGAGTTGAATAGAGTGAGCATGCAAAAACAAACGAATGTCTTGTTCTTTAATATCTAAGATAAAAAATATAGCTGACAGGATAAATCTATATATTAATACGCAAATATCGAATGTTGTGGTACACTTTTATAATATTTATAATAAAAAAAAGGGAATGAAACTTATATCATTGGAAAGGTATTATGCCACCGGTGTGCCGAATAATAAAAATAACAAAAAATTTTATATATTATGTGATTATTACATTTTTAAATAAATGTATGCATTCTCATACTCATGGCTGTAGTTTGGATCTCTCTGCCTTTCTTAAGCGAGAAAAATTGCAAAAAAAAAAAAAGATTTACAAACAAATACTATTACTGCTCTCTTCCTCTCTTTCTCTCTTTGCATGCAAAATTATAAGGACAAGTAGAATGCTATATTGCATGAACCAAGAAATATAGATCATGCAAACAAAAGAGCCGCCATATTGCAAACAAAACAAAGCTGATGGGTCTGACATCATCGGTCACAATCGGAGTAGTTATTTTTACTTAACTTTTCCGCAAAAATTTATTTTCAATTGAGCTTCTGTGTTGTTTCTGTGTTTGTCTTTTGTCTTTGATTTTTTGTTGCATTTTGTGTTGCTACATAAGCTTTGTTCTCAATTTCTCTCAACGCTCCCAGAGCGCTCTCTGCCCATATCTCATGACCTGACTTTGCACACAATGACTTCTTCTTGTTCCCCCACATGAAGAAAAAATGTGTGGCGAGCATTTTTCATGCTCCCGAACAGAATATTGAGAGCTTCAAAAATTTAGTTTTGGAGATACCAACTTCAAAATAACAAAACTGTTTCGAAAGTTGGTACAAATGAATGAAACCATAATCTTGGAGAATACTTTGAGAAACAATAAAAGCATTTTCACCGGTTAACCTCTGTTTTTCCATTTTAGGCGCAGGACTTAAAATGCAACCTTCGTAACATCACAAATATCACTCAAAATGTGCGTTTGTAGCGTCCTCTGTTTTATTTTTCAGGGACTTTTCATCTTGGCCTTGTATAAAAATAAATTTAAAACACACTCATAAATTGCTTATTTTACATAAAAATAAAATTATTTTAATTTAAATTTCAGGCAAATTAAAGAACTAAAATCCATCATTCTTCAGAGACAGTGAAGTCAAGCGCTGCCACACAACGCGCAGCGATCAGTGTTCAGATGCATTGAATTAAGCGACGGATTGGTACAAATTTCTTGAGGGCAATTACGTGCTTAAATTTACAACAACGCTAATAAAAGCAAAAATAAAACAAGAAAAATTTTTTGTTATGTTATATTTTTTGCCATAGCTGGAAAAGGCGTTTGAACGGTGATCGGTGATCGTGCTGATGTTGCAGACAACTCAATAAAACATTGCTTGATGACGCTATTATGTTAGATGTTAAGCTTGAAGTAACTGATTTAAGCTGATATCGGTCGTTGTGATGAGATCAATCATTATGATGACGACGATCGATGTTGATCATAAGACATTCTAAATGGTGATGATGATGATCGTTTTATATTGTTCACTCATAGCAGTGGAAGGACATCAATGCAAGATCAATGAATTGGATAAGATTATAAGTGATATTGAGTGTTATGTGTTGGTGGTGATCGCTGATGATCATGCTAATGATAAAGACAGTCTTGTAAAGGCTTAAATAGTCAAAATATTCAAGATTTATGAGTAATACTCCTATATGAGCAAAATCAATATGATAAACCTCTCCTCTAAAGTGCCGATCTTTCGATTGATCTTGAGCTTTCCAGCGATTTTGGTGGAGAGCCAGAGAACATGTGCACCGCTTGCGCAAATTTATAATAAATTATTTTCACTCTACTTTATTTCAATATAAGGAATTTTTTTTGTTTTTTGTTTTTGTTTTTGATCTTGCAGTTTTTCTTGACTTGCGGTGTTGTTGCTGTTGTTTTTGTTGTGTATGTTGTTATTTAGTTACAATGATGATATGATTGCTTGATCAGGGATCACAAATTGATTGAATGCTTTGCAAACTGAACACGTAGTAGTCTTGGTGGACGGACATAAAAGTTGTGCGCATGCGCAGCAGCGGCCGGCGCTCGCTATTGTTGAGCGCGCGAAGATTCTTTGATCATTTTACGGTTGTTTGGTTTGCCCGGCAACGATCGAACAACAACGGAACGCGTTGATTTTACGCCAAGTGATCCATCGGTCGATCGTTGGTGATCCCCTAAGATATTGTTATTGTTGTTATTCGATCAGCATAAATAGTTACCATGATCAGCTACAAGATAAAGCATTGTATGTAGTTGCAATTGTCGAAATCATATTACATGGCATCTGTTGCTGTTGCTGCTTTTTTTGTTGTTGTTGCTATACTTGTTAGTGTTCGCTGTTGTTGTTGCAATCATGACTCAGAATTGACTTTTAAGTTATTGCCCGTGGTAAGCTTAGCCAATTCAAATAGCGGCTTATTCCGATCACTCACTCGCTCTGACGCTGCTCTGTCTACGTTGCTACTTTTTCCTAGCTACACTCTTTCTTTCCCTTTCTATGCACAGGGATTCCTTCTCATTCTAGCAGCATGTTTCTGCTTTTGCTGTTGTGCAATATTTAAGCTTTTGCGCCATTTTTCTTTAGCTCTTTTCTTTATTTTTATTTTTTGTTTTTTTATTTTGTTTTTGTCATTTAAGTTTCTTTGATATTCGCCGCCGCTTGTATTGTTAGCAATAAGCATTTTTGCTGCCATAACAATTGTTGGAAATTTCTTTCTGTTATTATTGCTATTCCAATTTTTTTATTTTTATTTTTTATTTTTTCTGCATCATTCGTTAAAACTGTTGTTGCACCCATTTATCTGCATTTGTTTTTGATTGTTTTTTCTAAACTTGATACATATCTTGTTTAGTAAAATGATCTATCTTGCATAATAGCAAATAATGCAAAGTTAATTATTTGAACATGAACAAATAATGAAAATTACAAGTGATCTCATAAATATTATTTTTACGAAATATATTTTTAATGGTCTTTTTTGTGGTTTAATAAACTTTTGTATCGAGATAATTAGGGCGATTGTTTTTTATATTAAAGTATTTATACTTGCAGTCATCTAAGTCCACTCAAAATAAATGCTTTTAACTGACGGCTGTATCAAAAAGAGGTGTAGAATTATTTGTTAAAAAAAAAACGAACAAATGTTTGGATATCTTATTTTTATCTTATATTTTTAAAAAATTTTCTATCACTCTTTCCCATAATTGGGGCTTTATTTCGATGATGGTGATGTTTAATGTTGGCTTTGAGAGGTGGAATTGCTTGCAGATGGTTAACTTTACTCTTAACATAATCACAAAGAAAGAAGCTATGTTCACACAGAGAGTTTAGTTTGAGTTTCCAGTATGAAGTTCAGTTTTGCTATTGAACTCAAAATAAACTCTTGAGTTCCCAGTACAATTATGCAGGCCGAAACTCAACTAAACTCAATTTGTTTTCTGAGTTTATTAAAACTCAATTTGTGAAATGCCTAAAAGTATGCTAGTGATCCAATGAAAAGGTTCGTTCATATGCAATTTTTTAGATGACAAAGTGCTTTTAGAGTGTTGAATGATTTTTATAGTTATAGTTCATATATAGTCCATTATAGTCCAGCAGCTATGTACTTTTACCTGAAAGTATTCCAAAATTAATGGAACTTTAACGGGTTGTTTGGGGGCACACTTGGAAGACTATCCTAAGTTTTCGACCTCGAGGAACCTGTGCTGACTTAAAACGTCAAAATTAAATTAAGTAAACGGCCAAAACTGTGGCGTAGTTGGTTATCGTGGCCTCTATGTCAACGAACCTGGAGACCCGGGCTCGAATCCCAGCAGGGATAGAAAATTATTTGAATTAAAATAAAAATTATTTCTTTTGTACGGCCGCCACCTCTCTGCAGACAATGGCAAACCTCAGAGAGTACTCAAAATGCCATATATGTAGGCGTTAAGCCTGTAGGTCCGGTTCTCGGTCAATTGTGCACAAACTTTAATAACACGCACAACACAATTGATCATAAGAAGCTAGGTCAAAGTCCTTTCAAGGTCTGAAACGATTAGTTATTTATTTATTTTATTTTTTAAACTGCAAAAACGTCAAAATTTTTGGACTTATTTTAGTTTTTCGCTTATCTCCGTTAAACGCACACATTTGTACATATTGCATGACAAAGTTGAAGAATATTAAATTTCCTAAAAGTTCGTTGGTGCCAGATTTGACTTTTAAGTTATTATCAATATTGTTGGAACCAGATTTGTTGGCCCAATATTAACGAACATACAGCCGATCAAAGTTGAAACAAATTTTTTAAAATTCGACCAGCCGTTGTTCTGGAAGGCTCAAGATGTTGTTGTCTCTGTTCCCGACTTTAGCAACGTCAAGTCGGGAAAAAGTCAAAAAAGTAGAAGTAGTCGTCGTAAATCAATAAAATTAGGCACATGAATTCAGTTTGACTGTATCAAGATAAAAACAAAAATTTTTTGATATCCGCCCACAAGCACGCCTCCCATATAACATGAGAATTAAAAACTCTATATTTTTTCTATGACTTATCCCATGATGAAACCACATTGTCAGGAATTTTAAATTAAAATGTTTAATAAAAAACATTTTTTCCGCCATGACCACCTCCCCCAAAAAATTTTTCACTCCACTTGTTTTCCAAATTTTAAACTTTAAGATGAAAAAGCATCTAAACCGTTAAAAAATGTTCATGTTACTGTAAGATTTTATTTTGCAATTATTTTGTAAGACAATGAAAAAAAAAATTTTCAAAATAAAGCTGCCCGTTTCGCTATTATTTAAAAAAATTTGAATGAACCTTTTGCATTCTGCAACAAATTAATAATTATTGCATAAGCGATGATAGCAACTTTCACAATTTACTTGAGTATACTTTTAGGGGTAATGTAAAACCTGCTATCTATCTTCATATCCGTAGTTCATGTTGCAGCTTGAGCAAAAATTTTTATGCTAAGCACATGCTAATCTTTCAGAAAGATTTTCATTTTTTTTATAGTTTATTATAGTCGCAAAAAATATAAAAATGGTAAAAGGTATAATATACGTGTAACAATCAATAACCGGAGCTGTTTTCAAAAAAATTTTGTAGGTATAAGAAGTTATTATTTTTTTTTTAAATTTATACATTTATAAATTTTACTTTATAAAAATATTTTTTTTTAATACAGTTCTGGCTTTTATATAGAGGGCGCTGAAAATGGCATTGAAAAAAAGACATCCAAAACGGTTCCTTTTATGGCCTATATGGCCTTGTTGCATCATCGTGTTTTGTTTCATATCGGAAACAAAAAAATCAAATGACATTTTAGAGCATAGACATTATATTAAGCATCCCCCCTACGCAAGACCCCCGGGGTTTTTTATTTTAATTATGGCGGAAGTTGAAGTAAAAAGTTCGAAAAATAGATACATTTTTGCGCGCTTTTTTGTTTATATAAAAATAACAAAAAATAAAATAGATACTTGAATTTAGGGGGATGCTTAAAAAACAAAATAACGAACAAAATGCAAAAAAATCATTGAAATTAAACCGATAGATTTCGTGTTATCTATCGAACCGTTTTAAAAAAACTAGTTTCGAGGAAATCGCGTTTAATTTTTGTTATTTGTTGTATGGAGCTTAAACATAGGTTAACGAAAACCGTTATAACTTGTCTTTTTTTAAATATCGATTTAAAAATGTGTATGTATATTCTTAAAACTATAAAGAACACATTAAACAAAAAAAAATTTTTTTTTTCGAAAAATTTACACGTAAAGGGTGATTTTTTTGAGGTTATGATTTTCATGCATTAGTATTTGACAGATCACGTGGGATTTCAGACATGGTGTCAAAGAGAAAGATGCTCAGTATGCTTTGACATTTCATCATGAATAGACTTACTAACGAGCAACGCTTGCAAATCATTGAATTTTATTACCAAAATCAGTGTTCGGTTCGAAATGTTTTTTATCGACAAATTTTGTTCAGCGATGAGGCTCATTTCTGGTTGAATGGCTACGTAAATAAGCAAAATTGCCGCATTTGGAGTGAAGAGCAACCAGAAGCCGTTCAAGAACTGGCCATGCATCCCGAAAAATGCACTGTTTGGTGTGGTTTGTACGCTGGTGGAATCATTGGACCGTATTTTTTCAAAGATGCTGTTGGACGCAACGTTACGGTGAATGGTGATCGCTATCGTTCGATGCTAACAAACTTTTTGTTGCCAAAAATGGAAGAACTGAACTTGGTTGACATGTGGTTTCAACAAGATGGCGCTACATGCCACACATCTCGCGATTCTATGGCCATTTTGAGGGAAAACTTCGGAGAACAATTAATCTCAAGAAATGGACCGGTAAGTTGGCCACCAAGATCATGCGATTTGACGCCTTTAGACTATTTTTTGTGGGGCTACGTCAAGTCTAAAGTCTACAGAAATAAGCCAGCAGCTATTCCAGCTTTGGAAGACAACATTTCCGAAGAAATTCGGGCTATTCCGGCCGAAATGCTCGAAAAAGTTGCCCAAAATTGGACTTTCCGAATGGACCACCTAAGACGCAGCCGCGGTCAACATTTAAATGAAATTATCTTCAAAAAGTAAATGTCATGGACCAATCTAACGTTTCAAATAAAGAACCGATGAGATTTTGCAAATTTTATGCGTTTTTTTTAAAAAAAAAGTTATCAGGCACTTAAAAAATCACTCTTTATTGTAAACCTACGTATACGTATTGTATACCTTAAATGGTCAATAAAACAGTGCAATATTGCTGGTACTATAATAAACAAGATAAAGTATGTAACACTTTTGAACGAAGAGTTTGGCTTAACAAGCCAAGCCTGAAAGTATACTAAGGATAATTGCTAAAGAACTAAGCCTTGAGACTGAGCAACTCAAAACGGTTTTAGTTATTGTCATATCTTGTGAAAAAAGCTCAAAAGAACTCACTTTTATTATTTGAAACATTTACGTAAAATATCAATAAATAGATTCCGTTGAAAGATTTTTTGGCGCAACTTGGAGCTCACAAAGTAACATTCTGCTAAAAAATAAATTTAGGTTTTTTTCACATACACATTCAATATGAGTTTTTTTTTAAATAGAGGTAAACAATATATTTCAAATAAGCAGAACTGTTTTTAAACATTTTCTTAAATAAATAAAAAAACAGGAGGTTAATATCTCTTCCCGTTTTTTTTGTAGTAATTCTGTAAAAATATCAACTTTTTATATAATTTTTCCAGTTTTTTTGCATTGTTCGAGCTTGAGGGCCTCTAGACAAAAAACCAATGAATATTATTCAAAAGTATTTTGGATTTATACTAATTGAGCAATTCTTAGACGATGTAAATTAAAAAAAATGTTAAAAAGAGAACATGAATTTTAGTATTTATTTCCACCTTTCAACCACTGTGCGTTGTCGTCAGGCTTGGAAGTCGTCAGGCCCTAAGTTCACTGTTTGTTCACGTCTGCTAACTGGTTTATCCTCAGTATCGGAGTTATTCCACTTGAATTCTAGCAAACAAGCAATCTCATCTCTGCTCAATCCTATCTATATTAAATTCGTTTCTGTTACGAAAAATCTAATGTAAGCAATAAAAAAACTAACCAAAAACATAAGGAAAAAAAATGGAAAAATGCATATAATGGAAAAATTTCAAACAAAAACGATAAAACAAAAGCATACACGATCATATGAGCGTACATTAGGGTGGGTCAATTGTTTTGTCAAAAGGCGTTGATTATTCGATAGAGATATAAAACGTCGGTAAAAACACTTTTTTCATCTCTACTGCCTATAGGTGGAGGCCTTTTCCCCAATGAAATTGATTCAAAACCAGATAGAGCCTACAACGAAATGTTTATTTCCTTTTTAAGAACTTACACTAAATCGTTTTTATAATAACTGCATGCTTTCCGGAAGTCGTTCGCAGGTCTCAATTAATTTCGTCAAAGTCCCACTAGCAGTACATGGTCTACTTGTAGTAGATGTTTCTAAGTATTGAACAAATTCTCAACAAAATGAGAATGGTCGGTTCTCCATCGCAACGTTAAATTAAATTTTTATATTAATAAATTTTTTTTCCTTAAAGAACTCGCATAATTGCATTTGTTTAGATTTGGAGTCCTCAGTGTTAACTTTTATGTGACCTAACAATTTTCTTCCCGGCTCTTTAACAATACTTTTATGATTTGAGAAATTAAGACTAATTTCTTCCCGTGTCAGTGCCTTAAAAAAAACATAATATCGATACAAGGCCAACGTGCAGTATTTCTTGCAGTATTTCTTGAGCAATACTAAGCAAACAAAAACAATAACAATTAACAATTTGGAAACTAATTCTTACAGTTAATAAAATTCTGTTCAAAACAAGCCCGACCTATTAATACAATATATGATGTTTGCTTTCAATGATAATATATTGTTTTCAATCAAATCCATGCAGTTTTATAAAATACCTCAAACTGAAATTTTGATGTCTCTCGGCGGGAGCCATGTTTTTATTATAGACCCTTAGTTTCTTGGGGAAGTTTTCTTAGAATTTTAACTTTATATTTTTATACTCTAACTCGGTAAGGTATAAAAGGAAAATTACGATTAATAAATAACAACTATTTCTTGAACGCTCAATTGCAAGGATTTAAAAACTACGAACAGCAGTCATCATCTGTACATCAGCTGTGCTATTAGTTTCTTTTCAGACAGGAATACTTAGGCCAGAGATATCATCTTTTAGCTCATCGAAGAGATCCTTTTACTCTGCATGCTCGCACACCAGTAATGCTACTGTGACACGTTTCACACCCATCGCAGCACCCAAGTCAGCACGACTGGGTGTGTAGGCATATGGAATTCCTTTCTCTTCGCACACTGTAGGTAAATGGCACATGATTTCAATGGGCGTCACATCGCTAGAAAATATAACGATGCCAGTTTCGCCTTTGCACAGTCTAGTCTGTACGTCCTTGAGTATATTACGCAGAAACGTCTTTTGTTTCATCGCTTTTTTATTAGCTTATAGCATTTTTTGGCCATTTATTTTGGTGCCATTGGCTTTGCGATCGAGTTTACATATTTCATCTTATCATCGTAGGTATCTGTTGGTTTTACATACTTTGTTGAAAAACACTTGTCAATAACGAATTGTTTATTATATATGTTTCATAGATTTATGTATTTGATATTTGTCTTGAACAAGGTATATTCAACAAGGTAGTCTCGTCTCGGAGTGGTGGGTACTGCAGCTGTCAAACATAAGAAGAGCGTAAAAAAAGAAAATAAAAAAACAGTGACTATAAAACTGTCAAATGTGTTAAAATTCATAGTTTTCATTTTTCTGCGTGCTGAATGTTTATTTTTAGTATTTATCGTGAAGGTAAAATAACCTTTTATTCGTTCAATAGCCGATTTTGACAGGTGCTGTACCCACCACAAGAGAGAATTTTAACTACTAACTCTACCTTCCTTAATAGACCTTGGTTCTGAAAATAAAATATTTTTTCATTCTCAATTTCAACTCTAAAACTGCCTGTTCATTTTTTATTACTAAAAGTATCCTCTTCTTTTTACAATATGGATCAATAATAACAGAATCATCAGCAGTATCCACGGGTTCAGTCTTGATTTTTTCTCACCCGAATAATTTGACCCACCCCAGTGTATAAACTACTCGTAGATGCACAAAGTTAATCATATACAAAAGATTTGTTTCGTTCAGTATGAATAAATAAATATAAATACACTGGCCATTTCAGCACTTGAAAGAACTTTTGACAAAACTTCTTATCATCGAATTGTGTCGGCGTGATATTAAATGTTCGGAACTCGGAACTCGCGACTCGAAAATTTTCGCCCAGTGTTTCTCTCACATTAACGCACTCGGCCACCGTTTAGAACGAATAGTATAATTCAAATATTTAATTAGTTTATATTTTATTTTAAATGTATTTACTTCTAATATATTGGAACAAAATTTTTCAAAAGTAGTTTTTTAATTTTAGTGAAGAAAACGTGCTTAAATCACTAACAAAATTTCGAATAACTAGGGTGTTGAATAAGCCCTTCTAATGTAATTTAGAAAAATGTATTCTTTTGGCCACCCTTTATTGTGATGTAAATCCTCTGTTATGCCAACTCTTTTATAGCATATGAAAACAATGAAGCAAATGAAATAAAATAGTTGCATACTCTTAGGCATATGATTTTTATGGGCATCAGAATTGCTTTGGTTTTCTAAGTGAAGACACAAACCTCACCACTTATTAGCTATTGTGGAACATAGAAATTTCTTGTTTACAAACCGAATTTGTGGATGTTGTGGAAAAAATTAGTCAAAAGCAGGCCAAACGAAATGAAATTATTTTATCAAATAAGTACATACTTTGAAAAGAAGTGAAAACATCAGTTTAACGTGCAAGTTGCAGCGGAGTATCTCATCAACATTTTATTTACAGGAATCTCTTTGCTTACATTGGATATTAATCAATATCGACAAAATAAACTATTCATTCAAATAATTTTAATAATTTCAAATGACTTCTTCATTTCAGGAACGCCACCAAATATTTGCGTCCAAATTTATAAATATTCTTCTGGTCTAGAAATCAACGCCTTCACCATTGAGTAGAATCTGTACAGAAACATCACCGCGTTCAGCAGAGACGCTGCTGTGTCTCTGCCCTAGCGGCTGTGTCGTCAATGGTGTGGCACTAACCCTGCGCCTAGCTTGCTGCATAAGTTCCTCACGGCGCCGTTGTATCGACTGTGCATAGGAAGCATCCGTGAGAATACGTAGCGCTGAACTATTCCGGCGACTATTGCGATGCGACATTGCTGTAAGGCAAACATCAGCAGCGACGGCCAACTCAACATCAGCAGCATCAGTTCCACGCATTGCAGTTGTAGACTTACGATCATGGGCGCCTCCATTCGAGTAACGACCGTCGGCAGAGCGAGAGCGACGCCTTTTAGTAGAGTCGCAACGAACTTCAAGCAGATTCTAGGATAAAAAATACATATTTTTTTTATTGAAATAAATGATCCAAATAATATCCTTACCTCCTGCAGCTCACAGCGTGCGCTGTTCTTGCGAACGCGTCGCAATCCGTGCTGCTGTTCTTCCAACTTGTTGCTCATCTGTGACATCCACTCCTTGGCATGAGCCAGCGTTAGTGACGATTGTGAACGCTCTGGCATATGTTCGGGGAAGAGCGTCTCATGGGTACCCGGAGTGTTACTAGCATCCAGAACAAAGACACGTGGAAAATCAATAACAAAGTCGCGACTGCGAATCATGTCAGCGAGACGCGACTGCGTTTCGGCAACTGCGACAGACGGCTGAGCAACAGCGGCAGCTCCTGTTGTTGCGATGCTGCCAGAGCGTTCGGCTTCATACTCCAAAATGCTCTCTTCGCTGTCGATGAACTATGATGGCGAAGATCGTTTTTTAAATATGACAGAATATTGGTAGCTGAGAGGAAATAAATGCCATGATTTGCTTAATATTTTTTATAAGCTTTTCATGAAATGAGCTGAAAGCAAATAGCCGCGGTTTTTCTACAAGCTGCTAAGGACGAAGCTTATTTTATCTCAATGTAATGTTACATTTTTTAAATTTAAAGCACATAAGAAAATTTTACGTTTTCTTTTTTTTTTTTTAGTTGGACGACTTTTTGGCGTTTTTCCAGCTACTCATAAACATGTTACGTCGCAAGCGATTTTAGCGAAAGAAATAAATAGACATCAAGGTACATTCATTTTTTTATTTTAAAACTATATTATAGCAATTTATACATTTGCAAAGTGTACATTTAGGCAGTAAATATTGTATATTTATAAAAATTATATTAACTAAAATATTCATTATCAAAATTGCTCAATGATTCAAAGTTCAAATGAACCCTAGCCATTTCAAAGTGTAATTGCAATCGTCCACTCAACTACAGATATTCCACAGAGATTTCAAAAACATCAAATGTAACTGTGGAAAACATTAAGATGTTAAGAAAATTGATTTACAATAAAAAAAGGACTAACAATAAAAAAAGGACTAACAAAGCAGGTCTAAGATAGACATGACTTGGCTATTCAACATGTCCTTGGTCTGACACATACATGTCAGACACATACATGCCTGCCCAGTAGGCGAAATTAATAATATTATTATTTTTAAAATCTAGTATCTTTCATACGATGACTGTTAAAATTTCAGCCAGTCATTTTACGCAGAATTTTAAGGTAAACAACTTGGAAGTAAACAAGATTTGCTCATTTTGTATCGACGTAAAAAAGTAAATTTCGAGCTTTGAAAAAGCATTGTTTAAAATGGGAAAAATACCGTGAGAACAAAGAAATGGCTTCACAAATATTACGTTTAGTCTGTTGCACCAAAATCAACCATAATTTATTAGTTCGCTGAATTCAAACTTGGTTGTAAAAGCAATTCTAATAAACAACGTTCAGGTCGCCTAAAAGAGATATTAACTGCAGCGATGATCAATAGAATCCATGATATCCTTCGAAAGTTCGTTGAAAAGTTGAAGTGCGTGTGAAAGATGTGGCTACAAAGATATCTTCTGATCAAAAAATATCCGGAATTTCCTATTCAAGCAAACCGTTTTTCACAAAATATCATGTGAAGAATTGTGAAAAAATATAACAAAAACAACCCGTAGTATCTTCAGCAAGACAACACAATACACATCTCATCTTGTTCCGCAGGCTCTGTATTTACCCGAGATGACTCCTTGTTACTTTTTCCTATTCCCACGCAAAAAGCGTTTAGAGACGATTGAGGCTATAATGTATTCGCGGAAGGAGTTGAATGCTATTCCAAAATCAGCCTATGAAAAGTGTGGAGAAAGCTTGAGAAAGTTTGAAGGAAATAAAATTAATATCGATTAATAATTGAACCGTTTTCGTTTCAACTTGCTCGGTGGTTGCCATTTTACATGATAATCTGGGTATAAAAAAACTGGTGCCGCGTATGTTAACAATTGACCATAAAATACAACTTGCAATTTTAAGCAATTTTAAGCTCAGAAAATCCCCGGAAGAAGTCGCAAAAAAAGCAACGAAACGTTGGGAATAAAAATTGAATTGGACTTTTTGATTGTAATTTAAAAAGCACTGGCCATAAATCCCTCCTAACATATCATCAATTTTAAGCGATGTTTACCCGTGATCTGAAAGTTTTTGTGCGTCGATTAGTGGCTTGTGATGAGACATGGATTCACCACCTTATACACCTGATTCAGTACAAGAAGCAAAGCAATGGGTTGGGTCAATTGAAATTGCTCCGAAGTGGCCAAATACACAACAATCGGCCGCAAAGGTTTTGGGCAGAGTTTTTTGAGATTCTCACTGGGAAGTAAATCAAAACGTACCAAGTTCGCAGTATTTAGTATACGAGCTAAAAGGAGAGTATGTTGATGTTTAAAAACGAATGTTGCCAATAAATTACAATTTTTCTTAATAAGAATAAGGACTTATTGAGCAGCCTAGTAAGTGGTAAAGATACTACCTGCATCCCGAGGCCTTAAAATTTATCTCATTGAGTCGACTGGTAAAACAAGAAAAGTAACTGGTAAGAAATGTATTGTTTTCATCTTGGCTGAAGTAAAAATATCCCAACATTCTCATGACATCAAATTATACATATACACTAAGGGAAGTAACTCATATTACATATTTTATATATAAATATTTACGTGGATAAATCAAATGTTTTCCTTACAACTCGTTTTTTTCCCGTATTTGAATTTTATTTATACCACACACGTACACACATATTCCATACAAGCAAGCAGCAACAGCATCGCACACGTACACACATATTCCGACAAGCAGCAACAGCATCGCACTCTGTTCCTGCAGTTTATTTCTTGCAGTTAGAGGTTTCTTATAGTTCTCATTTAGTTAATGTTGCAAGGGTAATATAGCCTGTAAGTTTGGCAAATATGATTTATGAGTGCGATGGTGAGTGCCATGCATGATGAAATCACGTAGGGTGGAGTGACAACTCGGTATTTTCTCAAGAAGTTCTTGAGCCGATTGTCTTTTACCTGCATAATTTCCTTCTTATTATCTGTCTAACTATTTCTGTTTATAGTTTATACTATTTTTGACATTTGATGCCATATTATTGCACCAACTGTCAAAAATAGTAAAAATTAGAGAACGAAAAAAGTAAAAAAGAAAATAAAATATACCACCAAATGGCATTCGATGAACACAGCTCGTGGGAAATATTCAAATAAATTGTTTTTCAATTTCAATATTTTTATATAAATTTTCCTTAAATGCGATAGTTTTAGTTTTAAATAGTAAATATTTGAAAAATATTTAAATATATTCGTGCATAATTTTAATATATATTTTATTAAGTCAGTTTAAATATTTAAATATTTTATTTAATTAAAAATGTATTTAAATAAATTTTAAATATTTACGTAGTCAATTTAAGTAAATGCGTTATTGGTGCAGAAATGACTCGCTTTTTGGATAAATTAAAAAAGTTTTTGGATAAATTTAATATTTTTTTCCCTTAGTGTAGGACATTGGAGTAGCTTTAAATCAATTTTGCCAAATTAAAAATAAGATCGCGAATTGAGACCAAGCTTTTCCTAAAGTTTTGATTTTATGATAAATTTTTGTGAAATTTTCAGTTATTTTTCCATTTTATATACACCATTTCCAATTGTTATTCAGAACAGATTAATTGAAATTGAGAAACTCTATTTAATATTCAGAAAAAAATCATTTGGAATATAGAAGAGATCAATTCAAATTCAGAAATTATATTTGAAATTCAGAAAAAATCATTTGGAATTCAGAAGAGATCAATTGAATTTCAGAAAAAAGCATTTGTAATTCATAAACGTAAATGCTATAAGAAATGATTTTTCTGCATTTCAAAAAGAATTTCTCAATTTCAATTAATTTTTTTTTTAGAGTGTTAAATGGAATTTCTGAATTCCAAATGCTTTTTCTGAATTTCAAATGGAATGTCTCAATTTCATTTGACTTTTTTCTGAATTTCAAATGAAATTTCTTAATTTCATTGATCTTTTCTGAATTTGAAATGAAATTTCTGCATTTCCATTGATTTTTTTTTAAATGCAATTGATCTTTTCTGAATTCCAAATGATTTTTTCTGAATATCAAATGAAATTTCTGTTTTCCAAATTATTTTTTCTGAATTTTAAATGAAAGTTCTCATTTTCAATTGATCTTTTATGAATTTCAAACGGAATTTCTCAATTTCAGATCTCTTCTGAGTTCGAAATCATTTATTCAGAATATCTAATGAAATTTCTCAATTTCTAATGATCTTTTCTGAATTTTAATTGATGTTTTCTGAATTTAAATGGTTTATATCTGAATTATAATTGGAAAGTGTAGTAAGTTTATATGGCCAGACCTATTGCGCTTTCGCCTTATTTTTTATTTCAAATAATAAAACTTCTTCAATACGAGGGTTGCTACATATATTTCACCAATAAATGTCAAGACTTAATTTTTTTCATTTTAAAAATTAGACAAAAAATTTATTTTTAAGTTTTTGCCATGGTACCACACGTGGAAAAAGAAGAAATATTCCCTGAAATAAGGAAAAGAAACAAGCGCCGTAGAATTATTCTTAATCAAGACAATGCGAGCTTGAGGCGTTTTTGAGTACTCAAAACACCGAATTAATGGATAGAATATAGAAAAATATTCTCCACAACTTTATAGGTTTTAAATTTTTTTTTTTTTTTTTCATTGGTGCTATGTCAAACGATCCCTCCACTCGTGCACACCGATTTTGCGTTCCCCTTTAGAAAACTGAGAGCAATCGCTGCAAATTTATTGATGCCGACCCCAATACTTTTACTTCATTTTTGATCTATGATTTCTCAGTCAGCCATTTTGAAATAGTGATTGCATTTGGCATATATATGTATAATGCAAAAAATCAAGCTTTTTCGAAACTTAATTTTCATCTACGGTTACGAAACGGCACAAAAACTCCTACGGATTGTGGTTGAACATCGCCAAACACTATTTAGTAGTAGAGTGTGAGCAATCGCGGCACCCATCGCACGAATAGCTATTACATGTCCAAAAATTTATGTAAAATATGATGTACCCACTCAGTCGAGATGCCTATAGCTTCAGCCAGCTTACGCACTTTCATTCTAGGATCGAACATATCATTTCATGGATTTCATCGACGATTTCTAAGGTGACGAAATCTTTTGAGCGATCTGAACGTTCATCGTCACTAATGCTAGTACGACCACAACGGATTTATCCTTTCCCTGGTTTTTTGATGCTTGATTTTATTAATTTTATAATTTAATTTTTAATTTTGTAATTATGCTTAATAAGTACACGAAATTCACTTTTTTCCATTTTTTCGAAATTCAGTAGGTTGCCTGCTTTCAATGGGTGTCTAGAATAAACTAAATGATGCAACTTGCTCAAAATTTTTCAGTAGTCCTTTAACAGATGGTAGTTGACTGTACCCGTGGCAGTCGTGGCGTAGTTGGTTAAAGTGCGTGGCCGCTTTGTCAACGAACCTGGAGCAGGCGCGGATCCAGGGGGGGGTTTTGGGGGTTCAAACCCCCGCCCCCCAAATTCTAAAAGAACCTGTATTTAAATGTGATGTACTGATGTTTATTATGTGGGCTAAGAATACCAAAAAGAAAAACATTGGTTTTTTATAATTCACTTTAAATATTCACACCCCTATGCTGTAAACGTTTGTAGCTGTTTCTACACGTATTGCTAAAATACTGAATTCTGTTCCAGTTTTTGTTTGTTTTTGCGATATCGCACCTGTAGCTGTAAACAGTCACACATACAATCTCAACCTGAAATCACAAAAACACCGCATTTTTTGGATAAAATATATCCAAACACCGTACAGTTTTAATTTAAAAACCCACAGTTTCGATAGTATCGGAAGTGTAGACGTAAAATTCCTTTTTATATAGTAATGGAGAAAAATTCCGGTTTTTGTAGTTTTTATTTATTTTGATGTTGATTTTATGTTGGCCTTTTAGATTTGTATTCGGGTCAAAAAAAACAGAGAAATAACTTTTATTATTATAATTATCTTCACCTCAGCGTCAGCTTGTGGTATTTAACACAAAAAATAATCCTGAGCACCACACAACTATATGGATTGAATATGGAGTGAAAGGTGGATGGCTATTTTGTTCGTAGCAAAGTTTTTTCCAATAAGTGGAATAATTTTTTCACATATTGCAGCAAAACACAAATTATAACCTTCTTTTGAAAAACCAGAGGCTCGAAATAGATTTTAGACTAACGGTTTCTTGAGCAAAGTTGAATTTGCTCCGTAGAACATTATCCACGCCTACGATTTTTTGAGAAAAAAATTAACCCGCTCTAATGTACATAAAGGGTGGTTACATTTTAAGGGCCGATGTTGAACATAAACTACACCTAAATGTCAAGTTTTTTATGCATTTCATTTGACATTTCTCAATTTCAGACTAACTCAATTCGAACCGTTAAAGTTATTTAGGCTTATTATGAAAATGGGCTTTCAAATCAAAATGCATATCAAGCACTTCGTGATTTTTTCGATGATCGGAAAAATCGTGCAAAAATTTGAACAAACCAGGTCTGTAGGAGATGTGAAAACACCAGTGCATCATACTGCAGAAAATATTGCTGCTGTTCGCGATAGTGTAGCTGAAGAGCCGTCCACCTCAACTCGTCGTCGTGCCCAACAATTGCACCTCTCACGCTCGTCGTTGATGAACATTATGCATAAAGACTTGCATTTACACGCTTACAAGGTGCAATTAACTCAAGAACTAAAGCCTCTTGACCATTTCAAGCGCCGTCAATGGTCAGAATGGTGGCAAGAAATGGAAACAGTGGATGATAAATTTTCGAAGAAAATCATCTTCAGTGATGAGGCACATTTTCACCTCAGTGGATTCGTCAATAAGCAAAATTGCCGCATTTGGGCGAATGATAATCCAAGAGTGATTGTCGAAAAACCAATGCACCCACAAAGAGTGACTGTTTGGTGCGGTTTATGGGCTGTCGGCATCATTGGGCCGTGTTTTTTTCCAAAATGAGGCCGGTCAGACAGTAACTGTGAATTATGTTCGCTATCGTGAGATGATAACGAAACTTTTTATGGCCCGAATTGGAAGATATGGATGTGGACGATATGTGGTTTCAACAGGACGGTGCCACTTGCCACACAGCTAACGAAACAATGGCTCTTTTGCGTGACAAATTTAATGGCCGTGTTATCTCACGTGGTGGCGATGTCAATTGGCCGCCAATCATGTGATTTGACACCGTTGGACTTCTTTCTTTGGGGTTATTTGAAAGAAAAGGTGTACGTCGATAAGCCAGCCACAATTGAAAAGCTAAAGGATGAGATAATTCGGCACATTGACGGCATAGAAACTCACTAATGACACAGCGTCATCGAAAATTTGGACCATCGGATGGAGGTGTGCCGCCGAAGTCGCGGCGGCCATTTAGCCGATATTTTGTTCCATGCATAATTGAACCATACCAATATTATCACAATAAAGAGAAATGACAATAATTTCCTTAATAATTTGTGTTTTATTCAAAATCAACATCGGCCTTTAAAATTTAACTACCCTTTATATATATAACGTACATAAATATTTTTGAAACCCCCCCCCCCCCCAAAATATATTCCTGGAACCGCCCCTGACCTGGAGACACAGGTTCGAACCCCAGTAGCGACAGAAAATTATTTGAATTAAGATAATTTTTCTGTACGGCCACCACCTTTCTGCAGACAATGGCAAACCTCAGAGAGTAATCAAAATGCCATGTAAAGTTTCTTGAGAATAAGAATATTCCATTCATCGCCGTTCGGAGTCGGCGTTAAGCCAGTAGGTCCATTTCTCGGTCAATTGTGTACAAACTTAATAACACGCACAACACAATTGATCATAAGAAACTAGGTCAAAGTCCTTTCAAGGGCTGAAATGGCCACTTATTTATTTTTTTTTTAGTTGACTGTACCCGTGTTACATTTAAAATTACTACGCGAGAAATTCAAAAACTTACTGGCTTCTCAAATTGCCCACGTATGTACATGAGCGGTAGAAGGGCTATGCATGATCGATCTGATAGGCCAGTTGTATCAGAACTTTCTAGAAAAGAAAATTAACAACAAGTTCATGTTCGTTCGATTAGTTCGCTAATTTTCAAAAATTTTTGTTAAAATTTAATATTGCTTTGTTAACATTGCAAATGTTGGGTAATGACCATAAATAGCCAAGAATAATAAGAATAGCCGCTACATATCTAAAAAAAAAAAAACGAAAATATCATCAAAATACCCTTTGCTTGGGAAATTATGGAATTGATTGAAGAAAAGTTATTCATCAGGATAAATTAACACAATGTAATGAACCACTATAAGTATCAACAATCATAATCTTTGATTAGGCTAACTGGATATTTTAGCTGAGTCTTTACAGAGGAACATTTTTTATTTTTAAATTAATAAATTTTAACGACTTTTTTAAAATGTCATACAAAATTATTAAATTATTAAAATTATAAGAATATGATTTTTACGATTTTAATACAGGACCTCCTACAACAATCTTGCATGTTTGTGCAACATTAGCAAGATGTTGAGCATGTAAAACATTATGATTTGAATTTACTACAAAATTATTCAATTGATTACAATGAATTATTTTGTGAAAATTAGCCGTTATTGAAAGTATTTGGTTTTTAGTTTGTCGACGGATCATTCTACTCCAGGTTGAATTTTCACGAAATGTCATGAGATCAGAAACCAAAACTTACGATATATTCCTTCAAATTTCAAATCAGAGTTTAAAAGCACTGTTCAAAAAATATTGCATAGCACTACATACAGGGTTTCAAGCACGATCAAATGGATTTGATCAAGTTCACAACGACTTTAAAGGTCACATCTCTACACATACATATCTACGCAAGACCTCGACAAAGATCGTCAATGATCGTTTCAGTACTCTGTCAAAAATCAGATTTGATAATAAGATAACGAGACTTGTTTTAAAAATTTCAATAATTATATTTTACAAAAGTCACAATTACTACAGTTAAACTTATAGGCGTGGCACTAGAAATAAATGAACATAAAAACAAATATCCTCTTCTACGACAGCGTAATAAAAAAATTGTGCAATCTTAAATACTATAAGTGTGATATTTATTAATATTAAGTTATGACTAGCAAAAAGTCACTGATTAAGCTTTTAAGTTTTCTTGTTGTTTTAATTTTTTACACATATATATATATAGAAAAACCATTTAATATATAATTACATAAGTAATAATAACAATAATAATAATAATATTTGTTTTTGTTTTATCAAAGTATTATTTAAAATTCTATAGTTTTATGAACTATGGATTAAGTCTTAAAACTCTTAAGTGTTGTTTTAATAGTTGTTGTTATTATTGTTGTTGTTATAGTTGACTAAACATAAAGTCCACGTACTTTTTTGTTTTATCGGCAGGTTTTCTCAAATAATAATAGACGGAGTAATATAACAAAAAATTAAAAGAAAACGAGTAGAATAAAAAAAAATTAAGAAAACTTATTTAAACGTCAGTCACTTGGCGACTAGCGGTCACCAGATGCGGCACCGTATTATTTCTGTTGCCATCAATGACTGTTACATGAGCACTACTATTACTACTACTATTATTTGGACAACTACTACTAGTATTACTTATATTGCTATTGTTGTTGTTGTTGCTGTTGTTGTTGTTTAAGTTGTTGTCATTACAACGATTAATACTATTGCTAGTTTCACTAAAATTATTGGTGTTGCTACTACTACTAGCACCACTACTTCTATTGTTACAATTACTACTACTACTACTACTACAGCTACTACTATGCATGGTGCTTGGCTCTGGCTGCGTCTGAGTCTGCGTTTGGGTATGCACTTGTGTTGCCACGCCCACTAGCACGGGCACTACTTGCACTTGCGCAGCATCTAGCTCATTGCGGGGATGTGTTGGTGGCGGCGATGGAATGTTCGGTGGTTGATGATGCACTGGATTGGGCGATGAAGTAATTTGATCACCCACCACAAAGCCATAGAATTTTAGCACGTCCAGTTTGCACATTGGGCAGGTGCGATGTTCAATGAGCCACGGATCGATGCAGTTTTTGTGAAATTCATGCCTGTTTAAGAGAGGAACGCATAAATCCACATTTCTATTCCATATCAAGTGTAGCAAAAACTTACTTGCACGGCAACACTCGTATGCAATCGGATGGCTTGTATGCCTCAATGCAGATGGCACAGCAATCGCTATCCGCATCCTTTTCATCGCTGACTTTGCCCGTTTTTGTAGGAATCTTCATTATCGCTTTCTTGGTAACCGAACAAAGATGGCGCTGACGTATCAGGAAGTGAGGTAAGAAAAACAAAATAAATGTTGTTATTGGCTTAGAAAAATTCATAAATTATTAATGCTCACCGATTGTTGATCCTTCGTTTGCAAATAGCGAAATCTTTGTATGTAATAGAAAACTAGCCACACCAACGATATAATCATCAGTACAATGAAGGAGATGGATACGAAAAGCACCGAAGTTCTGGAAATAAAAATGTTTGAACTTCGATTAATTTAAAAATTTATTAACTAAATGAACAATATATAATATTTAGAAATTTGAATCAATGTAATTACTTGTAGATTTTTCATATTTATATCTAATTTTGCCTCTAAAATCAAAAATGATTTTCCCTAAAAACTCAACATAATGGGTATCGTTGTAAAGGAAATACTTCAAATAAACGAAAAATAATGTTTGTCGATTCTATTACTCTTTAAAATCACTGCTTTTGGACAATTTTATTGTTGTAGAATTTTCGTTTTGATGTGTCTATGAAAAAATATTTTTGGAAACAAATTTTTCAAATATCAAAAGAACTTTAGTTTTGGTTTTTATAAAAAATTTTTAAAGAAAAAAAGTTTTTATTATTTGAATGAAAAAATTTTGGATTTGGAAAAAATTATCCAGTCTAATTTTCAACAAAGTCTAAAGTTAACATGCCCACGTAGTCGTATGGCCCGCGTGGCCCTTCATACAAATTTTTTTTCTATTTTAATTTTGTCTTCGCGATGAGTCAAAATCAAAGAACACCTGCGACACAACAACAAAAACCGCACTCGTTCAGTGTTCAGTACATTTTCCAGCGAACTTTACAAAAAGAAATGCACGCAAAGCCAAAATAAAAAAAAAACGCACACTCGATGATGTCGATGCTGAAGCTGATTCTCCCGTTACTTATATGTGGAGTAATTCTTCATGACATGTGATTTTATTGCATTGTAAATTTTTTTTGTGTTGTTTGATTTTTTGCCAAACGCAGCGATGAGCAACATTTTTTGTTTGTTTTTATAAGCATTGGCCCGCGATTTAAATTTCTTGGAACCCACTGGTCTAAAAAGTCCCTTGAAAGTCAGTAAAGTGATGAGCGTCGGAAGTACCGAAAGCATCGCGTACCGAAACTTTAATCGCGTTTTTCTCAAAACATATAACATATTTTACACATGTAATCAGCGCATGTACACTAAACATCTGCATGAATGCAAAAAAAGCTACCCATGAGACATTCACCAAAATTGACAACATAAACTCATTCAATTCTGTCGCGTTGAGAAGCAAAGAATAAATGAAAAAAGAGACATGAATTCCGTAGAGCACGAGAGCAGCAATTTCGTTGATCTCGCAGAATTCGCACAATCCGAGAACAACATTAAGCACAACTCGGTAAACGTTGTGCGGGCCTTTGTTGTTTGAATCATTATTGTACTAAGAAACGATGGAACGAATGAGACATGTTCGTGTCCGAGTTTCAGTAAGGTTTAGTATTGTTACAATGAGTTATAAAGATACATTCGAATGACTCGAGTTGTTTGATGGAAATTTGTAAATCAGAGACCATATAATTTGTTGAACTGGTTTTAAATGGTTTTAATGATTTTTTTGAACTAAAATGAAACGTATGCACATTTATAATAATGGTAAAATTATAAAATAAATTTTATATTAAGTTGATTCATAACGCTAGTTATAGAGATTTTTTATATTTTTATACCTGTTTACCATCGTTACTCAAAATTACCTTGTCCGATTATCTCCAAATTCTAACCGAATACTTTCTACATGTGTAGTTTCCGTGTGAACTAAAATATTGCAAAAATATTAATTTTTTCTTCATAAATCTTTATAATTGTTTTTGTTTTTGTCCAACTTAATAATTTTAGTTCACAGGATAACTATACTCATATTATATATAATTTTTATACCCCCACGTTTAAAAAACGTATAAGGGGTACATTTATTTTGTCACTCCGTTTGTAACGCCCATAAGGACGCGTGGTAGGTATAGAAAAGTATATATATTCTTGATCAGCATCACCATGGTAGAGGCGTGCCCAAGACAAAGTATGCTTCGACTCCGGTGAAGAGATCCATTATTTCAGCAGAAATCAGCGGTTTCGATTAATTTTCATAGAAAGCCATTTACTTTATTGTATACAACAATATGATTCACAGCAACTTTTTCCAGATGTACAGCAGCAACGATGTACATACACGCAAAGAAATTTTTCGTTTACCACAACTGAAAAATTCACCAACTATACTTCGTTTGCGAGCTGTATTTGCCGCAAACGAAAATTCAGTTGTCATCAACTTAAAAATATATCTTATATATATGTATATACCGCAAGCTATTTCGGTCATTATTATTTATTATATTAATAATCTTTCTCATTATGTCCGTCCGTCTTCTTATGGATTGCACTCATCGCACCGCCGTTGCTATCTCCGTCCGCGTATTAAGCAAACTACCAATTTCCTTATATAGTCACAATTTGTCCAAAAAGTAACTCTGAACTATAAGCGTTTTGTTTATACAACGAAGGGAAAAATAAACAAAATTTTCAGTTGGGAAAAACGAAGTTTTCAATTGCTGCAATTTAAAAATCACTCGCGTTTATGACAAACGAAATTCATTTCCTGCAACTAAATGACTCGTTTCTCACAACTGAAAATTTTGTTTATTTTTCGTTCAACGTTTATGACAACTGTTGAAACGTTTGCAATAAACGATTTCAAGCACGACAAACGAAGTTCGTTTGCGGCAAACTGGCGATAAACGTTTTTTTTCTTTGCGTGTACATATGTTGATTTTTGTAGATGGGAAAGATCACAATTTTTTTGTTCATACACAAACACAATCAGTTCATACGCAATAAATACAACAAAATAGCCTTTTCTAATCACGCTTGAAAAACATTCACGTAAAATACAAAAAGTTAGTAGTTTTTAATCATATTTGCAAAACGCTTTAAGATATGTATAATTTTGTAACTATTGATATTATTTAAAAGCAAACACAACGCTTATAGTTCAGAGTTACTTTTTGGACAAATTGTTACATATAAGCAAATTGGTAATTTACTTAATACGCGTATGGAGATAGAAACAGAGGCACAATGAGTACGGTTCATGAGAAGACAAGGACATAGAAAGATAATTAATAATTCAAGTAATAATAACAGGCCGTCTCCACGAAGGCATAGCACATGATGCCATCATATACATCAAGGCATGGCATATTTTCATGGCGTATGCGGTCTCCACTAGATTTTTCGATGCCTTGATGTATATGATGGCATGTGCTATGCCTCGTGGAGGCGGGGGCCTGTAACCAAAATATTTGGTTTTGAATACTTCCAATTGTAAAAGAATACTTGGAAAAGCTTTTTTAAATTCTTATTTCTAATTGCAGAAAAACACTTGCATTAAACTTGTTTGCAAATACTTATTTGCTACTGTAAATAAACACTTCAATTAAGCTTTATCATAAGCAAGATTAGTGCAAGGGATCGTTTTCCTTTATGATGCAAGTTTTTATAAGCATTTTGCAATAGAAATGCAAGCTTTTTTCAAGCTTCATTCTTCCGTTTCGAAGCTTGTTTCAAGTTTATTTCAAGCTTGGTTGGCTGATTGGGTACTTTCTTACTTTGAAATGGATAGCCCTTTATTATATATATGTATGTAGTAGTTAGCCAAACAAACAACTCCAAAAACATGAAATTAGAAGTAAACACACACATGCACAATTGAATTTCTAAGTACTAACTGTAATTGTTGAACTTTCACTTCACACAGCATGCCTTGAAAAACATTTGACATAACGGATCTATGTGGGGATGTAGCTCAGTGGTAGAGCGCTCGCTTCGCATGTGAGAAGTCCCGGGTTCAAACCCCGGCATCTCCAATAAAGGAACAGTAATTTTTTTATACATTTTACTATTTATTTATTTAAAAATATTTCAAGGACTTTAAAGCCTACATAAAAGTTAAAACTGCTAATTAATTGCCTTTTAGTTATTCGTCAATTAAAAAAAAAAAAACAAAAATAAAAATGAAAAAAATTAAAATTAAAATTGAGACTGAGGCATAAATAATTTTCAGTTCACAATTTTGTTTATCTGAAGAAGCAAATATTCAATAAATTATCTTACAATCACAAGTTCTTACATAAGAATGTTTCTTAGAAACAATATCAAGGACAAATAAAATAAAAACATTTTTCTTTTATATAGAGTTTTTAGCGCTATCTTCTGAAATCTTCTCTCATTCACTCTATTACTTTATCATTAAACTGAATTTTGTAGTAAGTTAAGATAACGATAAAATTTTGACAAACCTTCAAAACTACAAGGTTTATTTACTAAAATTTCAAGGATACACACGTATTAGTTATAGTTGTATACAGTTGTATACAGTATAGAGTATACAGTTACTCTCTGTTACAGTTGTCCAAGTTTCTCTTTCAATGTTATTGGTAGATACAAGTAAATGTGTTCTCATTAATACTTTCCTAATAATTCTTAGGAGCATTTTCAGAAGCAACCCATTAATAATAAGCTTCTTCTAATACTTTCCTAATAATTCTTAGGAGCATTTTCAGAAGCAACCCATTAACCCATTAAGTCCGGGAAGAGCACAATTTTAATATGATGTTTGAGACTTATTTTCTTCTATTAAAAATTGGAATAAAAAATTCCAAACGTACCTATTCTACTATTTTTGGGGTCGCTCTTTCGATTGGTGCAGTCGGATTTGCAGAATAATGACTTTTGGAACCAATATGGCGCATTTTAATTAAAAAAATAACGAAATTTTTTGCGTTTTTCTTTTTTGTGAATCTTTTTCGCATAAATAAAGTTACTGAATCGGTGCCAAACTAAAACCAAAAGTGCACAAAATATCTAAAGTATAACTATGAATATTTTTTTTTTGGTTTGAATCGACCTAACCTCTTCAATATATCAATACGTAAAAAATAAACGTTATTTGGTAAATTATGAGTATTATTAATAAAATTTACATCTCTAATAATATAATTGTCCCAAAAATATATAAAGAAGGGGTTTTTGAGATCGCTGATCACGAATTTGAGGTAAGATTTTCAAAATTTAAGATGGCGGATTCAATATGGCCGACCGAATTTCATAAAATCTTCAAAATTACAAGAAAATGTGTATAAGGGAGTTTTTGAGGCCGTTGATCACGAATTCGAAGTTAGATTTTCAAAATTCAAGATGGTCGATCTGTAGCCGATTAAATTTCATGAAATGACTGAAACTAATGCGATAATGTTTATTATACGGGGTGTTTACGATGTTTGATTGTTTCCGTCCGTTAGTCGTTGTATAAATGTTTCCCAACTCAAACCAGGTGGAGTTGGACGCCAAGAGTATTTTTTTTTTTATTTAATTTTTTTTTATTATTTTATTTCATTTTTTTTTTATTATTTTATTTTATTTTGTTTTTTTATTTATTTTTTATTTGTTATTTTTTAATTTTTTTTTTTTTTTTATTTATTTTCCTTAGGATTTCAGATTTTTTAAGTATCTAAAATTACGAATATTTCAATAAAAAATATTAGACTTAATTTACAAATGCTAGATAACTTAGTTTGAATTATAAAAATATAAAGGTTTTACAAGGTTCCAGTTAGGAAGCGTTTATAAAACGGCTAACGGACGGAAACAACCAATTTTTTATCGTAAACACCCCGTATAATAAACATTATCGCATTGGTTTCAGACATTTCATGAAATTTAATCAGCTACAGATCCACGATCTTAAATTTTGAAAATCTAACTTCGAATTCGTGATCAACGGCCTCAAAAACTCCCTTATACACATTTTCTTGTAATTTTGAAGATTTTATGAAATTCGGTCGGCCATATTGAATCCGCCATCTTAAATTTTGAAAATCTTACCTCAAATTCGTGATCAGCGATCTCAAAAACCCCTTCTTTACATATTTTTGGGACAATTATATTATTAGAGATGTAAATTTTATTAATAATACTCATAATTTACCAAATAACGTTAATTTTTTACGTATTGATATATTGAAGAGGTTAGGTCGATTCAAACCAAAAAAAAAATATTCATAGTTATACTTTAGATATTTTGTGCACTTTTGGTCTTAGTTTGGCACCGATTCAGTAACTTTATTTATGCGAAAAAGATTCACAAAAAAGAAAAACGAAAAAAATTTCGTTATTTTTTTAAATAAAATGCGCCATATTGGTTCCAAAAGTCATTATTCTGCAAATCCAACTGCACCAATCGAAAGAGCGACCCCAAAAATGAAAGAATAGGTATGTTTGGAATTTTTTATTCCAATTTTTAATAGCAGAAAATAAGTCTCAAACATCATATTAAAATTGTGCTCTTCCCGGACTTAATGGGTTAATAATAAGCTTCTTCAAAATAAAACTATTTACTTTATTTTCACACTTATGTGTATTTCTTGTAGTTTAAAAACTATTTTTAAACTACTTATCACATGTTTTTCTGTTTATTTTGCTTATTTTATCGCATTGAAATATATATATATTTTTTTCGCCTAGGTTCAGTTTATCACACATTTTTGCTGTACTTATCTTATCGCTGCTTATTAAAAAGATTTAATCTATTTAAAACATTTGTCCCCCTTATCTTTTTGTTGTACATTAGTCAAAAAATTATCTCAATATTTAATTTTTTTGTTTTCCATAATTGCAAACATGAAATTAAACAAAAAAAATATGAATTATTTCTTTCGACTCTGCGTTCAATGCCCCCCATATCCTCAGAACGCCCTCGTTATACAGTCACCTTGCATATCGGCGGCCTCACATTTTTTATTTGCATTCTTATCAATTAATGAATGTTGCATTTAAAAAAATTTCTTGTTCTTTTATTATGATTTTAATGTCTTTGCTTATACATATGTCTGCTATTGGCTTTTTTTTATATTTTTTGCTCTTTTTTTGTTTTGCTTGCATTTAAAATTTCTTATTTCGTACGTCTAGGTACTTTGAGTTCGTTACGATACTTTTATATTGTCGCGTACTACTCTTTTATCTGATGACAAAAACGGGAGCAAAATAGTGATGAACTTTTTATAACTAAGCTTTCATAATAAAAACAAATTAAAATTTTAATTTTTTAAAATGGACGATTGTTTTTTCATATCTTTTGGTGGATTGGACAAATATTTTCAAATTTTTAAAACTATAAAATTTCAGAATTAAGGATTTTTATTTAAATTTGGAAATGACTGAAAAATGTAAAGTTAAATGGTCTCATCTATCAATTCCAGTGTAAAAAAGGAAATATAAAAAACGTAAAAGCTAAATATCTCAAAACTACATAAATAGAGATGTGACTTTCTTTCTTAGGACGGCAGTGTGGGCAACTTTAGAAATTGAGCGATGCCATCCAACAGAAATGTCAAACTGAAGGTGGTGGTCTTCCACTACAATAACGCCAGGCCTCACACGAGTTTTTGAATCGCCAAAAATTGCTTGTGTTCGGATGGGAATTTTTTTTCCCACCAAAACATTTATTAAAAAAAAATACTCAAAAACATTTTTTTATGGAATTTATCTCAAATTTTTTATTTATTTTTTATTTTAATGTTATAGAATGATCTTTAAATTCAACAAAAATGGAGCATTCGGGACAAGCCAATCGTTTAGTTTTGACAAGAAGCTTATCTGCTACAGATGGCTATCAGCAGACAGTCACTGCAGACAATTATAAGTACATAAAGACTTAAATTTATTCCTATATTACATAAATGTTACTTCCAACCAAACTGAACATAGCAGACTTGCCGATTCACTTGGTATTTTGCAAGAAGATCATTCACAATGGCGGAAGAGATCGAAAAAAAAACTTGAAATGTATTTTTTTGTCTGACGCGAGTCCGTTTAAATCGACGGTGATGTAAACCAAAAAAATTTTAAAATATGGAATGATTCTAGCCCACAGATACTCCATAAGACTGAATTGCATCCACACTGCATCACAGTGTGGTGTTCAGTTTCATCAATGATTGTCGGGTCTTACATTTTCGAAAAAATGGTCTTCTTGTTAGAGTCAATGGAGACAGTTATTTAGATGTTGAGAGAATTTTTCCTTCCATAGTCTCCATTCCATTGTCGTCGTTCGGCGTCATTGGGCTATACATCTTCCAAAATGAGCATGTTCATATGGCAACTGTTAATGGACTACGTTATAATGATAAGTGACTTCAGGCGACTTAATTAGATACAATAGACCTAGACGACATGCTGTTCACTAACACGGCGCAATGTGTCATTCATCGAGAGTAGTGTTGTCATTCCCGGTTTCGGGTTATTCGAGAAACCGGGTTTTTATTGATTTTTCGGTCTCGGTTTTTTTTAAATTGTGCATTTCGAATAACTCGAAAAGCCGGATTTTTCTGGTCGGGTTATTCGACATTTTCGAATACTTAGAATACTTAACTTTTCCATTTTTTTTTGTTAATATCCAGCGTATAAAATTGTTTACAAAATAAAAGTTTATTTATAGAAAAATCTGCAGAAAATCAAGTGGCAGCACTTTTTTGCGTATTAAACACATCCGCTAAAGTGCAGCACTTAAACAGCTTTACTAACTATTTGCCCAACATCTACAATAAGTGAAAGAGTATTTTCCGTTTCAACTTCAATTAAATCAAAACAAAGAAATAGATTTTTATTTTTTTTAAAGAAATAGATTGTCACCAAAGCATTTAAATTGAATTTTGTTCCTCAAATATTATTTTAAACGTGAAACGAAATGTTAAGCTGTATACATATTTTTTTAATATTAATGGATTAATTTCTTTTTATTGTATGTTCCTTGCAAGTCCTTACTTTTTCATACATATATGGATTTAAATTACTATTTTTATTTTTGTCTTACTGTACTATTAAATACGCTTTATAAAATCTTTATTTAAATGGACTATATATGTATATATAAAAGAAAAATATTTACGATGCCTTTTATTTTCCTCTCAATTTTTTATTGTATTTAAAAATATATTTTATTAAAAACCGGTTTAACCGGTTTGGGCCGGTTATTTTTTTTTCAAAATCCGGTTTTGAAAAAATTTTCATTTTCGGGTAATTCGAGAAACCGGTTTTTACATTTTGTCGAATATTTGACAACACTAATCGAGAGTTAAGAACGCATTATTTTTAGAAGAGCCGCTGTCATATATGTAATACTTCTATATTGGCAGTAATCTACATTTTCAATGAAATTCAACTACGAAATCAAAGATAGATAGCCTACATAAGATTTTGTTGTTTGTATTAGTATATTTGAATATATGAAAATGACTACACACAAGAAATTGCCAAGCCGTCACAGGGGCGGTTGTTAAGAAAAACGTTTTCCCCAAACATAAAACAAAACAAAACATACATATTTCTTTTGCATAAAACATAGGTACGCACCATTATAAAAAAATTATAACACCAACGCGTGAAATATAATTAAAATTTTAAAAGAAAAATTCAAGCAAGCAAAATTTAAACCATAAAAATTCAAACAAAAAAATTTTAAATGAAATTTTTCAATGAAAGCACCGCTCCTGAGTTTTTTTGTAATGAAATTAAATTTCGGGTACATCTTTTATATATTTTCTAGCTCATATAACAATTTATCTGCACTCTAGTGTTTGCGAATGTACCTTGAGTGTAATGCCAATACAGAAGTATTACATTCTTCCTTAGACTTTTTCTCTGGGGCTGCTTTAACCCTTTCAGTCCCAAGGTTGCCTGTGGTTAACTGTTGAGCTTATGGCTCTGTTTCTAGTTTGGGCTCCCTCCGATTTTTAACAATACATTTTTAAAAATGGATTGAAATGTGGTGAATAAGAGGAGATAATCAAAAATACGAAAATTAATTTTTATAACATGCTTTTCAAAGTTATTCCGAGTGAACGCACATGAGTGCGACCACACAACTTCAAAAAAGAGCAAATTAAAAATAAAATATTTTTAAATATTTCCGAGAATTTTCTAAGCCTAAAGGTAATTAAATGTAATAGTACGAATGTAAGAGATCTTATTTACATTTTGAATTAAAAAAAAATATGTATATAGAGCGCTAGAGTTTTAAAAATTTTTTTTAAATATATTGAAATATATTTGAGCTTTAAGCAAAGTATGTTGATAACAAGACAACATGAAGACAATGAAGGAAACAACCAACAACAACAAGTACGGCTCTGTACAGAGCAAATCATACCGCAGACTAGACAGACTGATTCGATATGCCGTTATTCGTTATGACTGCCAATTATGCCTAGAAAGTTACCCGGAAGTTTATATGTCGGAGAGAACGCTTTTACATTAGTAACTGAGTTCTTATCTACTTTTGATGCACCCTGTGTCAAGATTTACCTTGATCGTGTCATACTTTTAGGCATAACCTTAATTCATGTGCATCTTCGAAGGTCGATAGCAGTGTTTTACTGCTTTCAGAGCTATTATGTTGAGGTTGTGTTTATTTTGTTGTTATTCTTCTTGAAAATTCATGCAAGGCTACTGAGGTATAGCGGCCAACGAAACAGTCTGTCTAGTCTGATGTATGATTTGCTCTATACAGAGCCGTTGTTATTGTTGTTGTTGGTTGTTTCCTTCATTGACTTCATGTTGTCTTGTTGTCAACATACTTGGCCTAAAGCTCAAATTTGTTTCAATATAATTAATGAAAACGGTAACATTAAAATTTAAGAGTTTTCTAAATGTTTGGAAACATTTTTGTAGTATTTATAAGAAAAGCAATACGGCTTTCAAACTTCGTACTCAGCTTATAGGTCAAAAATTGATTCACAACGAAGTTTGGAATGTTTGGCACCGCAAGGGCTTATTTGGGGTGGAAAGGTTTAAGTCATCGGCTGTTGCTAGTAAGCCAATATATCAATGAGACCAACGAAAATTAACCAACTGAAGAACCATTCAAAACGTTAGTGAAATTCAGCCTGAGTCATAAAAATGTACCCTCTCTTATAAAGTTCTGTAAACAAAGACGCGGAGGCCATTTGAATGATATCATTGTCACAAAATAATGGTATTGAATGGTCTTTAATCTGCACAAAAGGCTTCCGCTATACCTCACACACAACTCTTTTTATTAAATTTTAAATTTCGAGATGTCAATGGAATGAATATCTTATATCTTGAAAACCACTGCAGATTTCATTTTGAATTTCTTACTCTTCTTTTGCAATAGAGACATATTTAAATTTTAACACTTTTAACTTTTTTATCACATTAATTATCTCACTGAGGTGATATACAATCTAAACAAAACACTTTGCCACTTTCTTATGCAATTGGTTTTTTCACTCACTCTGTTATTTTTCCGAACATTTTTTGCCTATTAGAACTTAAATTTGGCAATAAAGCGTTCAATTTGAGTATATTTCTAAAGTTTATCGTTTAAAACTTTATGAGTTTTAAATTTTTCGCCTTATTAAATGTCATCCACTCGATTACTTATTTATTATACATAGACTTTTAGACTGTGCGACTGCACTACAAACACTTTTGCGATAAGAAACTCGAATGGCACAGTAGCTACAACTTCTCAAAAATTATCGCACAAGAACCACAATAAAATGACAATAAACCATAAATTTTGCCTTCACACTGAACTTACCTGTTCATTGTGTGTATAGGCCGCATGCCGCTACGTCCCTCGATTATAGCTGCCGTCACATCAAAACCCTGATCGAGTATTTGCGTCATATTAATACCAATATCATGATATGTTATCACAGCGGTTATATTGCCTGAAATAATTCAAAACATTGATTAGAGTTGGTATTTTTAAAGTTGTACAAATACGCAGTTGTTTTAATGTGTGCATAAAAATTGTTTATTTATACAAGAGGTATGAATGATTGGATGAACTTTACTTCATATTTTGACAAAGTAATTAAAAATAATTTATAATATAATAAATAACAATAATAAAATACATAATAATACACAAAAAAAAATGTTATACCACGAATAAACAATAATAAATGCCGGGACTACTTATAGATTGGATACATAAACACACCAGTAAATTTCAATCCGATGATACAAAATTTAAAAGCTAATAGCACTTAGCTTTGGGTAATTTTTATAAAATTTTACACAATAAATTAATATTATTTAATTTTAATCTCTAGAATTATATACAACAATATAGAGCAAAATTCTAACTTTTAGCTTAATATGCAAACAGTTTGGGAATAATATGGGGGCTCTAATTATGAATCTGAAAACCATTCCTCTCTATCTCATCTAGTTCTCCCGCAATATGGGCTCGAAATCAAAGGAGTCTTCTAGTCTACAAGTACTAAAGAAAAAAGTTACGCGGTCAAGCAAAATTCTAATTTTTAGCCTAGTATTTCAACACTTTGAGGATAAAACAGCCACTCTGATTATGCTTTTGACTTAGTATTCCAACAGTTGGAGGGTAATATGGGGTAATATGAGGGAAAAAATCCAAATTTTTTTGTCCTAAGAACCTAAAAAAAGTTCTGCAAAGCAATATTTTAATTTTAAGCTTAGTATTCGAATAGTTTGGGGATAATATGGGGGGACTCAAACTATGTATCTGAAAACCATTCCTCTGCATCAGGAAGTTCTCCCACAATATGAGCTCGAAGCCAAACTAAGGAAACTTTTGGTCGTCAAGTACTGAAGAAAAAAGTTACGCTGTCAAGAAAAATACTAACTTTTGGCTTAGTATTCCAACAGTTAGAGGGTAACGGCGGATAATAAGTTGTAATATGAGGGTAAAAATCAAAATTTTGTCCTAAGAACTTTTCTCTATACAGGGTGGGCTATTTAGTGGTTTCTTTTTAAATCAAAGGTTATTTTTACACTGATAGCTGTTTCCCGCTCGAAATCTTGACATAAACTCAGTCAATCATATCTCCGCGGAAAGAAATGACTCGCTTTACGCTTGAACAATGTTGGGAAATATTGGAAACTTATTTCCAAAGTGAGTGCTGCGTAGCCCAAACAGTGCGTTATTTGAAAAGAATATGATTTGGGCGAAAAATCATCTTTTCTGACGAGGCGCATTTTCATCTCGGCTACTACGTTAACAAACAAAATTGCCGCGTCTGGGGCTCGGAAAAACCCACATGTCATTGTCAAGAAGCCGATGCATCCACAGAGAGTGACAATTTGGTGCGGATTGTGAAGTGGTGGCATCATTGGATCATTTTTTTTTCGAAAATGAAGTTGCGAACAATGTTTCGGTCAACGGTGGGCCTTACAGAGCCATGTTAACCGACATTTTTTTTACTGAAATTGGACAACCTCTGGGTTATGTAGGATGGTGCGCCATGCCACACATCCCATGCCACAATTGATCTTTTGCGCACCAAATTCCCAAATTGTGTTATCAGCCGTCTTGACGATTGACCGCCTCGGAGCTGCGATTTGACCCCTTTGGACTTCTTTTTTAGGGGAAACCGTGAAGGACCGTTTTTATGCCAACAATCCGGAAACGATTCAAGCACTTAAGGCCAATACCATCCAAGCAATCCGTGAGCTACACCCCGAAACCATCAACAAGGTCTTGGAATATTGGAGTGACAGAATGCGCTACTACGAAGCCAGCCGAGGTAGCCACTTTCACGACGTTATGTTCCATAATTAATGGGAATGTCTGCTCTTACTGATAAGATGATAAGATAATTCAGAGCGTGTAATGTATTACAAACGCTAGTTCTAATTTCCGAAGGATTCGAATTTCCGAGAGTTCTAATTTTCGAGCGTCTACTGTACATGGAAAAAATTTATTATTGCATTTAAAAAAAAAAACTTGTATTTAGCCCACCCTGTACTAGAAAAGCTCAAATTTTCGCATTTTGAATTGTTCAAATTCATCTGGCAATGCTTAGTGTCGCCGAGGCACAAGACTTAAAAGGCAGTCCTCATATACCCACTAAGCCACAAGATGAACCATTTATTCTCTTTATAAAGGGTGTTTTTTTTTAGGGGTTTGTTTTTCGAATAGAGATATAACTGGCATTTTGTGGTCAAATCTGGCAACTCTAATGTCATTTATGTTCATTTTGGTTTGCCATTTCATCATGAACAGGTTGACAAAAGAACAACGCTTGCAAATCGTGCAAATTTATTTCGAAAATAATTGTTCAGTTCGCAAAGTTTACCGCAAGCTCCGTCCATTTTATGGTCGACATAATCGTCCATCAGAGCAATTAATTCGGTTAACCATGGGTCGTTCGCACTACGTTTACTCTATGTGATTATACGCATCCGCAGAGACGTCGAACAGTGCGCACCGAAGAAACAATTGCCGCTGTAGTGCAAAATGTTGAAGAGGACCCGAATGAATCGATTCGCCAACGTGCACAGCAATTGGAGCTTTGTCCATCAACTTTATGGAAGATTTTGCGCAAAGATCTTGGCTTGCGACCTTACAAGATCCAGCTTGTGCAAGAATTAAAGGCGCGAGACCATGCAATGCGTCGTGATTTTGGTGTATGGGCCGAAAATGAGATTGATCTCGATGCTGATTTTCATCGCAAAATTTTGTTCAGTGATGAGGCTCATTTTTGGTAGAATGGCTACGTCAACAAGCAAAATTGCCGCATTTGGAGTGAAGAGAATCCACATGAGATCCTTGAGACGCCATTACATCCACAAAAACTGACTGTTTGGTGTGCTCTATGGGCTGGTGGAGTCATTGGGCCATACTTCTTCCGAAATAAAGCTGGAGAGTCAGTTACCGTTCATGGAGACCGGAATAGAGCCATGATAACCGACTATTTTGTTCCCGAATTGGATGGCATGAATATGGATGAGTTGTGGTTCCAACAAGACGGCGCTACATGCCACACAGCGCACGTCACAATCGATTTATTGAAGGAAACATTCGATGAGCGCATAATTTCGCGGAATGGACCTGTCAATTGGCCACCAAGATCGTGTGATTTGACACCATTTGATTATTTTCTTTGGGGATATGTGAAGTTGCTCGTCTACGCCAACAAACCAGAAACGTTAGGGGACTTGGAGGCCAACATTCGTGGCGTTATTGCCGACATACGGCCCCATATGCTCGAAAAAGTGGTTGAAAATTGGACCTGTAGAATTGGCTTTATTCGAGCCAGCCGCGGCGGCCACATGCCCGAAATCATATTTAAACATTAATGGCATAAAATTATCCTTCCAATAAAGCCACATTGATGGACATTAAAACGATTTTCTTGTGTTTTATTTCAATTCGAAGTTCTATACCTCTAAAAAAAACACCCTCTAAATGCTTGATTAACCATTATCGGAGTAAAACTATGGTGATACAAAAATTGATAAATAATATACATCTATTAAATGGTTTTAATAACACTACCGCTCTCGACTACCGAGGACGCTATAATTACAGTTTATTCAATGGCAACTTACGACTCTTTCCTTTGATCTGCATCTTCTCCAGATTCGTCACTGGCTTATCATTGTAGATGATCACACCTGCAGCGCCCTTAGCATGAACATGCATGACTTTCTCCTCGAAAGTACAGCGTCCACGACGCACTAAGGCGATCCACTTGATGCCTGGTTCCGGTGTAGGTTCGCCATTCGTGCCTTGAATATTCGGTGAGCAGGCAAAGTCGGTGGGTTTGCTGCCATCACTGTTGATGTCCGAGATGTGCACCAACTTCCCACGGGGCTCCAAAACTCGGCCTTCGCCATAGCGCGCTTTTTCCTCATCGTATTTAATTTCGACAAGTTTATGCTCCTCATTCAGGTAGGAGTAGTTGAGGTATGCATAGGTGTACATGTCCATGGCAATGCGTTCCTCAGTCATAGCAGCGAGTGTTTGCGAGGCGTTGGTAGTACGAAAATAACGCTCCAAGTCTTGATTAGCTATGGACATTGCCGCAACAAAGGTTGTTGTTGTGGTAGTTGAAGTGAGGCGTAGCTCACCCAATAGCCCCAGACAGGCTACCAATAGCAGTAATTCCTTGGAGTCCATTGCCTGGCGTTGTGATGTTGTTGGTTAATGGCAGTTGGCAAATGAACTGAATAAGGTGGATACTATCAAAGTGGTGAGTAAGTAGGTGGTGTATTTGCCTTCGTTTATTTTTCGTTCCGCTCGTTTTCTGATAATCGTTCTTATTGTGTTTTGACACGGGATATTATTTAAGATTTTCTATCTCTGGCTTCGCTTAGCTGCTATACACTGTTGATTTGTTGTATGTCATTACATTTTGTTTAACCATGAAGTTTATCGATGTTTTTGTTGTATGTGTAATTTCGAATTTAGTGGCGGCATTTGTACGGATTTGTTTTATTTCTGAAAGAGAAAAAAATTTGAAAAATTGGATTGAATATCGAATAGTTATCAATAAAAATGATCAAAAATCAACTTTTTTTTAATTTTTAATTTTTAGCTTTGAACCAAGGATTTCTGGTGTAATACATTCAGTCAAGTCTGCCTTGGTTCGAAATGGGGTCATAAATTAGTGGGAGGGAAGGGGCAAAAGTGAAACATGTGTAGGATGTTCTAAGCGTGGTGGAAAGCCGTAGAAACAAATTAATTTGAATTTGAGCCAAGTGCCTTATGCCTTTACCTCAGTCAATTCAAGTAATAAGGCAATCTTATCTGCCGCCAACTACGACTTCGAGTCGTAAATATTTATGAGTTTTCAATTTCAGTTGATTAGAAATGAGGAAAGAAAATTGCAAATGCGAAAGGTTAAAGCGTAGGACCATGGCCTGGCACGAATTAGAACTCGGGACCTCTGGGGTGGCAGTCGAGCACGCTACCTACTCGGCTATCAAGGCCACCAACTATCGATATATGGTCAATAACGCCAAAAAGGGGGATATTGTGTTCATACAATTTACAAAAATAAAACCGGCGGAAAATTACGATTTCAAGTTTTTTATCGGTTCAAAACCTTAAAAAGAACTGTTTCCTTCAAGGGTTCCACTGGATTTACATTTTTCGAGGTTCCGAATCGATTTTTAAGATTTTCATGTATTACAATATTACGGACACGATATTACGGAAGGGACAAATAGTGTTTGATCTTTGTTTGTTCGTGCACGAGTTAATGGAAAAGTTTTTCCGATTACCTGGACTCGGAATTCGGAAAAGCAAGTTGATCTCTACCTGGCGCTTCCTATAATTCATTCTTTTTCTCGAGCGTTTTTCATACATGTGGGGAACACTTTTAGATATGCATTGTTTACAGAAGCTAAAAAGGACACCGCCGTTTAACAAGTATTCAAATTCGAACGCGGTCCGAACAACAATGAACAATTTCGAAGGTGCACATGAGTTAAGGCTATTGCTAAAAGTGTGACATGATCAAGGTTAACCTTGACGAAGGGTGCATCTAAATAGATAAGAACTCAGTTACTAATGTAAAAGCGTTCTATTTTCCAAATTAACTTCCGGGTAACTTTCTCGGTATAATTGGCAGTATAAGTAGGACCTAAGTAGCTTGAGTGGATTACAGTGAAAAGTCATGCAAGACTACTTATGAGTTAGTGTAGCGGCCAACGAAACAGTCTGTCTAGTCTGCTGTATGATTTGCTCTATACAAAACCGTTGTTGTTATGGGTTGTTGCCTTCATTGTCTTCGTGTTTTCTTGTTGTCAACATATTTGGCCTAAAGCTCAAATTTGTTTCAATATATATTTATTTCATTTGTAGTATATGTGCCAGCCCTCGTACTATATTGGAATTATTACTCGTTATGTGTAGATGCTACATTTTAATATGTTAAACGCCAGTAAGGGCTGGTTCAAAGCCCCCACATCAAAGATAAACACAAACCTTATGACGTCATGAGAACAACCACACCAGAGAACAACTTGAGTGCATTCAAATGGCGTTTTGAATGTCTCGTCAGTATAAGAGCTACGAATGTGCCTTCTGCATTAAAATAAATGCGCGAATACATGCACCAATCGCTGTGGAACGAATGGCATAGAGTACGAGCGCTTGCGACTACCTACAAATCAAGAATATCCAACGAAGCAAGACATGAGCAACATTCGCTAAAAACAATGAAAATTCATGATTTTATGTCCATTCACATAAAGGAAAGAATGTTGTTAAATACACTGTTCAACACTGCCAAAAAAAAAAAAAAACAACCTCGGGGGGTTTAACGACTTCGTTTAATATTTTTAAAGTCGCTGTAACCGAATATAAAGTCAGTTTTTTCGGGTCACACTAGGTTTTCATACTACGGGGGATAGTCGGAGAGGTTTAATATGTATGACCGACCTCAATTACTTTTGTAAAAGGAACATTTTTCCCTTGAGGACCTTTCCTCTCCGATCCCTCCTTAGGGGGGCACCCATACAAATTTAATGATTTTTGCATACTTATTCCCAACATCTGAGCAGGGGGGGGCTTTAAGGAAGGGCCGGAGTGGGTTAATATGTATGATCGACCCCATTACTTTTACAAAACAAAAATTTTTCCGTTTGGAACCTTTCCCCTCCGACCACTCCTTAGGGGAGCTCCCATACAAATTTTATGATTTTATGAAAAATTCATGCAGCAGCCGACACTTCAGTTTTAAGCAAAGCATCCGAATGTCTGCATTGTCTGGATGCTGCCTTTGTATCTATTTGCAATCGTGACAAGCTGTGCTTAGCACCAATCGTTGTTTACGAACTCGAGTTTGATGCATGCACTAATTTTTGTGTGTGATTGGCTGGCGGCGAATGTTTTTCGAGTGGCAAAAAATTATCAATTGTCTCATGCAGATCTCTGGTCCACACAAGGTCTAACGCACTTGGCCTCGGCCGCCAAACATGTAATTATTATAAAAGGTCATAAAAGGTATTATGTTGCATTTTATTTTACGAAAGCACGAAATTTGCTTTTTGACCTCATAGCGAAAATATGAAATCATAATGGACGCAACCTATGTTATATGCACTGAAAATGCAACAAAAAAGAAAAAGCGTTGCATGAAATTATATGCCGGGCACTATAGGCGCTAAGGTAAACTTTAGGGAACGAGAGTAGAGGTGCTGAATTCGGTCGCATCATATGAATACGAGTAAAAAACATGAATGACATCATGAGGGCCTCTAGTAAATCGCATAATGTAACGTAAATGCATCATTGTTGCATGCATTTATTGCATATTAAAAGGTGGCACATATGCATTTGCTTCTTTGATTACACCAAGTACTTTACGTTTAGCACATCACTTGTAGAAAATTCAGCAAAGAGATAGCGTAATCGCGTTACTTGTTGCTCAGAGAACAAGTAATATTTTAACTTTCTACGGGAAAAATGTTTCTCTTGCAAAAGTAATGTGGGTCGGTCATACATATAAACCCTCTCCGGCCCCTCCTTATAGGCCATACATGCAATAAAAAATTGTATTCTAAAATACTCAAGTACTTTAACCTGCAGGCGGCCGGGATGATGCCGATCGGCTTCACCTCAAGGTCGGCCCACATTGCTAGTCCATCGGGAACTTTTTGTATGGAAAATCTTTTCAAAGTATCACTGTTGGACATTCTGAAATGCTGGCCGCCTGCAGGTAAAATACTTGTTTATCGTCGTTGCGCATACAATAAACAATCTTTATATTAACAATTTCAATACTATTTTCACATGGCTAACTTTCACCTTTTTTTTTATTTCTGAACCAATAAAAATATCAAAAAACTATTTGGTGAATAGATGGGGCATACATATGGCTATTAAATGGTAAAATAAAAAATAAAATCGAAATTTTACACATAGCCTTTTTTGTATGCGCAACGACGTTATGTTACTTGTACTCCTCTTGCAAGTTGTTTTTATTTACATAATTAATTCATGAGAGACAATTATTCATTTTTTTTGCCCTAGTTTTATATTTAAGCTCACTACCAAGTATTTATGCTCACGCCAACGCTATTCGCAAATGAGAGTGAAAGAGCGAAAGTAATTGCGCACGACACAAGTGTTTTGTAGAGCGATTCAAATGCATTTGTGCAGCGCTTTATTGCATATTGCATCATTGCAGAAGCAAAATCCAAAGCGAAATCAAAACGTTGAAGTTGTCATGTCAATACCTTAGGCTGTGTAGAAATACAAACAACTACTTTTTAAAAATATATTTGGAAAAGAATAACAGTGCATTGTTTTTAAAGTGTATTCTGTTTATGGGACAATTTTTTTTTAATCCGTTCAGAATACCAATATTAATAATCTCTTAAAAGCAACACTTAACGTTAAGAGATAAAGAAATGCTATCTTAATTTGCTTAAGAGTCTTCGATAACTTAACTCCCAGAACAAGGGCCCGGAAATATTTCTCTTCTTCTGGGAATACTGTTTAATGTTGAAATCTTAAGATTTCCACATAAAAGTGAGAAATACTTATTTGTAAGCAAAAAAAAAAAAAAAAACAGCGTTGCTGTATTTTCATTTTAATAACAAGCAATAATTTACTGATTTACCGCTGATCACAGAAAACCACAAGTGTTGGCAACCGCAAAGATTAAATGCGCATTACGGTTGACACTCCCGCTTTTTATTGATCGATATAAATAAACAGTTTCCACACTTTTAACTCTAATGTGATAAATACCGTAAGTGGCAGTGTTGTCACATAAGGCACCAGCCATATTGAAAATGAAACCTGTTGTCACGCAAAAACCAAAAAAATATTTATTTGATGGTTCTAATGCAGATATTTCAAGATTTATAATGTTTATAAGAAAATTATTTTTTTTTCTTTTTTTTTGTTTTTGTTTTACTTTTTAATATGTCATAAAATAAGCGAAGAGATCATCAAGCTCAGATCAATGACTCAAAAAATATTTTGTTTATGCATTTTTTTTATACTTTTCTGTAAACAACAACATTGGCATGATGCCAACAATTTAAATACGTTTTAATTTGATTTGTTTTTTTTTTCTACTTACTTGAACGACACTCTGAAATTGAGGAATGTGTAAATAATCGTTTTTGATTAGTTAAAATGAATTAATTAACATTTGGATCCAAATCAGTTGAACGAAATTTTGTTAATGTGAGGTGTTGAAAGTGAAGTAGTATAAAAAAATATTTTACTAATGAGTTAATGACTTTATAAAACATGAATAGGCTTTCAAATAAGTTTTATGATATATATACACTGTTAAAAATAAATTAGGATAAGACTTACATATGTATATGGGGGCTGCCTTTTAAGTCTTGCGCCTAACAATGAAAAAACAGTGGTTAATCGGTGAATATGCTTTTATTGTTTTTTAAAGTATTCTCCAAGATGATGAACCCTATACATGTATTTATATGGGAAAATTTCAAAGTTATAAATAAAGTTATAAAGTCTTCTTCCTCCGGCAAATAATCTAAATCGTTTTCGTCATCATCGTTTGTGATAAAATTACGATCGAAGAAGGTATCCTTATCAGTGTCTGCTGATAATGCCGCTGCCAATCTTTCATGAACAATCGCATCAATACTTTTTCTTTGTCGTGTATTATAAATGAATTCAATTTCATCACACATTTTGAAGATTGCAGTCACAACGATTCGGAGTGCAAAATGTTTACAAATAGTTATTTGTAAAATATTTTAATGTTCAACAAATTTACAAACAAAATCTTATACATAATCACAAAAATTTTGGCGCGTAAAATATGTTTTATAATCACTCGTTTGTTAAACATTCAACGTTGAAAACTCAACTTAAATTGACTTTTGAATTGACTGAAAGAACGTTTTTTACACTGTGCCTAACCAAGCAAGCTTTGCCTTTTTCTCGTTACAATTCAGTTTGTGAACAAAGAGAATTCAGTTTGTGCAAACAAATAACAAAAAAAAAAAAAAAAAAAGAATGAGACACTATAAGAGATATAAGACATAGTTTGAATGATAAATTACAAAGAAAGTGTGAAAAAACGATGTAAATTGATCAAATCGCATCACATTTCCTACATTTTCATACACAATACATACAGGTCTGGCCAGACTACATTCGACCGTCCGAGGTGATAACAAGTATACATCCTTGTTATAATGCTTGTTTATATTTTTATTTTTTTTTTGTCCTTATATTTTCATAGATCGACTCACAATAAAGTTTTAGGAAAAGTCAAGAAATTTCAAGTAGATAGCTCAATTGGAAATATATTTAAATTACAATTAAAATCGAAAAAAGGTCTGGCCAGAACCATTTGACCGACGGAGGGTTAATCTGAGAAAACAAAGTTAAGCCATTTGGTGTCAAGTCATGACTGTAAGGCGGATGACCCATCAATATCACAAGCAACCCCACTGTACTTTTTTTTTGCACCAATCGACACAAGCCTTTTTTGAGCAATCGTTAAATTATGGGATATCCAATACATGCAAAGAAATTTTTCGTTTACCGCAACTGAAAAAGACACCAACTACCCTTCTTTTGCGAGTTGTATTTGCCACAAACGAATATTTAATTGTCATTAACTTCACTGAGAAAATTGAACGCCTTAAAATCAAAGAAAATAAGTTGTTAAAAGACTGTAACCAAAATATCTTTGCTACAAGGAAAAGATCGTTGCACTAATGATTTATTTTTTAACTAAGCAACTGCTGCATCTTTGAAACAAAAGACTGAAGTTCTTTGAAGCTAAATCATTCAAAAAATATTTGCCGTAAAGATAAATTATTTACTGTAACAATTAAACAAATTCTTGTTAACAAAGAAAAAAGTACGAAAAATCAACAAATTTTCTTTGTTTTCTTGAAGCTAAGCATCGTTGTTTCAAAGACAAAGTCTATAATATTAAAGAAATTTTTCTACAAAATCATATTTTTCTTAAAAATACACACTCTTATAGTTCGCAGTTACTTTGTGGGCAATATGCACTATATAAGGCAATTGATATATTAATATGTATAAGTTGTAATTAGCACTAGATTAAATCGTATGGGTTAAGGGTCAAGGGGGAGGGGGTGGGAAGGAGAATGGAGAAGAGGTGAGTAATAGCAAGAAAAGGTGAACATACATAGATAGCATTAAAGAAATCGACTTTTTTAAAGACGTACATATTTGTCACAAGAATTTAAGTCTTTGATATAAATTATATTTTTCATGGGAATTTAACAATCTTTGTGCCTTTGCCGTAAGGATGTTTTATATTTGGGCACAATCTAACCAATAAAAGTCTTTGTGGCAAAGTGTATTTTCTTTGGTTTTACGATTTTTTTCCCTGAGTGTTAAAAATATATCTTATATGTATACATATTTACACTATGTCGGCCGTGGCGCAGTGGGAAGAGTGCGTGGCCCATACGCCAAAGAACCCTGGTTCAATTTCCACCTGGCACAGAAACTTTTTTCGATTGAATTAATTTTTCTGTTCGACCGTCACATCTCTGCAGGCAATACCAAACCTCAGAGAGTAATCAAAATGCCATGTAAAGCTTCTTGAGAATAAGAACATTACGTTCATCGCCGTTCGGAGTCTGCGTTAAGCCTGTAAGTCCATTTCTCGGTAAATTGTGTACAAACTTAATAACATGCACAACACAATTGATCATAAGAAGCTAGGTCAAAGTCCTTTCAAGGGCTGAAATGGCCAGTTTTTTATTTATTTTTTTATTTTATTTATCTTTCTCCCTTTGTCCGTCCGTCTTCTTATTGATTGCACTCATCGCACCTCTATTGCTATCCCTTTGCGCATATTAAGCAAATTACCAATTTGCTTATAAAGTAACAATTTGTCCAAAAAGTAACTCGGAACTATAAGCGTTGTGTTTATATAACGAAGGGAAAAACAAACGTAGTTTTCAGTTGGGAAAAAAATTTTTCAATTGCAATTGAGTTCAAAAATCACTCGCGTTATATGACAAACGAAATTAAATTCGTGCAACTCAATGAAGCGTTTCTCGCAACTGAATTTTATTATTACAACTGTTGTAACATTTGTAAATAACGATTTCAAGCACGACAAACGAAGTTCGTTTGCGGCAAACTGGTGATAAACATTTTTTTTTTTCTTTGCGTGTAGGAAGAAATCTTCCTGACGCCTAAATACTCATGTGAAGTCGTATATTTACTAGTCCCACTAATGCCCCAGTATGACTCCATCTCAAGGCAAGTCACATGCCGCTCTGCTTCAAACAGTTCAGTTGCATCTAACAGCATTGATAGTTTCCACCACAACAACTGTTCTTGGATGACCTTCACGATATTCGTCTTGGGGAGAATGAAGACAACGCTCGAACTCTTTGAACCATTGTTTTACAGGTACTTTATCACCAAAAGTCGAAGTAAGTTGATTGATGCATTTTTTTCTTATCCATTTTTGTCTACGCCGAACACGTTCACGTATTAATTAAATTATTTGCTGAAATATAAAATTCAGCAATCCGAGCACAATGCTCCCAAATAGATTTTAAGCGACAAAAATTAAAATTTTAGACTTGAGATTTCCCAAAATGTTTTTTTTTTAATTCGTTCTCTAACACTTTGATGACAACGGGAAAAAATAATTATGCCAGGTCTGTATTTTGTTTAAACAGCTGTAAAACATTTTCAAGCAATAAGAAATTCAAGAACATAATGAGTAAATATTTCAAAATAATCTGTCCGACTTAAATTTTTGACAACATGGATTGTAATACTCGAAGTATGTTCTTTCAAAAAAAAAAAAATTTCATGTTTTTATTAGATCAAGTTTTATGTGAAGTTGCGAACAAGTATTTTGCCTTTTGTGGAATAGAACTTACGTTGTGTATAAAGAGTATAAGGAATATAAGGAATATAAGGAATATAAGGAGTATAAGGAGTATAAGGAGAATAAGGAGTGTAAGGAGCATAAAGAGTATAAAGATTATAAAGAGTATAAGGAGTATAAAGAGTGTAAGGAATGTTATGTATGTTTTTAATTGTGAAAATCGCTATTAAAAAAACTATTAAGAAAATTTCTCTTTATATAAAAGACTTTACTAATAATTTTTGTAGTCGCTTGCAACCCCGTGAAAAATTTCTTTGTTTCTAGTAAGTTTGAAGTTAAAAACAGGCGAAATTTTTGATTTGTGGTATAACAAAAAAGATATGGATAATATTTGCAGTTGTCACCTTGATCAAAAAGTTCCCGGAATCAACACCGTGTGGCGGTCTCAATCACGTGATTTTAGTTCTCTTTTTTTTTAGGTGACCATATTTGTCATTGATATATTATGAAATTTTCAGCTTGATAGCTTGACATTTGTAAAAGTGAATTGATTGAGTAAATTGAATTCGCAACGAGTTTGTATTAAATTTTGCGTTAAAACGGTTTCAATAGTGCGACGACATTGCAAATGTTAGAAAAGTGTTTCGTTTACGATACTCTGAAGAAAACAGTCGTTTATCAGTGGCACGAACTTTTCAGAAGTGGCCGTGAGTCTGTGAACGATAATAAACGCAGTGGCAGGCCATCGACAGCGAAAAGCGACGAAAACATCAACAAAATCAAAAAATGGATGACCGTAGACCGCAAATTGACCATAAGAGAGATGGCAGAGGGCATTCTTTTTGGATTCGTTCGAGACATTTTGGTTAATGATTTAGGCCTCAAACGTGTTGCTGCAAAGCTGGTGCCGAAAGACCTGAATTTCATGTAAAAAGAGACCACGTTGACGTCGCAAAAGCCATAATTTCCAAGGCCAAATCCGACCCAAAATTCATCAAACGGATCATTACTGGAGACGAGAAGTGGATTTATGAGAAAGACACGCAATCCAAACATCAAGCGAGTGAATGGCGTGCACCGAATGAGCCACGACCGAAAAAACCACGTCGTTTTCAGTCGAGAAAAAGGCGATGCTCACAGTTTTCATGGATTAAAAGGGTGTTGTGAATAATGAATTCCTTCCAGAAGGCCAAAGAGTCAACAAGGAGTATTATTTGGGTGTTATGAGACGTTTTCGTGAAGCAATTCGCCAAAAAAGACCGGATTTGTGGGCAAACAACTCGTGGATCTTGCACCAAGATAACGCACTGTCGCACAATGCCATCGTTATCCGTGAACATTTGGCTAAAAACGAAACGAATATGATTCAACAACCACCGAATTCACCTGATTTGGCTCCCTGCGACTTTTTCCTATTCGCTTAACTCAAGAAACCCCTCCGCGGAACGCGTTTCAGTACCCAAGATGAGATCATGGAAAAATCGAAGATGGCTCTGAGGGCCATATCACAAACCGAAAATAAAAAATGTTTCAAGGATTGCATTAAGCGCTGGCATGAGTGTGTTGCAGTCGATGGGGAGTACTTTGAAGGGGAAAATATCAATTTTGTTGTATAATCTTGTATTTTTAATTTCCTGAATAAATTCCGGCAACTTTTTGATCAAGGTAGCATGTCGAAAGCAAGATTTCAAATGAAATTACCTAGGCTTGGGAAGCTTGCAATACCCAAAAAAGAATCGAAATTGGTGTACCTCTATTAAATTGAATCTATCTCAATTTTTGCGACAGGAATGTAATCTTAAAGTTGTACACTGGCTTACCACTTTGTATGACAGCTACCTGAAGTAGTGGACGTGGCTTGCCCATTTCTTGTACAAATATAAACTAAAGCATCGTAAGATATTTATAAAAAAAAATCAGAATCTATCTCAATTTTTGTGGCAGTAATGGTACCTTCAAACTGTGCACTGGCTTACCACTTTGTATGTCAGCTGCCTGATATACTAGGGGTGGCTTATCAATCTTTTTGAGAAAAACATTTTCTTTATCTAAAAATGCTATGTGAAAACTTTTAGATCTGTAGGTCAACTCTAAATATTTTATGCCGCAAAAAATCAATTTGGAACCATTTTGCAGTGTAAACAATTTTGATTATTTTTAAGCCATTTTTTAAGTCAAAGTAAAGGATTAATATTTTTATTTAGAATCTATTCTATAAATACAATTTTTATGATTAAATTGAACTTCAGAACTTTCATGGCTTATTTTTATATATAACTTATATTGCTTTCAAATAGCTCTTTATTGAGTCAGTTATTTTCTAACCACAGCAAGGTACTTAAAATTACTCATAAGGTTAATTTATTACTCTAAAATCTTTATGGTTACATAAAAAAAAAATATCACCATTAATAAATCATCTTTTATCTTGTTGATATTCAATTTTCATTTTGGGCTATAATGGTAGTTAATCGCTTTTGTGTTCGATGCAATCGATTAATATACAACAAACACTTAAGGTTTGATAACGCTTATCTAGAGCTAAACACACCTATTGATCCGTTTTTTTTTCTCCATTTTTTTATTTTTTTTTTAAAGTGAACATTGCATGAAGAACTTTTAACATACTTACGCAATTTGAGAAGTCGGTGGCCCTTTTTGAATTTTCACCAAAAACTTCCTCTACCACCAACTACAACTTTAGAGTCGTAAGTATTGATGAGTTTTTAGTTTCAATTAATTAGAAATAGGAAAATAAAATGAAATATTAAAGCATAGAACCATTAACTGGGTGGGATTCTCGAACACGGAACCTCTAGGTTGGGTGACTAGCGCGATACCACTCGACTGCAGATGCCGCCATATAATCATTAAAACATTTTGATCACTCGGTTTTTGATATATAATTTTTTTTTTCGCTAGAGGTTTGACTATTTGTACTATTTATCGACTAATAATTAAAGATTAAATGCATTATATATTAGGCTAAATATAGAATAATTGAAGATTCATATAAATAGCCAAAAATATTTTATCGTAAATTTTCTTTATAAACACAGGGCCGGATTAAGAAAAGTTGCTGCTGTGGGCTAGACTAAAATGCCGCCCCTAAAAAAAAATAGCAATAGAAATGACACAACCCCACATCAAAATTACATATTTTTGAAAATATTTTTAAAGGTTTCATCGGCTAAAATCAAATCGGAATATTTTCAGATATAAGACATTTCAATTATATATGAGTTCGTTTGAAAAATATAAATATAAATAAATAAGAAAAGATTTTGAATTTTTACTTCCTAAGACATCAGTTTATACTTTTATTTTGAATTTGTTTTGTTGCATAGACTATTTTTTTAGGATCTGAAAATAATTAGTGCAAAAGTTGAACATAGTTTAACTACTTATGCTGAAAATGTGAGTAATTCTTTAAGGCATGTTCCTACTTGGCGCGCTCGGTATTCGAGTGAAAATTTAAAATTTTTTTATAGAAAAACCGTCAAAAATAATGGAAACATTTTTTTGGGGTGAATAAATACACAGAAAAAAGTTTTTACAAATTTTTTTTTATTAATTTTGAACATTTTTTATGTATTAAACTTTAATTTGAAAAATGTTCCATTATTAATTGAATTTACTAAACGTCCTTCAATGAACAATACTGCAAAGCAGTTCCCTTTTTCATTTGTCATGGTTGCTCTTAAGAAGCTTTTAATGCACTTCATTCCTGAAAATGATCTTTCGGATTAACAATTTCTTGCAAAAAGGCATAAAAAAATTCGAAATGCAATGTCCAAATTTGGGAAAATATTTTCAACTTCATAATTTCGAATTATATTTGCCATCTGAATTATTATATTTTCTTGATTGTGGTTGCTGTTTTCACATAAGCAAAGCGACACTTCTTTTATGAATGGTATTAACCAGATGCACAGTCGCTTTTTTTGGAAGCTTCAATGGGGCTGAAAAATGTTTGTAAGACGAGATGTATTTTTCAAAACATTGCATTGGTCTTTCATTTTTTTAAACTTTTTTAATCTTAGGGTATTGGCAGCCACTAAGCCGCTTCCGTCCATCCATTATTGGTACTTAACCCTTTTATGTCCGAATTAAAATGGGCGGGGCTATACGTTTTTGAAGTGAAACTTCTTAGGCGGCGCTTAGAAATTTGAATGAGAATATTGAGGAGTGAAATTTCAAGGTCAATTTACTTCATTTCGTTACACGATAGAGAAGAAAGATATGTTGTACAGTAGATAGAATGAGAGAGATATACACTGTATAAAAGACTGAAAAGAATTTCCTTGTCAGCGCTGAGTATCGAACCTGCAATCTTAGTTTTATAAAGCCAACGTGCTATATGCTGGGCCATGATACAATTATACAAGGTAGGAGTGACAGTTTTTTCGTCTTGCGCTAACTGTCAAAAATAGTATAAATTGGAGAACGAAAAAAGAAGAAAAGAAAATAGAAAACAAAATATACAGGCAAATGACAGTCGCTGCAAGGTACTGGTGAGAAAAAAGCAAGTTGTCACTCCTACCTTGTATAATTGTATCATGTGCTGGGCTAAGGTCTTCATATATAAATGTTGTCTACATACCAATTAATCAAACTACTTTTGCTGTAGATGCCCAGCGGGAAAATAAACAGCGCTCCTAGCGGGAAAATATAACAGCCTTATTCATAAACACATTTTAGAGGCAGTGTAACTTTAAACAAGAAAACGCTATTCATAAACATTTTCGCAACCATGTTTTTTGTTTGTCTTTTCGTTTAATATCAAAGACATGCTCCATATGCGCCCTTTGCAGCATTTTTTTTATGTGGCGGCCATTGCAAATCCATTGGAATTCTTAATTTTTGTAGAGATTTTGTTTAGTTCAGACACAAACCTTACAAACATGAGCAGCGAATGAAAAAATGTTTATGAATAAAGCCCAAGAATGATAGAAAACTAGATTGCGCAGATAGTAAAAATAATTTTCTACGATCTGCGCATCTACTTTACGATAGACTTACGATATGAGCTTACGATATGGCTTTCTGTCAAGTCTTCTTAAAAATGTGAACAAATATGAAACAATGGCAAAAGATTCAAGAAGCAAACTTGGTCTAGCGTGACGTCATGATCGTAAAAAATACTTTGTTCGTAGCTAGAAATGTCAAAATTAAAAGTAAACAACATAACGGACCTGCGCAATGCGTAATCTATTTTTCTATCATTCTTGAATAAAGCGTAGTATGCTGTAGAAACGAAAATTTCTTAGCATTTAATTCTACACCCGAACTATTAGTGTAGAGTCAAAAATGTTTGTATGGAGAAAAAAGTAACTACAGTACGACCTTGCTCAATGCAATTAATAGAAATTCGGGCAATTGACATAGTTAACGTTGAAGAAACGCAATTAAACTTCTAAACATAAAGCTTTATGTCTCTGAATCTTAGATATTGTGGGTTAATGCACTTTGTATCCTTAAATATTGTTTGAATAGATTTTTCATTAAAAATGTATTTTACAAGCAAAGAAGAACTGAAAGAATATAAGATAAAAGTTTATGCAAGTTTACGCAAATGCAAGTTGCAATAATTGTGCAATTCCATGACGCCAACTTGACACTGTGCGCAAGAAAAGTTGGAATAAGTTCTTTCAATAGATAACTATTTTATACATATCTTAGTTATATAATTTTATATCGAACTATTTACTATTAATAATAGTAATTATAATGTGTGTGTGAAAGTTTTAGTTATCTTTCCACATTTAAAGTTTTGAACAAAAAAGTATTTATAAGGCTTTATTTTTTTAAAGCAAAAATAATAACTAAAATTTGTCCCATAGTTTTTGAGTACAAAATAACCGGTAATTTTTGATTTTTAGTTTTTAAGGCAGAAATAAAAATGAAAGTTAAGATCAAGTTTTCAGTTGAGGTAGATTTATTGTTGTGACATTGTTTTGTGAAACTCCTTATTAATATGCCAAAAAAAATTTTTGAAAAACAAATTTATAAATGCACCTGAAGCTCCCATTGGCAAAAAAATCGCTCATTGTAGTTATGTAAAATAAAAAAATCCCTTTTTAAGAAATTATTCTCTTAATATGCGGAATATGCAACACTTGATTTTCTCACGATCATACTCTCGCTCTCAAACTTTCAATAAAGCTACGCTCTGAGTTTTCTCCCTAGTGCAGCGATGGGTTCTATTCCAGATAGAACTCTACGCCACGTTACGTTGCGTAGCTTTACGATTGCATAATCGAGCCTTTACACTAAAATCGTTCTTATTCTAGAAAAGAAAGAGTGTATACAAAGAAGATGTTTCACTTCTTTACTGTATACACGGTATACTGTATCTTTTTTTTTGTAGACAAATATGTGTTAGTCTTGACACAAATATGAACGGACAATTGTTTCAAAGTCCTTGGTGGTTCGTTTGCTACAGGATGTTGTCTAAAGGCAACATTGGGGAGTGGTTGGACAGACTATGCACTTTTTTCATGTTTTGTTTTTTAATAATTATTTTTATTTATTTATTTCGTTTACTTGGTTTTACTAATTAATACTTGGTTTTACTATTTAATTTTCATTTTTTTAAACATTTTTTGTAAAAACACTTTCTCTCGCGAAACGATCTTGATATTGACTTTGACAATTTCGCTCTACAGAGGACGACAACTAAATGAACACGCTCACGGCTAACAATAGAATAAATAGCTGTTAGTTTCCAGAACTCATATGGCTACATAATGCAAAAAACCGCAGATCAAAAAAAAAAAAATGAAATTAGCGGGACTTAGAAGCCTATAAGCCATGAGAGGGTTAAACTTAATTTAACTACATAAAGCGATTCACTTCAAGCGTCACGATGGAAATTTTGTAGAAAAAATATATGTTAGTTTTTCACTATTTAATTGATAGAAAAAGCAAAGTCTACTGTTTGAAAATAATTGCTGTTGCGTCATCTTTTGAGGCGTAGCAAAAATATATAAAACACCATGACATCGTTAGAATCACACAAAATAGTAACCCAGTGGACAGTATTTACATTATTTTTTTTATAATAACATAAACAAAATAAGTTTTTAAATTACATATTTACAATATAATAAAAAAAAACAAATTGTTCTATTGTTTTTGCTAAAATTTGCCGCTGTGGGCTCGAGCCCACTCACTCCCTAAGGTTAATCCACCACTGTATAAACAGGTATGACATAAAAAAGAATGCAGTGGACTGTGTTGTAAACACGTAGGTATTTTGACGTGACAACTTCTTAATCCTTTACGTTATTTTTACCCTTATCCATATTTTTTCTGAATACAATATCTTGTCCCTATATTTGTCCTTATTTTTAGACTTATTCTTAACCTTATGCTTATATTTTATTTACATTCACATTTATGATTATTCATTTATATTTTTAATAATTATCCTAATCGTTGCCCGTCCAAATTCTTGTTTTAATCCAAGTTGATATTTAAGACATGAGCCTAAATCGAATCGCTTTGCTAATTCTAGCCCCACTATTTGTACAAAACTTTGTCCCAATCAGTGTATTAAATCGTATCCTAAGATTGTCCAAATTACTGTACTTATCAGTGCCACAATCGTTTTCACAATCCTTGCCTGAATTTTAGTCCCTTTCCTCGTCAAAATCCTTGTTCTAATACTTGTCTCAGTTCGTTGTTTTTTTATTATTATTTGCACCGTGTTTTTTTAATTTTTTTTCTTATTCTTTCTTTTATTTTTATTTTCATTTCTGTTTTTATTTTCACTTATATTTTTATTTTCACTTTTACATAAATTTTCAGTTTTCTTTTCAATTCTTTTTTATTTATTTGCTGTTTTTCCATTTTTATTTAATTTTAACCTTCATTTCAATTTTTATTTTAATTATTATCTTACTTTTTATTTTTGTTTTTATTTGTATTTTTATTTGTATTTTTATTTGTATTTTTTTTTATTTATTTATTTCATAGAAATATAATTATAAATAATTACATTACTTAAAATTCATTTGTATTTTTATTTTTATTTTTATTTTTAATTTCTATTTATTTTATTTTATTTGAATTTAATTTTGCTTTAATTTTTATTTTTATTTTATTTCTATTTTTTGTTTTGATTTTGATTTCTATTTCGATTGATTTCGATTTTGATTTAGATTTTGATTTTGATTTTGATTTTGATTTTGAGTTTGATTTTGAATTTGATTTTGGTTTTTATTTTGATTTTGATTTTGATTTTGATTTTGATTTTGATTTTGATTTTGCTTTTGATTTTGATTTTGATTTTGATTTTGATTTTGATTTTGATTTTGATTTTGATTTTGATTATGATTTTGATTTTGACTTTGATTTGATTTTGATCTTGATTTTGATTTTGATTTTGATTTTTATTTTGATTGTGATTTTGATTTTGAGTTTGATTTTCATTTTGATTTTGATATTGATATTGATTTTGATTTTGATTTTGATTTTGATTTTGATTTTGATTTTGATTTTGATTTTGATTTTGATTTTGATTTTGATTTTGATTTTGATTTTGATATTGATATTGATTTTGATTTTGATTTTGATTTTGACTTTGATTTGATTTGATTTTGATTTTGATTTTGATTTTGATTTTGATTTTGATTTTGATTTTGATTTTGATTTTGATTTTGATTTTGATTTTGATTTTAATTTTAATTTTGATTTTGATTTTGATTTTGATTTTGATTTTGATTTTGATTTTGATTTTGATTTTGACTTTGATTTGATTTGATTTTGATTTCTATTTCGATTGATTTCGATTTTGATTTAGATTTTGATTTTGATTTTGATTTTGATTTTGATTTTGAGTTTGATTTTGAATTTGATTTTGGTTTTGATTTTGATTTTGATTTTGATTTTGATTTTGATTTTGCTTTTGATTTTGATTTGGATTTTGATTTTGATTTTGATTTTGATTTTGATTTTGATTTTGATTTTGAATTTGATTTGATTTGATTTTGATTTTGATTTTGATTTTGATTTTGATTTTGATTTTGATTTTGACTTTGATTTGATTTGATTTTGATTTTGATTTTGATTTTGATTTTGATTTTGATTTTGATTTTGATTTTGATTTCGATTTCGCTTCGATTTTGATGTTGATTTCGATTTTGAGTTTGATTTTGATTTTGATATTGATTTTGAGTTTGATTTTGATTTTGATTTTAAATTTGATTTTGATTTTGATTTTGATTTTGACTTTGATTTGATTTGATTTTGATTTTGATTTTGATTTTGATTTTGATTTTGATTTTGATTTTGATTTTGATTTTGATTTTGATTTTGATTTTGATTTTGATTTTGATTTTGATTTTGATTTTGATTTTGATTTTGATTTTAATCTTAATTTTAATTTCAATTTTGATTTTGATTTCGATTTCGCTTCGATTTTGATGTTGATTTTGATTTTGATTTTGAATTTGATTTTGATTTTGAATTTGATTTTGATTTTGACTTTGATTTGATTTGATTTTGATTTTGATTTTGATTTTGATTTTGATTTTGATTTTGATTTTGATTTTGATTTTGATTTTGATTTTGATTTTGATTTTTATTTTGATTTTAATTTTGATTTTGATTTTGATTTTGATTTTGATTTTGATTTTGATTTTGATTTTGATTTTGATTTTGATTTTGATTTTGATTTTGATTTTGATTTTGATTTTGATTTTGATTTTGATTTTGATTTTGATTTTGATTTTGATTTTGATTTGATATTGATTTTGATTTGGATTTGGATTTGGATTTGGATTTGGATTTGGATTTGGATTTGGATTTGGATTTGGATTTGGATTTGGATTTGGATTTTGATTTTGATTTTGATTTTGATTTCGATTTTGATTTTGATTTCGATTTCGCTTCGATTTTGATGTTGATTTTGATTTTGATTTTGAATTTGATTTTGATTTTGAATTTGATTTTGATTTTGATTTTGACTTTGATTTGATTTGATTTTGATTTTGATTTTGATTTTGATTTTGATTTTTATTTTGATTTTAATTTTGATTTTGATTTTGATTTTGATTTTGATTTTGATTTTGATTTTGAAATTGATTTTGATTTTGATTTTGATTTTGATTTGATATTGATATTGATTTTGATTTTGAATTTGATTTGTTATTGATTTTGATTTTGATTTGGATTTGGATTTGGATTTGGATTTGGATTTTGATTTTGATTTTGATTTTGATTTCGATTTTGATTTTGATTTTGATTTTGATTTTGATTTTCATTTTGATTTTGATTTTGATTTTGATTTTGATTTTGATTTTGATTTTGATTTTGATTTTGATTTTGATTTTGATTTTGATTTTGATTTTGATTTTGATTTTGATTTTGATTTTGATTTTGATTTTGATTTTGATTTTGATTTTGATTTTGATTTTGATTTTGATTTTGATTTTGATTTTGATTTTGATTTTGATTTTGATTTTGATTTTGATTTTGATTTCGATTTTGATTTTGTTTCTGCTTTAGCTTTCACTTTTGCCTTTGATTTTGCTTTTGCTTTTTCTTTGATTTTGCTTTGGCTTATTCTTTTTTTTTCTTTTGATTTTGATTTTTTTATTTATTCTCATGAGGCCATAAATATCACCTTTACTTATATTGATATTGAATAAAATTTACCGTTGCGCTTATAGTCACAGAGCTTTAAATTCATACAACGATTTTCCGTTATTGTTGTATTTCCACTACATTTCGCTTTCGTTGTGTCATGGCGTCACAATTTTTTTTTTTATTATTCTTTGTGAACCAATTCTAGCTGTCGTATATTTAAACTTTTTGTAGTTCTTCTACTAAGCGAGTAATAATTTAATGCAACAAAATTGTATATTTGTTGCATAAGCTACTAACTCCGCAATCTGTAGACGATATTAATTTATTTTATTTTCGTTTCATATTATTTACCGTAACGCATATACTCACCGCGTAATAAATTCATGCATCGCTATTGCATGTTTGTTGCATTTCCTTTCATTCATGAGTGACCTCATGGCGTTATAAAAAGGTTTGTCTATTTTTGTGGTGAGGGCTAAAAACCAACCTTTACCGTGTCATAACATATCTTTTATCTCCTTTACTCTTCGAGCCGATGCATTTCAGTAAAATGTCTATTATCTAAAAATTTTCTTTTTGAGCTAGTGTCAAAAAGTAATGGATGAAAACTCAAAATATAATTATATTTTTAAAATCATGATATTATTAACAATATCGAAAGTGATCTTTTCGGAGTGGAAATTGCAATATTGTCATTTCCTTATTTTTGCTTATGTCACAATTCACGCGCCCTTTTCGGTTTTAACTGTTAAACTGCCGGTAAAAAGACTAACTCAACGAAATTGAATATCATTGAACCTTAACCGCGCCCACGCATCATTTAGGGCACAACAACACATTGGGGTTCATTGAGCCCCTGCATTTGTATACGTACTGCAACGGCGATTATCGGCCGGATTTTCACATAAACATTAACGCAGTTATGCATAAAAATACGCATGTATTCCACCCGCAACACTGTCAGAGCAAAGTCGGGCACAGCCTGGGCTGGCATGAGACCGCGCAAACGAGGCGTGGATCAAAGTTATCGTATCTTTTTGTTTTTTTTTTAGTATTTGATTTGTTTTGTCGTCATGTCTGTTGAAGCTGGAAGAAGTCCTTCGCTGCGATGTCAGCAAATTTGCAGAGGCAAAAATAGAGTAACTTTTTCTCTTTTATAAAGTGTGTATTTTTCTTAAAGCGAAAGGCCATTGTTGTTAATGTTGTTGTTGTTATTGTTGTTGCTGCTGCTGTTATAATGATGTTGCTGTTGCTGTTGTTGAATTAATTGTTTCTCTTGTTGTCGTGTGGCTGCAACTACAACGCCAATTGCAGTTTATTGCTCGTACCAGATGACGCCATGTTTAATTGTTGTTGTAATATGTTGTTAGTTTTGTCGTTGTTCAATGTCAACAACATTCATGTAGCTATGGATGCTCTCGGTATTTGTTTGTTTTTGCTTTTTTTGTGTTTTGCTGATGTTGTTGCTTTTGTTGTCATTGCAATGATTTGCAATTCGCGCCAACAACGTCAGCTATGAGGAAAAAAAACAAATATTGAAAATATATCTCGTTTGCTTGGATAAGAGTTTTTGAAATGGAAATATTTTTTGACATTTTGCGTAATTTTAAAAGTCATGGGAAATTTTATGCAAAATATTCATAGAAAAAACCATGAAAGTTTATATCAATAGAATGAGTGAGATATTTTCCTGAATTATCAGAAGGTGCTTGGAGAGCCAAATTCTTTAATTTTTAGATGCCTTTAGTATTAAAGCAATGGTCTGCAGTCTTATACCTAAACGCAATCTTGGCGTTTATATGTATTTGTGCATTCACAAGCTTTGCAATGTAAAAAAGTGTGTTAAAAGTTCTAGTAGCACAAGCTTAATCAAAACTAATGTTATAATAACATAAGATTAATTGAAACATGTTATGATAACATAAGTTTAATTTAACAACAACAACAAAATAAAATATGACATCATAAGTAGTCAAAAAAATAACGTATCATAAAAATAATAAATCAATAAATTTTGGTAGGAATTAACTATTTAATCGTGTCATTCGATTGACAAAATTAAGCGCGTATTGGACGAGGGGATGTGGCACCGCCTAACAAGTCAAATTTTTTATAACGAGTATCTTTGGAACTTAATAACACATAACAATGAAACTCAGAGTTACTACTTGGAGATGTCCTTCTACTAGCGAACTGCGACGTGAATTGAACAAGGGGATGTGGCTCCGTCCATACTAGCCAAATTTTTGATATCGAATAGCTTTACAAGTAAAAGTCACAGAAAATTGAAACTCAGAATGGAGTTACCACTTGGTGCTTTTCTTTTACTAGAAAGCTAGAACATGTATTGGACAAGGGGCTGTGGCTACGCCAATATAAGTGACATTTTTGACATCTAATAGCTTTGCAAGTAAAAGTCACAGAACATTGAAACTCAGAATGGAGTTTCCACTTGGAGATGTCCTTCTACTGGAAAACTGGCACGGACATTGGAATACGGGACGTGGCTCCATTGTAATAAATATCGTATATCCATTACCATTAAGATATAATAAAAAAAAAACGATTAAATTTCACAGCTGTTAAAACATGTGTTCGTTTTAGGCACAGCAACGCGTGCCGTCTAGCAGAAGTTATCATTATTTTCATAGACGTGAAAACACTGTATTTTAAAATTTTGAAACACAACCAACTGTTCAAACCAAGTTCACTTAGCAATACATGGGGTGGCAGACCTTTTAACTAATATTGAGTTTTGATCCCAGTAGATATCATTGATCCCAGTAGATATCTTTCATTGAAAAAAGCAAGATAGGAAAAAACACCTGGCTTTCATACAATTACAATACAAATTACAAAGAATTTCATATTTTAAAGTGCAAGGCTTAAAAAGCAACCCTGGTATAGCCACGACACTAAATGAAACTGCACTTGTTATCAAATTTGATATCAAATATGATAGCCATGGCAGTCAATGGATCGTATGCATAAAATGAGATTAGATTGATCTCTGAATTGAGTCGGTCGAGCTGAAGCTCAACTGCCTGAGGTCAAGTGTTTGCTCTTGCTTGAACTCAAGAATGATAGAAACAAGATTACGCGTTCCGCAGTACCGTTATCTAATGCTCTCTTTCTCAGCTGAGTGCATGACGTCAGACAGTACTTTTGCTTGACAAAAACGTATGCAAATATGCGATCGCTTAGGCAAATTGACGAAATTAAAAATACATTTTTTCGAAAAAGTAAAGAAAAAATATCTACTCCTCTGTATTAAAATACAAATATTTTCGTATACGAAAAAATATGAATTTTTTAAACTTTCAAGATTTTTATCTCCTAAACTATTCGAGACTGACAAAATTTTATTGTACCAATGGGTTAAGGAGGTCCTTATACATATTATAAAAATAAGAAAAAACTAGTAAGAAATGATCTTCGACTGGGCCGAAGTTAAAATACCCCTACGTAAGAATTGAAATATATTCAAAGTCTTAATCAGTCAAAACATTTTTTTTGTTAAACCATTTTCGTCTTAGTTTTAAAAGAAAATATTCTCTTATGTTTTTTATAAAGTCACTTTGTATGGGAGGTGGGTGTGGTTTTCACTCGATTTGGTTGAATTTCATACACAGCACTATGGTCCCAATGACAAGGTTTTGAGGCAATAAATCACAGGAACCAGCTAGATCTTTGAAATTTCGTACAGATGATTATAACGTGTTTTTAAGTTTTCAGTAAAAAATTCAAGTCAATCGAGCAGTGCCACGCCCATTTCCAGTAGGTTGATTATAGTGACACTGCGGTTGAAAATCACGGGGAATTTATTATTGTCTAATTTTCAATTAACGCACTATAATTCTCACCAATAATTTTTGTAAACATTTCAAGTCAATCCGCCTACTGCCACGCCCACCTCCAGTGAGAGCTCTCTTTGAAATTTAGCGAAAATTGTATCATTCTGTTTGATATGACATATATTTAGCAACTAACTTAAAATCACAAAATAATTCGTTAAAACATTTCAGAAATTTACTTAAAAAAGAATGGTGTTTGGATTGTAAAGGTATCATGAATCAATCTAAAAAGAGAAAATTTAATTAATACGTACAAAAAACTGGCTTTTGTAATAAATTCTTACTTGACACTTTTCTGATTCATCAACTTCTAATTCGAAATTAAAATAAAATGATTCCTCTTCGTCCTCTTCAGAATATGAAATATCTTTATTTATAGCTGCATTTGACGTACTTGGCAGTTGATACTCATGGATTTCAGGAATCTTAAGAAGAGAAATAACTTCTCTTGGCAACTGCAAACTTCTCTTTTTTGAAAGACGATTTTTCAGATATATACTTGATAATAATGGGTCAGAAGAATCCAGGGCCCTGTTAAAAACATCCATTATATTATGCTCCCTAGAATCCTTTCGTGCGTGCTCCATGCGGTCTTTTTTATAAAATTTGTTTCTCGCCTCAGAAGCATGTTCACCAGCACATCCGAGAGGTACGATTGACGCTTGCAATATTTGATAAGAATGTGCTAAAATTTTATGTAATGTCGCTGACATTGGGTACCATTCATAATTTTTAAAATAAATATCTGCAGTCTCACCGCAAAATTTTTTTAAGTGGTCGCCACTTATTTCAAATTCAGAGTTAATGGTGATAAGAATTATATGTAAATGTTTTAAAAAGTCGATATTAATGTTGGTTATAGAAGAAAATAGTTCCGGATTAGAAAATGCTTTTCGTGCCGTATTGCCGTCGTTTGTGGAGCCACTCCCATTAGTTTTTGGCTTATGGACATGAAGGCCACATATTTTTTTGTTTCAATTTTTAATAACATTTTAATTTGCATACCTTCACAAGTGTTTTCCATTTTACAAAATTATTATAATCTTCACAGTGCTTGTTTGGTGAGCCAAATTCCTTTGTTGTTTGTTTATGATTGAATGTCAGAAAATGTAACAAAGAAAACATGACAACTTTGACAGCTCGGCATGTCGTCAAGGGTTGCCACCTGACTCTAATATTTAACAGTTGAGTGTTTCAAAGTGTTAAATATAAAATTCCGTTATTATTTTTTTCAAATGATTGACTTTGAAAATTGACTTTTTGCCTCAAAAACCTGTCATTGGGACCATAGTGCACAGTGTACAGGTTATATATTAAAGTTCATATGCAATCAGATGAAAACCACGCCTACCTCCCATGCAAAGTGACTTTATCAAAAATGTAAAATCTCTTTAAATTCCACAAAAATTAATATATGGACTTTCAATTTTGCATAATAAAAAAAAAAAAATAAATAACTGGCCATTTCAGCCCTTGAAAGGACTTTGACCTAGCTTCTTATGATCAATTGTGTTGTGCGTGTTATTAAGTTTGTACACAATTGACCGAGAAAGGGACCTACATGTTTAACGCCGACTCCGAACGGCGATGAACGTAATGTTCTTATTCTCAAGAAGCTTTACATGGCATTTGATTACTCTCTGAGGTTTGCCATTGTCTGCAGAGAGGTGCCGGCCGTACAGAAAAATTATTTTAATTCAAATAATTTTCTGTCGCTGCTGGGGTTCGAACCTGGGTCTCCAAAGTTCTTTGACATAGCGGCCACGCACTTTAACCAACTACGCCACGGACGCCACTCGCATTTTCTCTAGTTTTGTTAGTGTGTTCTCTAGTGCTCAGGCAGCCATTCTATATTTTCTTTTTCAAACCGGTAAAATCGTTGGACGTTGTCATTTTGATTTATTGATAAACGCGGCTTATAATGGGTGTTTTTTTTAGGGGTTTGTTTTTCGAATAGAGATAAAACTGGCATTTTGTGGTCAAATCTGGCAACTCTAATGTCATTTATGTTCAGTTTGGTTTGCCATTTCATCATGAACAGGTAGACAAAAGAACAACGCTTGCAAATCGTGCAAATTTATTTCGAAAATAATGGTTCAGTTCGCGAAGTTTACTGCAAGCTCCGTCCATTTTATGGTCGACATAATCGTCCATCAGAGCAATTAATTCGGTTAACCATGGGTCGTTTTCGCACTACATTTACTCTATGTGATAATACGCATCCGCAGAGACGTCGAACAGTGCGCACCGAAGAAACAATTGCCGCTGTAGAGCAAAATGTTGAAGAGGACCCGAATGAATCGATTCGCCACCGTGCACAGCAATTGGAGCTTTGTCCATCAACTTTATGGAAGATTTTGCGCAAAGATCTTGGCTTGCGACCTTACAAGATCCAGCTTGTGCAAGAATTAAAGCCGCGAGACCATGCAATGCGTCGTGATTTTGGTGTATGGGCCGAAAATGAGATTGATCTCGATGCTGATTTTCATCGCAAAATTTTGTTCAGTGATGAGGCTCATTTTTGGTTGAATGGCTACGTCAACAAGCAAAATTGCCGCATTTGGAGTGAAGAGAATCCACATGAGATCCTTGAGACGCCATTACATCCACAAAAACTGACTGTTTGGTGTGCTCTATGGGCTGGTGGAGTCATTGGGCCATACTTCTTCCGAAATAATGCTGGAGAGTCAGTTACCGTTAATGGAGACCGGTATAGAGCCATGATAACCGAATATTTTGTTCCCGAATCGGATGGCATGAATGTGGATGAGTTGTGGTTCCAACAAGACGGCGCTACATGCCACACAGCGCACGTCACAATCGATTTATTGAAGGAAACATTCGATGAGCGCAAAATTTTGCGGAATGGACCTGTCAATTGGCCACCAAGATCGTGTGATTTGACACCATTGGATTATTTTCTTTGGGGATATGTGAAGTCGCTCGTCTACGCCAACAAACCAGAAACGTTAGGGGACTTGGAGGCCAACATTCGTGGCGTTATTTCCGACATACGGCCCCATATGCTCGAAAAAGTGGTTGAAAATTGGACCTGTAGAATTGGCTCTATTCGAGCCAGCCGCGGCCGCCACATGCCCGAAATCATATTTAAACATTAATGGCATAAAATTATCCTTCCAATAAAGCCAAATTGATGGACATTAAAACGATTTTCTTGTGTTTTATTTCAATTCGAAGTTCTATACCACTAAAAAAAACACCCTGTATATTTTTTTCGCACATAAAATATTCAGCCATTTTTATAGATGGTGTGCTTTTACAAAACTGAGTTGAAACCTACTAGTCTCACTAAATCAGGAATATGATCTGAAGAAAGTGAGTAGAAGTTCGTTTTTAAGCATACGAATACTAGCTGGAAATCAAAGAAAGCTTTCGATTTTAAGGAATTGCTCAACAGTGATATGAATCTCATCGAGTGTTGCCAGATATGGCGATATCTCGCCAAACTGGCGGTTTGAACAACCACTATGGCGAGAGGAATTTTGTTTGGCGTGATAACGAAAAAGTGGCGGTTTGAAACTTTTTTTTGGCGATATTTCGACGATATTCCTTAAAAAGAAGTCCTTTTTTTGCGTTATGCAACACTTTACAATGCAAACATTTTTTCACGTCTCTAATTCTTAATTCGCCGAGCAACAGTGCTATCACAACATAAAACGTAAAATCACTTTTCACAACTTCAATTTGTTCAGTTTGCGCGAAAATTCGCATGAAAATTTCAGAAAATTCAAGGTTCTGTGTCCTGCAAGATGCATCAATATTATTGAACATGAAAAATTTTCTTGTTTCTGAAATTTTAATTGGTTTTGGGATCCGACAGTCTCCGCAAGCAAATATGAAAATCAATGGAATAAACTCCTAAATTTTCAAAACAACGTCCCAAGAACTGCTTTCAATTATTGCTTTCTGGTTTAATATTTATAAATATGAGGATGGAGTAGGCAACAAATATTTCAGAGAGCTCGCTGAAGTGGTAATTAAAATGCTTTTGATACCAACTAGTAATGCATGTGTAGAAAGAGTTTTTTCTATTATGAATAACATTAAAACTAAGAAACGAAATAAAATGCAATTTGAGCTACTTCAGGCTCTCTTAAGAATATCAATTTATGTAGTAATAATTTTAAAACATGCTGTGAAAGTTTTGAGCTTACAAAAGATATGTTAAAACGTTTTAACTCTAAAATTATGTACCCAAAACCAGAAGACTCTGAACTTGAAGACAGTGAAGAATTGGACCTGCTAACAAATTGATAAAAACCAGAAATATTTTTTTTCACGTAGTTCTAGATGTGGTATTGTCTATACTTAGTTTTTACTTTGCTTTACTTTTTTTATATCGTTTATAACTACATATAGTTTAAACTGCAATTTCTAGTCATATATACAAATATAATAAATATTTTTACATTATATTTTTATTATGGTTTTATTTATTTTTTTTTTTAAATTACAAAAAAAAATTTTGGCGGTTTTTGGCGGTCTAGGTATCAACAAATGGCGATCAAAGAGTATAAAAAACTGGCAACCCTGATCTCATCACCCGATATAAAGCTCATAAGCAGCTATGGGCAGAGAGCGCTCTGGAGCGTTGAGAGCAAGAATTGAGAGCAAAGGCTTATGTAGAAACATAAAACGCAACAACAAATCAAAGGCAAAAGACAAACACAGAAAGAACACAGAAGCTTTAAATATAGGGCAGGGCTGGGCATTCTAACACAGTCGCATTTTATTTTGTCTTGTTAGTATTAGTGCGCTCTCGAATCACGCATACTGAGCGAAATAGTTTTCACAATTATTAGATTTGTAAGTTTCTGTTTCCTAGTTTATGCTTTTATTTTTAGTCATCGGTACACTTCATTATTTCCTCAATGAAATTAATTAATACAAGTAATATGAATGAATAATGCAAATAATCTAAATGGGTAGTATGGATGAATTATATGAAATATGATGAACGAATAATTATTTTATTATTATAAAATCGTAATATATAATAATAATTAAAATTAATAAATAAAAAATAATAAAATAAAAATAATAAAAATATAAGTAAATAATAATTTAGTAAATGAAATAAGTAAGTACGTAATAAAAAAAAATTAATACAAGAATATGAATGAACCATACAAAGAATCATAAAAGGTAATATGCAATTGAAAAAGGTAATATGTAATTTCATATGTAATTTTAGAGTGTATACACGGTTGCCACTTTGGTACAAGTCTACCAAAATTGGTACATTTATTTTCGCTTGGTACATAGATACATTATTTTCTGATTTGGTACATTTTGTAAAAGTTTAGAATCTTCACAAAAACAGAAATTTGATAGCACTGCTGTCGTAATGTTCAGTGTTCAAAGTTAGGTTCAGTGGAAACTTGCACTGCATGAAGTTCTACCTTTATTCTGAGGGAAAGAATGAGTCAAAAGTAGAAGATATAATTAAAAAGAATATGAACAACCTAGATTTTTGCGACAATTTTTGTATAAATAAAAAAAATGTTATTTACAATTGTTCAAGAGTGCTTTTCAAGCGTGTGCAGATGGAAGGAAAAACGCTAATAATGGAAAGGTACTTATAAACACTCAATATTTAATATCATATAAAATTAAATAAAATCTTGCTTGCATATTTCTTGCATAAGCGTCCACTTCTGACTGCGAAAGTTAAGCTGAATGCAGCAAGTAGCTGTTTAATTTTTATTGAACAATTTATTTAAACTTGTACAATTTTATTTTAAAGTGTTGATGTTCCTTCCTAATCAAAGACTGATTTCAAAGGCAAGTTTCGTCCAGAATGGCTGCAACAATTTTCTTGGGTCCAATACAAAAATGAGACTGCATTTTGTAACGTCTGCGAGAAATCGTACGTGAACCACTTGTCACACTTCCACAGACATGCAAAGAATACTTTGCATAGCCAAAAACAATGAAACGAAAAAAAAAACAATCATATCACGATAAATGCATTCATGAAAGCCTAAAATACATTTTTAGAAAAGCAAGATCGACAGGCCGAGCTTGCGCTTGTAATGTTCTGCATTATGCATAACTACCATTTCTTCCAATCGACTTTCTTTCAAATTTGTTATTGGTATGCTGCCCAGACTCACAAATTGCTAAAACTTTTAAATGTGGTAGAACCAAATCGACGCAATATAAATAGTACACAAAATTACTTAATGTTATTGTTTGGTTGGTGGTACAAAAAAAAATTGGTACATTTTATTCCTTTTTGGTACATTTTCATGGAAAATTTGGTACGAAAAAAAATAGGCGAGTGGCAACCCTGAGTGTATATAAAATATGCAGAGCAAAGCGACATAAACCTTGCAGTATCACAGTCTGCGAACGACTGAATTATATTCTCTTCTGTTGTGAGCTTTGTGTACATGTGAAAAGTTACGCTCGCAGAGAGCTCAGTGAGCTATGGAGTGCCCTGCACTGATGTAGGGGCACTCGCTTATAAGGCAATTATTTTTTATGCATACCAAACCGAGATATTGCTCAAAAACTTGAGAAAAAGTTTAGATCTCATTTTTTACGACCCAATGTGTTAAATTGAAAGTAAAGAAATTATAAATCGAAAAGAACGAAATTCGAAATAACCAGTTTTTGGAAGAACACGAAATTGTTGAAAACCAATACCGTAAAAATCGAAAATTATTAAAAACTGGTTAATCTAATTAGCAAAAATTGAGTAAGACAACTCTTAGTTCATAAATATTTGTTAATTTAAACGAGTTAAATTAAAAAGTAGTAATAAAAATAAATCTTATAAATATTTAAGGAGTTGTTGTTTTTTTAAAAAATGTCATAACAACCTGTACATAGCCTGGCAAGTTCAATTTCAGTTTTCTACAAATAAATTGCAACGAAGATGGTTTATCTCTTCAAAATAACTAAGTTAATCACGTGCTAATTTTTATAAGTTATCTAGATTTTGTTGTATCTATTAAATTAAATTTGTGCTGTTCACAAAATGTCGTTATTATGTCATAGAAATAACAACGTAATGACTTAATTTCTATGTTCAGATACGTTGCATACGTACTGTGCCGCGGCGTTCTGATTGAATTGATTACGGAAATGATTTCTATAGAGAACAATAAAAATGCAAATAACTGCTAGTGCTCCTATAGCGCGCATAGAATAATTTATTAACCTCGGAAAAATATTTTAATATAGCTGAATAAATGTTGAGAGAATTTGATTTAATTAAAACATAAATCAACATAATCGCATTTATATTGGTTCTTAATAAAGTGGGCTTCAAGCTTCAAATAAGTTAAAATACCAAAAGAGCTCTCTATGTATGAACTGATGAGAACTAGACTGTATGATATCATCAAAAATTTTAAGAGTTCAGCGCATATAAAATTAGGCATAAGGTGAAAAATTCAATGTTATAAAAACTTTTTAAATTTATATCAGAATACAAGATATTATTCTTATCTAGAATTTCTTATTTTAAGTAAAAATATTAATTCTAAGTACTTAGAATTGGGCGCGCGCCATTTCCTACTGCAATAAATTTAAGTTGAAACCATAACGTTTAGAGAATTTTTAAAATTTATTCAAAATTTTCATCACGTTTCTGTGCGAAAAGCATTAACAGTGTTGTTGTTGTTTTTCTTTGATTTTTTTTTTATTATTTCTACCAACACTTCGTTAACCAACTTAATAAATAATTCATGACACAGGCTAGTAACATATTTTTTGGTATCTTCATTCTTTAGTTTGGCAAATTTTATTCATTGTTGTCTGAAACTTAATCATACACAACAGTTCTTCCCTACCAAACACAAAACCTTTTTTTTTAATCTGTATCGAGATATGTCGCGTGTAAGTTCGCTTAAGTCGCTTGAAACTAGGAAGGTGTAAAATATGAGGTCTTAGGCAGTGTCCTTTTGAGAATTCTTTTTATTTTTAAGTTTATTTCAGTTTTTTATAAAATTATTAAAAATAAATTGAATTTCACGAGATGCAAAACTTTTTGTCACATCAGAAAGATCTACGTTACAACTTAGTGCTGGAATAATCGTAGATACTCTCACAGCTGTCAGTACCGTACAAGCACCGACACAGACATGAAAAAGTTGAATGAAACTCATAATTAAATTATTAAGAAAAATAAAAAGAAAAAAAAAAAAAACTCACGAGACAAGTGCAAAAACTTTATTAATTGTGAATATTTTGTACGCGTAACTTTCCACATAGCCACTACCGGTCAGTGGACTGTAGACAACTTAGAACATGATGCAAACACTACAAAAACCATTGCAATTATTATAAAGTCAGATGCCAATTGCTTAGTTTACTCAAGTTAATCACATAATTTTCTGTTAAACATTCAGTTATTTGTTGAAGCATTTTTAAGTCAGTGTTTTTTTTTTTTTTGCTGATCCATCTAAAAAGCTGCGCTAGCGTGTAACACGCTTTTCCATAGACTTTAAAATAAATACCGTAAAAATTTTATGCAATATATATATGTAAATGCAGAACATGGAATGCAAGTCTTACGTAGAAAATTTATTTTCATTTTTTTTCATGCCAATAAGTTGGAGATTTTTTTTTTTACTTTTATTATCAATTAATAAATAATGCAAGCAATAAAATTAGCACATTTATAAGGACCAGAGAAAAAATAATCACTTTTTTTTTCTTTTTTCTTGAATGGGGTTTGTTTTATTAATCACGCTTTGCATTATATTGATTTTTTTAAATTTATAATTAATTCGCTTGAAACGAAAAAATATAAAGGAAATATTTGTACAATAAAAATAAACTCTTAATAGAGGGAATTATTAAATTAACGCCTGTTAATCTTAAGCATAAATTTTATCAAAACTAGTGAGAAATTTTTTTTCGATTTGACCGAAATTAAAATAACCAGCCGGAGAGCATTGTTTAACCCTAGGATGTGCGGCTACCTGGGAGGCGGTAAGTGACTCTGCTGGGCTTCGCGAGGCCCATAAGTCATGGGCAAGCTGTCCTTACAATTTTCGTCCTGATAGGTGTCCAATCGCCAGCTGCTATTGGGTAGATGTATTGTATGACACAATAACTGTTTGTGGGTTGCATTATTAAGGGGTATATTAAGAGGATGGGGGGTTGGGAGCCCTAAAAAAGTAAAAAATTACTATTTTTATGCGGCGCTAGTTAAATTTTAACTGATTTATGTAATAATTTAATATAAATTAACGGAATTAACATTGAGGTAAGAATTGAGAAGAATTGTAGCGTCCGTGGCGTAGTTGGTTAAAGAGCGTGGCCGCTATGTCAACGAAGACCCAGGAGACCCAGGTTCGAACCCCAGCAGCGACAGAAAATTATTTGAATTAAAAATAATTTTTCTGTAGGGCCCCCACCTCTCTGCAGACAATGGCAAACCTCAGAGAGTAATCAAAAATGCCATGAAAAGCTTCTTGAGAACGAGAACATTCCGTTCATCGCCGTTCGGAGTCGGCGTTAAGCATGTAGGTCCGGTTCTTGGTCAATTGTGTACAAACTTAATAACACGCACAACACAATTGATCATAAGAAGCTAGGTCAAAGTCCTTTCAAGGGCTGAAATGGCCAGTTATTTATTTTTTTTTTTTTTAAGAATTGAGAATGTTTTTTTTTTAAAATTTATGATTCTTCAGCAGCACAACCGTGGCACAGTCAAATTTTTTTCATAGAGCCGTGTTCAAGGCACATGAATATTTTGCATTTTTTATACGACAAGAGTGTTTTTTGGCGTGCTGAGCATTCTAGATGTGCTGGGTGCTGGGTACAGCTGGTTCAGTTATAATAAAGAAAGAATTAGGAATATACATATATATAATTTTTTTTATAATTACTTCCAAAAACATTGAATTTCGCCATAGCTGCACTAATATTAGGCCCGCGGCTGACTTGAGTATTCATTTCCCTATTTACCATGAGAGTATTAATCAACTGGGTTGTCAAAATCGTTAAAATTTCCCGACATTTGACTGTTTTACGTGATGGTTGGAATGATTCGTGAATAATAAATGATGCCAGGATAGCAACAAAACTTCCAGCGACAACTGAAACATTGTGTGCATGCGGGCGGTATCTAACCGGTGTGTTCTTCATCCAAACAACACCATCTTTGGATAAGTAAAATTCGCCAACGGACAATTGGGAATCATTCACAGTAAAAGCCTCCCCCTCAACAATTTATTGCTCTTCTTCATTGTCTTGCGGTAGATATCTGCACCATTCGTCTCAATGAGACGCTTCATGAGGCG